>CM021758.1:2618066-2882497 GCA_011075105.1 Heteronetta atricapilla
TGCTCTCGTCCTGCGGGGTTTTGCTCTCGTCCTGCGGGGTTTTGCTCCATGGGCTGGCTCTGAACGTGGCTTTTTTTCGGGATGGGTTTCAGGCAGGGCTCCTGCAGGCACAGCCTGTCCCTGCTACGTGGTCCCGGCGGCACGTCGCCTCGCACGGCTCCCCATGGGAAATGTGGGAAAGCTCAAAATCGTGTCTGGGGGGTTTAGGCTGGGGGCTGAGGCTCGAAGCGCCCAGCGGGACCTGCCGGAGGAAGCTGATGGGAGCAGCGTGGAAGGAACAGTACCAAACTCCCACAAACAGATGAAAAAGGGGAAGAAAATCAGCAGATTGGAGAAGTTGCTGAGGATTTGTAGCGTGGAAGGAGCAGTACCAAACTCCCACCAACAGGAGGAAAAGGGGCAAGAAAATCAGCGCCTCGGGGAAGTCACTGAGGATTCGGGGTGGGGATTACCCCCTCCTCCTCTGCTTCCCTTCCTGCAAATCCCTGGAGCCGGGTGTGTTGTTTTAAAGGCCGGGCCCGCGGTCAGCTTTAACAACCGCAGATAATCCAGATGGCTAATCTGGAGCCCGCTTTGGCTAGCTAAATCCTTCTGGCGGGCGGCGAGGAGGATGCCGGGACGTGGTTTGTAACGGGCGCGCTTCAACAAAGTCGCCGCTAATGCCGCCACGGCCGCCGTGCCGACGGAGCACAGATGTCTTGCTTGGGGGGGGGGGGGGTTCTGGTTTATTTATTTATTTTTTTAAATAAAATCCCTTTTATTTTTCAGCAGTGCCCCCCCGGATTAAATGCTCCGAGCTGGATGGGGCGGGGGGATCGTAGCCCCTCGGTGGGCTCGGATGCGGTTTGGGTGCCCCTATGCAGCGTGCCGGTGCCCGGCTGTGCGGCAGCAGAAGGAAGGGTGCTGGGGGAGGTTGGCGGGGCCCCGGCGGGACGCAGCCGCGGGACGGGCGCTTTTTGATGCTCGGCCTTTGTCAGCGGACATCTGGTGCCAGGATTGCCGCTGTCGGGGCTGGGGGTGGGCTGCAAGGCCAGGGAATTTGATGGATTAGTGCGCTGGGAGGGCTGGGGGAAGGGACGGGTAGGGTTTCAGCTGCAGGTAGGGAGAGAATTTGGGGATTAGGGGCGTTTTTCTGGAAGCTGCAAAGAGGGGAGGATTCGCAGAGGGGGAGGGGCTGGGAAGAAAACAGCCTTTCCAGTTTCCCCGAGGAAATGTCACTCGTGTGCTCTGCGAGGGAGCACCAGGGACACGCGTGAGCGCTCGGAGCAAGAGATGAAAAAACCCCGCGGCAAATTGCCCCGGGCTGTCCCCCGCCTTCGTAGCCCTGGGGAATCCGGGTTGCGTGGCCTCGGGGTCGGTCGGTTCATTCCCTGCCCCTTCCTATGGATTCAGCAACCTCCTGTCCCCGGAGATCGGCTTAAATTAAAACTTTATCCTTCGCTTCAGGGAGCGAGCAGCAGCCTCTCCTTGTGCATCACAGGACCTGTCCGCCTTGCCCCGTGGCCACCAGATGGGCTGAGCTGGGAATCGGCAGCTTTGGAGGGCAAACCCTCATTTCTTAAAGCCTCCCCCGGGGGTGGTTATTTCAGCACGTTTCGGCCCAGAAAGGGGAAAAATTGCAGTTTAAACCCCGTCCCTTGTCTGCTTGCAAGGGTTCGTGTTAGCGGGGAGGGCACCGGGAACGGGCCAAAGCGGGGACCTCGAGGAACGGCCACGCTGAAATCCAATCTGTGGCCAGGCTGAGGATCGGGTCCGTGTGTAAAAACGGCCTGGGGGATTAAATGTCTGCTGGCCTGGCCTGCTGGAAACGCCGCTGCGAGCTCTGCGGGAGGCACGCTGGGGTCCTCGGTTGGTGTTTTGGGGCTGCACGTGCACACGGGTGTGCTGGAACATCGGGTTGGTTCGGGGCTGGCTTTGTCCTGAGCTGGGAGGGACACAGAGAGAGCCCAGCCCCCGTGAGTTACCTCCCTCCTTCCCAGCAGAAACGGAGGCAACTCCGTTTTGGGGGAAAAACAGAAAAATTCACGTGTAACAACGGGAACCTTGGGACTGGGACAAAGGAGGTGCCCCAAACCGTGAGAGGTCTGAGGGGCGTTGACTGGTTTGGACTGGGGGATCCATCGCCTTGCCTGGTGTTGCCGTAGCCTTAACGTCAGGGTGTGGAGCAGGAGCAGGAGCAGCCTTTTTGACTGCTGATTTTCCTCTCCGTGGCGAACGAAGCAGTGTGGCGGCAAGGCTGGTGTCCTCAAGGTGTCTGAAAGCCTCAAAACCCTCCCTGAAAAAATGAAAAATACGGGAAAAATGCCCGCAGGGCACCGCACGGCCGTGTCGGTGTGTGAAACGGGAGCTGCTCGGTTCAGCAACCCAGGGCTGGGCTTCGTGCTGGGGCTGGAGGGAGCCAGCAGAGGGGCCTGGGGCTCAGCACCCACGGCAGGGGGGCTCTGGTGGCCGGGAAGGCTCCGCTCTCCTCCCCTCCTGCCGGCACCGCGGTGTCCTGCGGGTCCTGTCCTCCTTGTGCAGCCCTGAGCCGTCCCCGCCTCGCACCAGGAGCCTTGCGTACGCGTCGAGGAGCGGCAGCCGGGCTCGTGGCTGCTGCTTCTCCGGCATTAATGGATTTGGTGCCGTGGATGCTGCAGGATGCAAGAGCTCCCTGGGGTCCCTGCCCTGCCGGACCGAGCCCTGCTCCGGGCTCCACGCCACGCGGCGGTGGCTCGATGCTAGGAAGAAGCTTCCCCCAGACAGGTAATTCCTCCGGAGCGTCTGCTTTTGGGTGCTGCCAGTGACGGTGCGCCCGACGAGATGAATCCCCGTTGCCTCCAGCCTGACGTGTTTGATGGTTGCAGTGCTGCCTTCCTGGAAGGGAAGGGATTGCAGTGCCTTACCGGGAGACCATTGCTCTTACCGGAGAGGTGGAGCAGTGAGAGTGAGCCGGTTCCTCGCAGCCAGCCTCGCTCGTGCGCCATGAAACAGCCTCCTGACAGCGCCTTCCCTGGCAGTATCCTGAGATGAGCGATGGGCCCGTGCGGTGCTTTACGCACTGCCCTGAGAGCTGGGGATGCGTAAATCGCGCCGTCCGAATGATTTAGCCCCGGGTGCGGTTGTGATTCGAAATGAATTTCTCTCCCTGCTTCTCCCTCGTGCTGGAGGAACTGCTATAAACCAGGAGCTAACGGCAGCGGCGTGCCGGGTGGCTTACACGGGGCTGTGGGGCTGTGCCCCTGGCCTTGCCCCCTGCCTACGTCCCCGCGTGTGCCGTGCACCTCGTCCCAGTCTGTGCCCAGCCCTAAACTCGTCCCAGTCTGTGCCCAGCCCTAGGCACGGAGCCGCGCGGCTGTGGGAGCGCCCAGCTCCCATGGGGCTTCGTAGGGAAGATGAGTGACGTGTTGCAAGGGGCTTTAGGTTTTATGCTAAGCCAGCTGGTGGATTTTTAGGTTTTTCAGCGAGTTTCGTTGGACCGAAACTTGGGAAGCGTCACGGGTCCGCTGTGAAATGCTGGTGGAGGGCAGCTGAAAGCGATGGGGGCGGTGGGGTGGCAGCTCGCTGCTCCCGTAGGGAGGTGGGCCGTGTCCCTCCGGCTTTGGGGGCAAAAAGGCAAAATCAGGAGGTGGCTCCTGTTTCCATGGCGGTGAGGACTGAACATTAATATTAAAATCTTCGGGGGATTTTCGTAAAGATTAGTTTTGCTTCTTGCCTGGTGCCCTGGTTTAGGCCTCCTGGAACAGGCTTGGAGATGCGAGTCGAGGCGGATACGTTGCGAACGTGAAGCGTGGGCTCGGCTCTGCTGTCTCCTTGCGATTTTGCTGTCCAGGGGAGCTCTTTCAGTGCCTCGCCGCTCCCCCGGTGCTGCCAGATGCCCGGGGTTCAGCTGCTTCTCCCCATGTAAAGGGACGGGGGGAGGGATGAGCCCCAAAGACTCGATCGCTGTCGGATCTTCGGCCGTCTTCCTAACGCGGACCGCGGCGTGGGGGCTTTTTGGGTAATTCCCACCTGCAAATCCCCCTTTACCAAATCCACCCTTTTGGACTAGAGAGATTAAAACATCTCCCTGCTTTTTCTAGAGACAAGCACGCGTTTGGTGGTCTTTGCCCGTTACGAAGCGCGGCTTTGCGGAGAGCCAAATAAAACTCCTGGTTCGAAGCGGTTCTGTACGGCGTGAAAGTTTATGGAGCGTTTAACAAACTTTTGTAGCGTGCCGCGGTTTATAGCGGCAGCAAACAGCCAAGTGTCACATCAGACTTGGAGGCTCTTCCCACCTCATGGCGTGATGTTTAGTGCTTCTTCGGTTTATCTTGGGTGGCTTTCCAGCGCGCGGCTCGGCGTGCCTTCTGCTTTCCCCTCTTCTCCACAAACAAAACCAACAACCCTCCGAAAGATGCCGAAAGCCGCTTTGGGGTGCGCAGTTCAAGCAAAGTGGTTGGATTTATTTTTGCCTTTAAAGAAAAACAAAACCAAAAGGAAATAACCACAGCGACTTCAGCGCTCCGGTGCGGTTCCCTCCTGTGCTGGGGAATCTGCTCCTGGCGGGAGGCGAGGGGACTTTGGCCACCAACTCTACGAGTCGGTGAAGCAGGAGCTGTGCCGGCCAGCGGTGGTTTCGGCAGAGACGAGCAGGTACGGCCGAGCTGACAGCAGCACCGAGGCTGCTCTTTGGTGCCTTCTGCCGGGATTTGGGGCTTTGCTCCTCCTCTGGGTGGAAGGAGGCTGAGCTCCGGGGCTCTGCGTGGACCGCGCGCCCCTGCCCCGGCGCTTGGGATCGCCGTCGGGTAGGAGAGCACGGGGAGGGGGTGCAGGGAGTTACAAAGCTCCTGGGGCAGCTGCCTACGTCCTAGGGCTTGGCTTTGTCACCTCCCCTAAATCTGAACTAAAGAGGTGTAAAAAGCCGATGACAAAGTCTGGCTAATGCATCACCAAGTGTCTTCTTTGCTTTATGGTAGATTTAATTATGAGAATGTATATACGTATAATTATGTCCGCACGCCAGATCTACTCAGTAATAAAGGCTTTATATGACGCTGTAAATAAGGGAACCTGTACCAAGGGCTCCCTGTAGCATCCTTTATTATATCCTGGCCGACAGCGGGAAGACTCCGGTCCCACGTTGAGTGACACGCGCCTGGGAGCGCGGAGGTCCGGCTGGCGGTGAGGGGTTGACGGTGCAGGAGGTGATTGCTCCTCACCCTGCCCTCGTTTCAGCCTTCGTTGGCTTTGGAAATTTCCCGAGGAGGGGAAGGCAGCGTGAAACGTCTTCGTAACGTCGATGGGATCTGTCGGCAGCCGTATCCAGCGACTCGGTGTATGAGGGAGGCACGTAAACAGGTTTGAAACTGAACTGATGCGACTGGGCGTTATTAAAAAACGAAGCGACACGAGGAAATTCCATTTGGAGTTCCTAGCGACGAACCTTCCTCGCGTCCCTCCCGTGATTTATGTAATTGCTGAGTCGCTCTGATGGCTCGATGGAATTACAGCCCCGCGTTACGCGATGGATAATCAATCAAAATAAACTGTGTTTACCCCGCTGCTGCGGCGTGCGTATGAAACAGCGACATTAGGGGGGGAATTAGCCCAGGACGTTGGGATCCGGGCTGAGTTTCGGGTGTGATTTCAGGACCTGATACCTGCGTGAACCTGACCTCACCTGGTAGGCTTCGAAACCCCGCTGGCTTAGGCAGGGGCTGCAGAAACTTGCTCGTTGTGCCGTGCGTGTAGGAACATTTCTGCCTAAGTAAGCAGTGGGCTTGTTTGTTTCAATATCGTAGAAAAGAAAACCGCAGCAAGGAGGCCAAAGGTGCCGGCTCCCCGGCTCTCCGTGAGGGCCAGGTAAGACTTGTAGGTGATGTTCTGCCTCTCCAGGCAAGCTCGGAGCTGGCGGTGGCTGATACTTCACGGACTGCTCCCCGCCTCGCTAGCTGTGATTTCGGTTTTCGTCTGGGTTTAGAAGAATTTCTTGCCCCGTTGACCACCTGTGCCGCTGTGAGGCGTGGCAAGCCTTTTTCTGATGGGTTTCTGGATTAAAAATCGGAGCAGGTCTTTGCGGTGGTGGCTGAGATGATGTGTCAATGCCTTACATCACCCGGTTAGTATCTGTGTCTTGATAGATGACTTCTGCAGCAGGTGATGCCGTTCCCTAGAGCCCGGGGCGCAGCCACGTATTTCAGAGGCTCTTTCCCTGTTGCCTACCCCCACTTTGGGCCCGTTTGCTCAGCGGCAGGGCTTTTTCGGGGCGGTTACGAGGGGCTGTGTTTGCTTAAATGGCTTCCGTGGCATGGCAGACGCGGGGCCGTCCCTTTGGTCTCCCTCCTTCACGTACAAAACCTGCCAGCTCGTGACAAAAGGCTGATCAAACGGAAAGGCTCTGGGGGGGCAGGCTCGGCATCCCCACCTGCACCAGAGCATCCCCCCGTCCGGCTGGGCTTTCTTTTGGGGTCCCCTGGGGATCTTTGCCCCCCCCCCACGGCTGCTCCCCAGAGGATCCCTTCCCCTCTCCCTCCTCGCCTTGCTGCGAGGGGATCACAGCTGCTGAGTAAATGTTAAGATAATGGTGTTATTACGGAGTAATTAGACTGCGAGTTATTGAATTAAAAGCGATGAGGCCGCCTGTAATGCCGGGCGGGGAGAGGAGGGAGAGGCTGGGAGGGAGCTGGGAAGGTAGAGAAGGGAGCAAACCTCATAAATTTCCTCTTGTCGAGAGCCCCTTGCTGCCGGGACCGGGACCGAGAATGAATGAAAGGGAAGCTCAAAGAGCTAATAAATAAACCATTTCCCTGAGAATAGAGGGTATAATTAGAAACCGGGGCCCTGCGGTTTTGTGTCTGCCCTGGGGTGGAATCTGCTCAGCGCTGCACCGCGGCGATAAAACAGGGAGACAATGCGGAGATGGTGTCGCGCAGTTGTTAACTTTTGTGGAAGGAGACGCCTTGTTCCTCTCTTTTTTTCTAGAAAAAAATAAAAATAATAATAAATAATTTAAGCTTTATGTTGCAAAACTTCAATAACCGGCTGTACCCTGGAGCCTCTCCATCAGGAGCTCTGGCTGATTTTGCATTTTTATTTCCGTGTGTTTTCTGGAGGGGGGGAGAGGCTCTTTGCTTTTTTTCCATTTTCTCTTTCCCCAGGAGCGCCGCACAAAACTGCTGCTTTTCTTCTTTTTTTTTTTTTTCCCTTTCTTTTCCTCCTATCTCAGGCTGGGATTTACCTGCAAACGCAACCCCCGGCTCCTCTCCAGGTACAGCAGCGGCGTCGCTGTGCTGGCAGACGGCGTGCGGGCCTCCGCTCCTCCTAGCTTGTCCTTTAGCCTTGCTAGCCCAGCCCTGGCAGATGTCACCTTCTCGGCCGTGACACGTCCCAAATTGCACACAGGAACAGCTAAAAAACCCCTCCCGGGGCAGGATGAGGCCCGTTAAAGCGAGGTTTGTGCCTGAGCCTCCATCTCCCCCTTACACCGTGGGCATCCTGCGGGGCTGGGTAAGCCGCTGCCTCCGTTCTGCGCTTTGGGACCATGAGATCCCAAAGCACGGGGGAGCTGTGCAGGAGATGCAGCAGCAGGCGAGTGCCTGGGGTGCGTTGGAGCATCGGGAGCTTACATTTGTGGGCAGCAGGCGGAAAAGGAGATGCACGGCAAGCCCTCCCGGGGGCTGGGCGACAGCCGCATTGTCACAGGTAAAAAGGAAAAAGGCGCCGCCGCCTTCCTCTGGCCGGGTGCCCCTGCCAGTCCGGGGGAGGAAGGAGGAGTTTGCTTTTTTCTAGGTTTTTAACCTCAAAGTATCTTGGGTGGCTTTGGATGAATGGGGGAATCCCCTGAGTGTGAATAGGAAGGGTCCCCCCACCCCGCACGGCTGCTCGAGAAGCTTCAACGACAATTTGTGAGAGGCGCTTTGGTGGGTGCTAGAGAAACGTGGAGCGTTCACCTTCCTTTAAGCCCTAAGAAAATACACAACAGGAGTATTAACAATGAAACTGGTTTGAGGATTATTAAGCTACTGTAGAAGAATGGAAGGAAATCTGCCTGGCATTAAGTGCGGTGCCACGAGATATTTAAATTAATACTTTTTCCTATAGCGGCTCCTTCAGAAATCTCAGAGCACTGAAACATCCTCGGTGACCGAGATCCCTGGCGCTGGGGGACAGCTCTCGAGCATTTGCTTCTCGTGTAACCCCGGGGGGAAACTGAGGCAGGGCCGTTCGGCCGCCGCGGGAAGGGTGAGCGGGGTCTGACTCCCGTGGGGTTTCCACGCACCTTCGGCGTGATAATAGAAAATATCCTCGTCCAGCAGAGCTCCCCGCTGCGTTTCTTTCCTCTCCCCGAGCTCATCCTGCTGCTGGAGCAGGTCTGGGCTGGGGGCACCACCGACGTCCTCCCGGCTTCGCCTGACGGCTGCCGCCGCAGCGTTTCCAAGCGCTGCCCGGACCCGTCCCAGGGAAGCCCATAAACCCTGATCTAATGTCATTTACTTGTAAAAGGCAATTTGTAAAGATCTGTCTGGGGGCTGCTGTCACCATTTCCATGGGATTTATTTTTCATTTATTTACGGTTTATGCGCATGTATAAGCGGTTCTTCTTTCCCGTCATCATCTGAAACTCAATTGTCCCTTGGACTTTGCTGTCACCGCTTGCAGCCTCAGCTGTGCGGGTCCCAGGGCTGCCTCACGCAGGTTGGGCTTTATTATTATTATTATTATTATTATTTTCTGAAGACGGAGAGGATCTGTAGGCAGTGCATCAAGCTTGGGTCTTATTTGCTTCAGGAGAGAGGAGAGCCTGGAGCCTCCCTGAACACAAACCCTGGGCTGGCTGCTGGGTGATTTGCCCCAGCCTCTTGTATTACCCCCAAAGCCTGGACAAACCTTTCCCCTTTTCAGGCTCGGTTTTCTGGTGGAGATGGAGAAATGCAAGGCTGGCAGATAACACCTTGAGGGCAGCCTGGTCCTTCCCGCCAGCTGCGTCCTTCGGCACCTGCCCCTGCCCTGAGCCCGAATTAAGGGCTGCTCGCCTCTGCCCCAAGGGAGGACGATGCTATTGACCGAGAACCGCGGAGAAAAGGGGCGCGGGTGCTCCGGCAGCTCCTTTGCGAAGGCCTCGAACTGCGTCTGGCTGGGCCGGGTGAGGCCGCAGCTGCCAGGGGGCCGTCGGCGTTGCGGCGGGGCAGACCCCTGCCCGCACACAGGAGGATCCGTAGGTACCCAAAGATCAGGTGCTAAATTCCTGGCGTTCGATTTGGGATAAAAAAGGAAGAATTTCCTGGCTTTGATGGCACAGAAATTGGTTCAGGAGGGGGTGGCTGATGTGAAGGAGTGTTTTCTCCCTGGTCTGTGGGCAGCCTGTTGGCCGGGGGCTTTGGGGCTTTTGTTTTACCTCTGCTTAGCGCCGGGCGTAGCAGGTCGATCCCTGACGGTGCTCGTTTACAGACAAGGTCAGGGCATCCAGCGAAGGCCTCCGGTGTCTTAAATCTCTCCTGACTGCCAGCATTCGGTGTTTGCTCAAGATTTCTGTTTGCTTTCACTTCTGATGATCCCACCTAAAATAAAGGCTCATCTCTCCCCCCCGCTGGATGCCCTTGGTGGAAGACACGCTGCCTCCAGGGGAAACGGCCGCTGCGCATCTGCGCCTGAGCTGGGAGCAGCCCCGGGATCTTCGGCATCGCTGTGCAGCCCCTCTCGTCCCTGCGATCCGCCTCGAGCAAACCTTGAAATCGATCCCGGCCCGGCCCGGGTCCCGGGCGGACGTCCGAAAGGCTCAGTAGCTGCTGACCCAGGGCTGCGTCCTTCTAGGAACAGTCAGAGAAGGGACCTGAGCTGGTGGAGTCGCCTGGTACGTGGAGGAACACAGCCTAAAAGAAAAACCCCAAATCAAACAGGAGAACTGGTAGCGGAGCTCTTTGAAAATTGTTCAAAGGGACCTTGTCAATGCGAGGCTCCTATTTATGTTTTTTAGTCCTCCTCCCTCTTTCATTTGCTGATACGATCTTGGAAGTGGGAGGATTTACAAAAACGCGTGCGTTTTTTAAGCTGCTTCTTCAGACACCTTTTTTCCCCTTGTAAACACTGTTTGAGGCCAAGCTGGAAAATACAAACACGGAAAAGTCTTCAGCAGCCCCCTCCTCGGCTCGCTTCACAGCCTGGAAGTCAGCTTGCTGCTGGATGTGGCGTTAACGGAGCTGCACGGCTTCACAGCTGCCCCAAGGACAGCGCGGTGGCAGCCCGGGGGCACTCCTACATTTCGGCCAAATCAGGGATTTGGACAAACCTCGAAGGGTCTGGGCTGCCAGGGCGAGGTTGCTCAGCACCACAGGGGCTCTCGAGGTGGGTCCGTCCAGGCTCTGAGTAGGAAGGATTCTTTCAGAGGATCCGGGGCCATCTGAAACGATCCCGAGGGCGAAGGGGGAGGAGCACCCTTCACCTTCTCCTGCGCTGGAGCAGCTTTTGGACCTCCTCTCCCCGCGTCGGACTCCATCAGGGCGCCCGAAAAGTTTGGCAACGAGGATCGCTCCTGCGGGGAGAGGGCTGCAGCGCTTCAAGGCATGGAAGTGACTTCTGAGAAGATTTTCCTGCTGCTGGGTTCGGCAGCAACAGCACCAGGGCCCCTCCCTGCTTGGAGGACGTGTAAGGGCTGAGCGATCCCAAGAGGAGGTTACATCCCAGCAGCCTTAAACTGCGGTGCGAATTAACAAGTGGAGGCAAAACTTGTGGGGTCCCTTGGCTCTTCGCTCCCCACTGGCTCCTGGGAGCGCTGCACGTGCTTCGGCTTCTGGGCACGGCTCTGACAAGCTCGTGCTAAAGCCGTGCCAGCCCCAAGCTCGCGAGGAGCAGCTTGCTTGGAGAGGCGGTGATTTCAGGGGTTGCACTCGGCTGAACCGTTTGCAAAGGGGAATGCGAAGGGGGAGAGGAGGAAGCAGAGCTTCTTTCCTCCCCAGCCGGCTCCGTGCAGGTGGAGAAGAAGAGGGACAAAGGGCGCAGTTACAGGGAGGGACAAGGAAAGGCATTTCCCCACGGCCACGGGGCGACGGAGCTGGACTCGGAGCTCAGGGGCTCTCAGGGTGGATCCGTCCCGTGTCTGCCAAGGAAGGATCGTTTCAGAGCATCAGCCCAGCCGTGTGCTGCAGAGCTGTGTCCAGGCCGGTGCTGCTGCCAGGAAGTGGCTTTGGGGTGCGGTGCCGGTGCCTTTACCTCGGTTTTTCTGGCTGTGGAGAACCCGTAAGGCCTGGAGGAGCCGCCTTCGGGTGGCTGCTCTCAATGTCTGTCCCTGGGAGCTATGGAAAGCAGTGCTCGCGGTCCTGTTTGAACTTGCTAGCTGACGAGTTAAAAGGTTGTTTTGACCCTTCGGGATATTTAAAAATAATTCCTTTTTTTTTTCAACCTTCCTTCTCCCAGTTTTACGAGAGGGCCACGCCAAGAGCTTTGTGTCGGGAGGCAGCGCAATTACAGCAAGTCCAGGCGAGTGGATCTCCCCGGGGGCTGTTTCATGGCTGGTTTTCACTCTCCTTTTTTCTTTCCTTCCCCCGTCCCACTTATTGCTCTCGCTCCTCCGCTCCCCACGCGCGTGCGGTGTGGCCGCGGGACCCCCCGCCGCGGGGAGCGGCCCCGGGGACACGGGGACAGCGTCGGGACCACGCAGGAGCAGGGGGAGCGCCGCGGGCTGGTGCTGTGCTCGGGGGTGCTGTGCTTCGTGAGCCGGCCGCGGTTTCTTTTTCGGGTTGCCTCTCGCCTCTCAGAAAGCTCCTGACCCCCCGCGCAGGCGGCGCTGCCCCGGCGTCTGTCGGCCCGCGAGGCCCCGCTTGCCTCGGGCTCTCCCCTCACAGCGTGGGTGCGGGGGGAGGCCTGGGGAAGTGTTTCGTGTCCCCAGATCCACACGTGGCCGCTGGGCGCCCCGCTGCTTGCTTTTCTGGGATGGGAAGCAGCACCGGCTGTTCCCGTGGGCGAGAGGCGCAGGCGAGTGCCGTCGGCTCCTTTGCTCCTCCTGCCCGCGGGCTCCGAGGGGGCCGAGGAGGCCAGACAGTGTGTGCACGGCTCTGCTGCTGCCCCCCTCCGTGGCCTCGGTCGTGCTCAGCGGGCTGTGGGGTGCCGAGAAGCCAACCGTGGGGCAGGGGGAGCCCGGCGTGCACCGTGCGGCCCGCAGCCCCCTGGCACCCGCCACCCCCTGGGTTTGGCTCCTGCCCAGGGGCTGCCACCAGCACGTGTCCGTGTGGCGCTGCCCAGGGACGTGCAGGCACCCTGTGGGTGCACATCCTCTGTCCAAAAGGGGTTTCTTTGGGATTTTCTTGGGGGTGAGTGCCATTAGGGCACGTGAGCTTGTTTCAAACCCAAACGAGCACGAACCGGAGCGCAGCCAGGGCTGGCAGTGCCTCTGAAGCCTGTCCTGGGCTTTATAAACCCAGACTGAGCTTGTGATACTCGGGGAGGGAGCGGGAAATGATCACCACATTTCAAGAGGTGAGGATGAGCGTGACACGGCCGAGGGCTGCTCTCCGCAGCCGGCTGCCGGAGGCGTCCAGCCCTGGCTGGAGCAGAGGAAAATCCCAGGGAGCCGGTGAGCGCTCCGCTTCTCCCGGGAGCGTCATCGGTCTGCAGCGGGCGGCTGAGAGCGCCCCGCTGTGCTCGCTGCCTTTTGCCCCCTTGATTTCATTTCCAGCCTTAACCGAGCGCTCTCCAGGCAAATCGCGGAGCTGCTGGGCTTTCGTTGCCAGCCAGGTGCACGCGGAGGCAGGAGGTGTGGTTGTGGAGCTGGGGCTCCTGCTCCCCAGCCGCCTGTTTCCCCCGGTTGCTTTTGCCTCAGGAGCTGAGGTTCGCAGCCTGGCATCGTTTTTTGTTCCCTGGGGAAAAGCCGGAGGCTGAGGGGTCTGGTTTTCCTCTGGGCAGATAACGCCTTTGCATCTTCTGGCCAGGTGGATTTGCTCTGGAATAAAGTGGATCCAAGCCCAGAACGGTTCTGCTGGAAGAGCAAAGATCATCAAAGTCCCTTTAATTCGCAATTAGTCCCTCAGCCCAAGGCTTTGAAAATTGCTTAGATAAACTGCATTAAAAGTTAAATCGGAATTAACCTTTCCCTGCACAAACGACCCCTCGCAGCCCCAGCTGCAGCAGAACGGGGCTGGATGCAGAGCACGGGGCTCCCAGCGGGGCACCAACTTCTTGGGGCTAAAATGGGCGAGTTTGGGTCCGTTCCCCTCACGGGACACCCGTCCCAGCGGGGCTGCTCCGCTCCGCGTGGCTCGGCCCCGCCGCGAGCTGACCCTTGGCACGGGGCCGCCGCGCCGGGGTATTTTTAGAGAAGATAAGAGCGATGGCGGGAGAGAGGGCTGCGTTCCAGGCAGCTCTGACTCTTTAATTATGTTTTTGGTCTAGAAAATTATATGGTTCCTGGAGCGTAAATAGAGAACGTATGGAAGGTAATTGCACCTCCGGGTGCAGAGCAGCTGGAGCAGGGAGAGGCCACGTCCGTGCAGAGGCCGGGATCGCAGGGAAGAGCTGGCCGGGGAGGCGAGGGAGAAGCCGGGGCACCTCCCTGTGCCCGTCCCTGGGGAGCACGGACAGGGGACCTCAGAGCAAGGGCACGGGGTACCCCATGGAGACCTGGCCCGTGAGCCATCCTGCTGCTGTTAGTCCCTGTGCTTTGGGGCACTTCCCTACAAAACCATCACCGGGGTCACCTCGCCGGGGCCGCCCCGGGCACAGAGGCCGAGCCAGGTTGTCTGGGGGTGGTGGAAATCTTCCCCCCAGCCTCCTACACCCCCGGAGAGCCGTGGTTGCTCCGCAGGGAGGAAGGAAATCTAGGGCTTGGGTTTGCGGCCGTGCCTTCCACCCTGCTCACGAGTGGGGCACATGGGAGGAGAGAGCCTCGGATGTTCTCCGTGATTTCTTTTTCTTCGGAGCTGCCCTGATTTCGGGTGTGAAACCCGGAGCTAGCAGGGGTGGGGGTGTGGGGCTCGCTGCAGCAGCTCCCTGAGCATCCCTCGCCGAGCCGCTGGCGTCCTTCCCTGCGTGCTGCCCAAAAAGACATGCCTGTTCTGCAGGAGAGGGGGCAAGCGCAGCTCTTTCTTTTAAACACCTTTTTTTAAATTATTTTTTAATCCAGACAAGTTTAATTTCTGGTGCATCCCGTTCTTTTAAAGAACGCATTAAATTCAAACCCACCCTAAGCTCTGCGTTGGCGGCGATTCTCTGCGCCTTTCCCTCTCCTTCCCCTCCTTCCACGAAGCAAATGCGGCTGGAGGCCGCTGCAAAGGGAAGGGGCACGCGTGGGCTGCTGCCGTGCACCCAGCAGGACGAGGGGCAGCGCTCTGTAGCCACCGGGTGCTGCTGTGCGGGGCTCAGGACCTTGCGGGGCTCAGGACCTGCAGCAACGAGGAGCTGAAACCTTTGGGAGGTGCAGGAGCATGAGAAGGGACCTGGGGTAAGCCGGTCCCTGCAGATGCTCGGCTCTGTGTGCAAGGATGAGTTTTCTCCAGGTGGGACCTCGCTGGCCAGGCACCTCCAAGCCCATCCCAGAAGTCGGGATGTTCTCGGGCCCCCGAGCCCCTTGGTGGGGAGTCCAGCACGTCGTGCCTGAGACAAAAACCAAAGGTCTTGATCAGGGAGGAAGCCGGGGTAATCGCTCTGGGAGGCAGGAAAGGACTCCAGGGAAAACAGCTGGGACTGGACGAGGAAATCCAGGCTTCGATCTCAAACCTGTCTGCAGCTGCAGTCCGGGAAGGGCTTTGCAGAGCCCGCACCCTGCCTCCCTCCTCGGGTTGAACTCTCCTCTGGCTGGCCGAACGCTGGACGTGTGGGATTTTTCTGCCTCCTCCTTCCTCCCGTTTCCCAGTATAAATACATGGAGCAAAGCCGCCAGCCCTGTTTATTGAACACAAATAGAAGATAAAATAGTGGAAAACTAATTTTTTCATGCTCATTGGTGGGAAAGATTAAAATTATGCAAATCCTCGGCAGCGAGCTTGGTGCAGAGATAAGGGGATGTTCAAGTCGGCTGGCTGCCTGCTAATTCACTCATTGAAAAAGAAATGAGCAGGAAAGCTGTGATCAGCGTCACCGGCCCCTCATGGCGCTCACGGGGCCGGGATTTCTCCTCCGTGCAGGGAGGAAGGCGAACAAAGGAAACCTTCTTGGGAGGAGCGCGGGATGCGCGGCGAGGTGCAGCCGCTTGCCCCGACCTCACGTCTTGGAGCGCCGGCTGCGATGGAGCACCGAGACCTCGCCCGGGACATTTCAGCCGAGCCCTTCCAGTTGGCGATGACCCGAAAACCCCCGAGAGCTCAAGCATTTGTCTTGTTTTCCCCCAAGCGTGACGGTTTTGGGGGCGAATGAGGCGAAATCTGCCATTCGGATCCCGTTTGGGTCTGAGCAAGGCTGAGGGAACCAGCGGAGAGGAGCGCTGCTGGTGCTGCTGGTGCTGCCCGCTTTTTGCTGCGGCTCCGGGGGCTCTGTGCCGCCCAGCGGGGCTCAGCCCGGGGCTCGCTGCCCCGACACGAAGGCAGGGAGGGGACAGCTCTGCGCTGTGCGCCAGGCCCGGCCCGCTGCCAGCAATCCCAGCCCCGTCGTCCACCCAGCAGGGCCCCGTGAGACGGCCGCTTTGTTACGGAAAGCAAGTCTCCCAATTCCCCTGACGGGCAGAATCATTAATTTTTTGCAAAGCCGAAGCGCTGCGGGCTGCTCCTGGGATGAAAGGCCGGTGCGTCCGCCCGGGACGGAGCAGGGTATGCGCAGATGCGGTTGAGGTCAGCAACAAGCATGGAGCAGCATCCCTCGGCCCCCGTGACTCCGGGTCTGCGACTCAGCCCCGCGCTTTGGCAGGAGGAAAGGTTTCAGTCCTTCAGACCAAAGCGCGCCGTGTCCGACGCTGCCTCTGGCAGCTCTCCTCTCGGGGCAAATAACGGGGTTTTGCTTGCTGCACTGCGTGCTTCGCCCGGCGCGGGCTCCTCGGCTGACCCTAGAGTTTATTTCTTGAAATCCCATGAGACGACGCTGCCGTGCGATGCCCGGTGCCCCCGGAAGCAGAAACCCTGCAGAGGAGCTCGGATTTTCGGCCGAGCAAAGGCACCCAGAGCTTGAAATGCCGGCGGCCGCTCGTCGTGCTGGGAGAGGAAGCCTGGTGCCAGCGTGTGTTTTTGGAAGGGTTTCTCTGACTTCCTGTCAAATCAATATTTATTCACAAATCTATTTGTTTGCTTTTGTCGCTGAAAACTCTTGGTGGCGGGTTTTTTTTGTTTTGTTTTGTTTTGTTTTGTTCCCCTTGTGTATTTTTGGCTGCGCGGCGCTGGCGAGAGGGGCTGCTCCAGCTCTGCTGGCTCCAGCCCTTCCAGCTGCTTCCTCCAGCCCGCGGTTCGGAGCCTCTTTTTGTACGGAGGGGCTCGGCTGGCAGCAGCCCTTGGGCTGGCCACCGCCTTCTCCCTGCCCGTGCTTGGGCGGGAGGTGACAACGCCGCTGTCATCGCAGGGGACTTGGAGCCCGGGGTGCTCCACGGCTGCGTTAGGGTGGCCACGAGACCCAAGAGGGGGCGCAGGGGACATCAGCCACCCCCACAGTGCTTCGGTCTCCTGCAGAAAGCTGTGCCTTCGGGTTTCCTTCGGCCCCTGATGCTGCTTTGTAGGCACAGTCGGGATGTGCACGGCCCCTGTGCCCCCCTGGGGGCTGCAGGACCCCGTGTGTCAGACCAGCCCATGACCTGCAGGCGCTGCCCCCCAGCCCTGAGGTGCCGCCCCGGCATCCTGCACAATCACAGCCCTCCAGCCCTGCGGTTGCTCCCAGCTTTCATTCCCATCACCGCGAACCTTCCCGTTCGTTTCTTGTTCCGTTTCACTGGGAGCAAACAAAGAGCGGCAGGAGCGTCGCCCTCCCTCCAGTTACTCTCCTCCCTCCCCTGCTCCCACCGGCTCCTTCCCGGAGCCCATCGGGATCCTGCTCATCGCCCTCCCTGCCCTGCCTCTCATTTTCCTGCCCTGCCTCTCATTTTCCTGCCCTGCCTCTCGTTTTCCTGCCTTTCCTTCCCCCTGTGCCACCTTCAATCTTCGCTTGCGGACGGGGACCGAGGCTCCGTGCGGCTGCGGCACCTCGCTGCTGCTTCCAGCTGGAGCGGCTCCAGCTGCTCGCAGAGCTCCTCACACCTGCCCAAAGCTGTGCCCGACGTCCGCGGGGCCGTGAGCGGAGCAAGGGCTGGGGGCGCCTTAAAAAAGGGGCTCTTTTTTTGCAGGACCTAAAGTGCTCCGGAGCCCCCTGGGCTTGGGGGGAGCGTCGCCTCCTCCGGGGCTGTCTGCAGAGCCCCGGAGCTGGAATATGATTTATCTCCCCCCAGCCAAATCACGCAAAGCTAAATTGAGCTGTGGCAGGCAAAAGTGTGAAGCGTATTATTAGGAACAGGGAGCTCTTGTTCCACAGCTGCTGCCGCTGCTGCCGTTGGTAATTAATGTTTGAGGAATTGCAGATCTTCATTAGGAGAACAATTAGATTAACGAGAGAGCCTGAACTGAGGCTGTGGTGGGAAAGGGGTGGGGGGAAAGCTTTAAAAACAAAACAAAGCCCCTCCCTGGCACCCTGCCTTGCTGCTCGTGTGGATGCGCGGGGATCATGGAGGGGAAGGAGCCGGTCCCCGGGTGTCAGAAAGATTTCGGGCAGTCCGGACCCATCGCTCAGCCGCGGCACCCGGCTATTAGCGGAGACAGCGTCGGACGAAGGCTGCTCGGGGCTTGGCGGGGTCCTGGGGCTGCCTCGTTAAAAGCTTTAATTGGTGGCCTCGGCGCCACGCACGCTGACCCCTCCGAGGCGAGAGCCGCCCTGGGATCGCCTCGCCGCGGGGTCTGGGCTTTAATTCAGCAGGGAGCAGGCCTTGAGTTGAGGTTTGAGGTGATTCTTTGGCACTTTTACAGCGAGAGGAGTTTGGGGTCCCCTCCACCCCGCGGTTTCTTCCCTGTGCTGTCCCCGTGATGGGGCCATCCGTGCACCACCGCTGCCTGACGGACGTGGTGCAGGGATGTGCTCAGCATGAACGAACCGTCTGCAGAATGCGAAACCGCAGGAAGCAAAGGCAGGAGGGAGCTCAGAAGGTCAACGAGTCCCCCCCTCGCTGGCCCACGGCAGCGTCGCACGTTTGGAAGTCCTTGGGGGCAGATAGATGCGTGCCTGGCCTGCCTGAAATCCTGGTGTGGTGGTGGTCTGGGAGGAACGGTGGTGGTCCTGATGGTGGTCCTGGAACAACGGTGTTCTGGAAGGAACAATGGTGGTGGTCCCAGCATGATGGTGTTCTGGAAGGAGGGGTGGTGGTCCTAGAACAATGGTGTTCTAGAAGGAGCAGTGGTGGTCCTGGAACAATGGTGTTCTGGAAGGAGCAGTGGTGGTGGTCCTGGAATGACGGTGCTCTGGAAGGAGCGGTGGTGGTCCTGGAACAACACCGTTGTGGAAGGAGCAGTGGTGGTCCTGCCGTGACCGTGTTCCCGGCCCTCCAGGGCAGTGGGCAGCACCTGGCCGTGCCCCCGGCTGCCCCCGCTGCACGCTCAGCCCCACAGAGCTCTGGGGATGCTGGAGACGCTTCGCGTGGCCCCGCCGTGCTGGCCCCTGCCTCTGTCCCTGAGCTGGGGAAGGGAGCGGGTGGGGGGTCCCCAGCTCCTCCTGCTTTGGGACGTGGCGCTGCAGGAAGGCGCTGGGACAGCGCCCGGAGCTGGGACGGGGGAGGCTGCCGGGCAGCTCCCGAAAGCAGAGAGCGGCGGAGTCCAGGGGGTTCACGAAGAGCCACGCGTGTTGCAGAGAGGGCTGAGCCCCGGCGGGGAGGGAAAGGCAAGTTTTGCAGACCTCTCCCTTCGGTAATTGCTGGGGACAGAGGAGTTGCGTTTCCCAGCGGCTCCAGATGGCGCGGCGAGAATAAAAGCGTTTTCTGCAATATGGTGGCTCCCGCGCGTCCGAAGGAGAGATTTGTCGCTGGCCCCATTCCCGTTTGGCTCAGTGCCGCCGAGGGTGGACAAGGAGCTGCCTGGCCGGGCACAGGGGTCCTGGGCGCTGGCGAGCTCCCTGTGCCACCCTCAGCTGCTACTTGGGGGCAGCTCTCTTCCTGCCCTGCCTCAAATGGAGGACAGAAAGCATCCTGCTCCCTCGCCAGGCTCACTCCGTCGCGTGCTGATGGCCTTAATGTGCCGAGCGAATTTTCTGGCGTGTTTAATTCATCCCCCGCTTCTCACAGGGGCGGGGGGTGCACGTTTGTGCCGCTCAGCGTCGCAAACCCCGAGCTGCGGATCCGCAGAAGCCTGCTCACAAAACCTCTCCGCGCCCTCTCTGTGATGAGCCACCGGGCGCTGCCGCCAGCCCGCAGGACCCTTCCTCCCTCCGTGCTCCCACGGCCGCTCGGAGCAGAGAGAGAGGAAAATCAGATCCAATAGAAGGAACCCAGCAGGGCGAGAGCGGGCTGGCAGGCGGGAGCTGGAGGATGTTACTCCCGATTTCTGCTTGTTTAGCAGCCTCTTAATTTTCGCATCTCGTGTGGAGGGTGGAAATCGCAGGCGAGCCCTGCCTGGCCGAGCTGCTCGGCTCAGCGCTGCTCCTGCCTGGCACCGCGCGGGCGCTTCGTGGGGCTCCGTGGGGCTAA
This sequence comes from Heteronetta atricapilla, assembly GCA_011075105.1. NCBI lineage: Eukaryota > Metazoa > Chordata > Aves > Anseriformes > Anatidae > Heteronetta > Heteronetta atricapilla. The sequence goes on from CM021758.1 coordinate 2,637,625, forward strand.
GGTGACTGCTGCGGGCACTCGCTGGAGCCGGGGCCCTCTGCAAGGATGTGACAAGAGCCAGAGGCTTCCCTGGGCAGGCGAGGCAGAATGAAATCGGCGAGCACGGAGCGTGGAAGCAGCTCCCTGGCTCCGCTGCTGACCTTGAGCAGCGCAGCCGATGACTCTGTCCAGCGTGCTCTGGTGTCTGCCGGTCCCCCACCGGCCCAAGCAGTGACCCAGCAGCATCCCAGCTCAGCTCCTAAATTCAGATGAGATCATGGCAGTGAGTGATGGATGGGATTTTTTTCTTTCTCTCCTTCTTCCTTAATCTCCCCTGGCTGGTGGGTCTGAGACACAGGATTCCTGCTAGAGCACGGGAAGGGGATTTGCTCATCTGCTGTCTTGCAAGCTCAAGAGCAAATCCTCTTTGCGGAGTTTAACCCCCTGTGTAGGCTGGCAGGGCTGGAGAGCTCGGCAAGGAGATGGTGGGGGAGAGATTCCGCAGGAAAAGGCGTTAAACACGAGGGAGGAGGATGGGGAGAGGTGTCCCGGAGCCCTCGGTGGCCCAGGGGTGCAGCGCAGCCTCGCGTTGGTCTTGTCTGCAGCTCCCCGGCTCCCGGGCTGGGAAGGGCCCGTCCGGAGGCATCGATGGGGCCGTGGTGGGGCAGCGGCGTTGCTCCAGGCACTGAGCCCTGCAGCAGGTCCCCGGCGTGGGTGAGGCAGCCCCGGTGCTGGCGGCTGGGTGAGGTGAGGTGGGCGAACGTCCTCCACGCAGGGCTCCCGAGCTGGCTGCTGCAGAGCCCGGGAAGACAGACAGCCCGTGCTAATAGCCCTGATTAGCTTTACTTGCCGATCGCTAATCAGCAAGATGAGAGCTATCGCGGCAGAGCTGTTCCTATGGCAAGGACCAGGACACGCGAGCTCTCCGTCCTTCGTGCTGCAGCTCAGGCCCCGTCCTTGCTGTGCTGGGGGGTTTGCTGCACGCGCCCCATTCCCCCGATGCTCCTCGACCTGTCCCAGCCGTACCTTTTGTCATGGGGTAAGAAGCAAAGCAGAGTGTCAGCTGCGCTGTTGCCACAATGGTTTTCCTGTACCCAACGGTAATTAGGCTAAACCTTGCTTGCCTGCTTCGTTACTTTGATTTCCTCTCATTTGGTTTCGGCCGCAGGTGCGCAGGGGGCGCCGGCCTCGTGCAGGGACCGCGGCGCTCCCGGGTCTTCTCCTGGGCTGCCTACCCAGAGCTTTGCAGACCAGAGCAGCCGTGTCATGCACGAGCCATAGAAGGAAATGTATTTCTTCCCCTTTTTTTGTTTCCTGAGGCTTTCGGCTTGCCAGTACGTGGGCTTGAGCTGTTCCAGCCTCGGGAGTTTAATCGCTTTTTCCTGATTTGAAAAGCAAGGGCAGTCCCTCGGCACCTCCTGGCCGCGGGAGACCCTGAAGATGACGAGCGGGAGGTTAAATCCAGCCCAACTCCGTGGCAGTCAGTAGGAGCCTCTCTGGGGTCGGCGGGGTGTGAGGTTCCTGCCTGGGTCCGTGGGGTTTAAATGGGGTCCTCCAGGGCGTTGGGTTTTGGGTGAGTTTTGTTGTTGGGTTCTGGCCTGGCGTGCTTTGGGGATTTTTTTGCTCTATTTCTGTCGTAGCTTGTGGTATCAGGGGCCGTGTCTAGACAGAAAAATAAAGGAATAAAGCAAAGGCTGGGCTCTGCAGCGCTCTTCTCCCCGGGGCGATGCCTGCAGCCAGGGGGTGCCTGCAGCAGGGTGCGAGGCCCCGCGGCAGCACCCGGAGGCACCGGCCACCACCGTCCTGCAGGGCCCCGCGAGCTGCCCAGCACCCACTTCAGAGGAGATCTGCGAGGAGCCGGAGAGCAGATGAAGATGACAAACGGAGGCAATCGATCAGCAATCGCCTGTAATGAGAAGGTCGCTCTTGCGAGAGGGCCGCTGACATCCTGCGCCGGTCCAGCGCCCTGAGCTGGAACTGATAAAGCACCCCGCGTTCCTAATTAGCTCTCCTTTTTTCTTTCCCTTCGGTTTTTCGTCTCCTCTTCTGTCTCCCGCTCGGGCTGAGGGCTGGTGGAAGACGCACCGCTCCGATGCAAACTTGTACCAGCAGGAGGTGGGCAGGGTGCATCGCCCCAAAGCACCGGCGCTTTGCCGGGGACCCACCGAGAGCCCCTCCAGGGAGATTTACACGAGACCCTGCACAAATATTGCTGAGGAAGCACCTTAGGGTGCTCCCAAAGGGCACCTTAGGGTGGTGCCCTGACCCGGCGGGCAGGGAGAGAGGCTCGGAGGGCGGCGAAGTTGCGAGGCGCAGCGGTGTCAGGCTGCTGCGTGGAGGGAGCAGGAAGCCAAGGCTGGGGGGATTCGCCTGCTGGGAGACACGGACGCCATCTGGGTGGGCTCTTCCCGGTGCAGCTCAACTTCGTGCCACTGTTACAAGTCGGAAAAGCACCGGTTCCATTGCTCCGTGCTTTTCTCGTGTGCTCGTAGCTCCTTGCACATGAACTGGAGTCAGGCAAGGCTCCGGGAAGCTCCTTCCCGGGAAGATGGGCCACTCGCCTGAATCCTCTGGAGATCCTGGGGTGGAGAAACGCCTTTTCCTAGACATTTCCATAGACATTCCATTTCCATAGACATTCCTAGACATGCCTTTTCTTTAGACATTAGAAGAGCTGTTGCAGTCTTGCTGGTGGTGGGATGTTGTCACGTTGGGCTCTTTGTTGGGCTCTTTTGTTCTGTTCTCCCCTGCTTTGTTGGAGTAGCGCATGGCATCCCTGGCAGCGTGGTGGTGTTCTGGAGGTCAGAGCTGGGCATGTCTCCATTTTCTTCAGACTTCCTCAACCATCGCTACCTGCTGAAAACATTGGTGCCAACAAAAAGGACTTGGTGTGCTTTTAAAAAGGTCTTAGCTTAGCTGGGAACATGCACAGCGTCCCAAAAGCCGAAGCACTTGGGGCTCCGTGCCTGCTCCTTTGCCCTCCTGCATTTCTCTGCCAGCCTCAAAAGCAAAGCTCTGAGGGCTGGGAGAGAGAAATGCAATCGGTTACCCCGAACCGCGAGGAAACGGGGCTGTCAGTGATCTCTGATGCTGGGAGGCGCTCGGCGGAGATCTGCCGAGGTTCGTCGGTGAAGGCCGGCACGTGCCGGCGAGGGGAGGTGGAGAGGAGCAGGGGGAACGTGGCCCGGGGTGTGATTCTTCCCCGCCTCACCCCTTGGTGCGTTCCTGGAGCCCCAAGGGGAAGCCGCAGCCTCAGGGCTCTGCGCTGGGCCGGCTGGATGCAGCCCGGGCACGCTGCTCGCCCCAGCATCGCCTCCCTCGCTGCTTTCCGCTCTGCTTTCAGCACGGCTGGGCCCTCCCAGGGCTGCAGCAGCGCGTGGCGTGGTGGGCTTGGGCTTAGCCGAGGTGCTCTGCTTCCTCCTCCTCATCATCATCATCATCCCCAAGGACCCGTCCGTGCTGCGCTGCACCTGCTGGCCGCGTCCCGGCCGCTGCAGAGACATCACCGCCTGTCAGAGCTGTCACTGCGGGGACACGCTGGGCCGAAATTAATTTCTCCTGACGCCGGAGCCCAGCTCAGAGCGCTCCTCTCCCTCCTCCTGCCCTGACCACGGCTTAACCCTCGCCGTGCCGTCATACCCACAGCAGCAGCACCCACGTTGCTGCCCCCAAAGCTCCTCTGGTGCCTGCCGCTGCGGGATGGGGCCGGGCACGTGGCGTGCACGGAAGGACCAGGAACGTGAGAAGCACGAAGGAGTGTGGCTGGGTGCAAACACAGCGAGAGGCAGCACGACTGCGTGCTCAGAGCTCTCCGTGTGTGCAGTTTCTTCTGGGTTCCCGCTCTGTAAAAAAGGGTAACGCTGTCACATTAAAGCACTGGGAGATGTGCGGATGAAAAGCAGCGGATAGCACCGAGGCAGTCCTGATCAAAGCTCTTTTTCCTCCATCTGTGTTTGTTTCCCCGTGGAAGGTAATACCCTGCCTCTTTCTTGTAAATATTGTTTTTTAAGATCTGAGTAGCTCCGCGATGGATAAACAGTCGTGCTTAGCTCTGGAGGGGCTCCGCTGGCTGCCGTAATTGTGGTTGCCAGACCAGGGCCTGTGTCTTGGAGCGGGCTGGGGAGCGTCGAGGAGGGGCTGCAGCCGGCTGACTTGGGGGCCGGCTTGGGAACGCCCCGAGACCTCGTTTTTCAGGCAGGGACGTGTGTCTCGAGGTCAGCCCTTGGAGCTGGGCGCCTCCACCCACCAGCTGGGCTTGCAGGGAGCTTTGCGGTGAGATCGGCCTCTGGGGCAGCCTCCTGGGGGGGGTCCCGTGGCCAAGCAAGGCGCGAGGCCGAGCGCTCGCTTCTGGAGCAGGGGCACCACCGTCTCCTCCCTCCCTGCCGGTGCTGCCTTGCACGTGACCGAGAGGGAATTACGGTGGCTGCCATCTCCCCCCCTATTAAATAGGGTTTAGCTGGTCAGCACCTTACAGGTAGAGAGGGGAAGTGAGTGGCAGCAAGGCGTGCTTGGAAGCTCGCGTCTTCATGCTCTATTTCCCCGGGAAACGAGGCAAACGGTGGCCAGCAGAGCAGCCCGGCTGCAGGGCTGCCAGGGGAAGCTGCACGTTGGCATCCCCTTGTCCCAGCACCAGACCCCTGATGGTCCTGGGCCGTGTCCCAGCTGCCCACGGTGCCACCGGTGCTGGCGTCCCTGTCCCAGCCCCAGCGGGGTTGGGATTGCCGGGGGGGAGACAGGAGCAGGAGGGGCTGGGGGGTGGCAAATTAAAATCTCAGCTCTCCCCTCCCCAAGGGAGGTGACAAATGAGATATTGGCTGGGCTAAAAGCTCTCCTTTCTTCCTTTAAAGAGGTTGCTGGGAGGAAATGAAGCGACCCACTGACCTTTGTTAATTCGCAGCACAAACTAAGCCGGTGCTGCTGGAAGGAGAAGAGACCTCGGCGCAGCCCCGTGCCTGTAAGGTGTTTGCTTCGATTGCTGCATCTAATGGGAGTCATTCTCCCGCAGCAGCTACTGGAAATGAAGATGTTTAATCATCTGCTAGATCTGCGTGGAAGTTTCTGCAGAGAATTTATTTTAAATGGCCCTTCTCCCTTTTGCTTGCGGGTGAAATGGAAGCAAGAGAAACCCAAACGCGTTTTGGGGAGCCGTTTTCGAGTTGTTTTATTCTAGCGAGCCTGAAACGAAGCCGTGCTCCCTGCTGGATTTTTCTTAAGTGCAGAGCAAACATTTCAGGTTTGATGTGGGCTAAGAGAAGGTAACAAACGGCAAAATGCCTGCGTGGCGCTGCCCCTCCGATGCCCGTACCTGTGCAGACGCTTTTATTTCAAGCAGCGTTTCCCACAAGCTCCCTCCTTAAGCAGCAGGAACCAAGCTAGCCGAAGTGGTCTGCAGGCAAAGCCCTCCTCTATCCCCGTGGATACCCAAAGGAGCTTACAGGAGCTGGGTGTCCGGCACCCTCTGAAATGGGAGTTGCTGGGAGGAAAATCTTCAAAAGCATCTTAGCGGCTTAGGTTAAGTCCCTTTGACTCTCAATGGAACTTAAGCTCTTGAGAAATGTAGGTGCTTTGGGGCATTTCACCCTTTGTTCCTAGCACCCTTGGGTCCCTGGAAGCCCCTTGCTCTGTCCTGGCTGGAGGAGCCACAGTTGGAGGCTGCTTCCTGCAAACAGTCTCCATTTTATTAGTTTTAGTAATATCCTTGAAGACCTCGCGCACACCGCTTACGAGATGCACATTTGCATGCTGAAAGCTGGAGATCAGGCACTGAGCAAGAATGAATGTCTTACAGGAGCTCTTTTACTGTAAGAATTAATCTTATTCCTGAAATGTGACCGTATCTAGCACAAATCTGACCCCACTGGGGGCCGTGGCTTCACTTAATTGCATTCTTTAGCGAGGATTGAGGTCTATTAGGTGCCTTGCTCCTGTTGCAGGAGATCCTGTGCCAGAGAATTTAGTGAGAGTCCGCGGGTCCGTGGAGCAGCGCAGGAAAGCTGCCGTTGTTTGTGCCGTGCCAGGAGCTTGGCTGGGTGCTGAGTAGACAGGCAGGGGAGCGATGGAAACCTGCTCCAGAGAGCGCAGACGAGGTAAGCTGCGCACCCGCAGAGGGGAGAGGATGGGCGATGAAACCCTTGCGATTTGAGCGTTCACCAAAGCGATTCCCACTGGAATTCAGCACCGCCTGGAGGGCAGGAGAGGCTTGTTGCACGGTGTCTGGGTTTCCAAACGTTGCGTGTTCTGCGTTGTAGGCAGGAATCGTGCAGCGAATGAGAGTTTGTTCCTAGTGTTCCCAGTCTCTATTGCCAGGGCGCTACCCGAGGGCAGAGCTGGCTCCGGCCCCAGTCCCCCCTCGATACCCGCGGGGTGCCGGCTGGGTGCACATCTTGGTGTCCTGAAATCCCGTGTCCAGGAGAGGCAGCCAATGCTGTACCTGCTCTGAAGGATGAGTTGCTGGATTGAAGTTGACGTGTCCTAATATCTCTGCCAGCATTTTCTGTCTCCATCAAGGGCTCGGGAAGCACATTAGCACCGGAGCAGAAGTGTCACCCTCTGGCATCTCTCTAATCTTGGAGCTGTTGCCGTGTCCCCTTAACCAGACCTTGTCCATCGGAGCCCATTACACGGCATGAAAAGCCCCGCTAGATGCAGGGGAGAAGGTGGAACATTTCCCCAGCCTGCCTGTGTTCTGCCCCATTTTCGGGGGTGCTGAGGGGGACAGGTTGTGTGGGGCAGCCTCATCTGCTCTGATGCCACATGTCAGGAGTGGATGAGGAGCACGGAGATGTTGGGTGGCATTTTCTGGGACTGGGCAGGGAGGGATGGACTTTGCTGTGATAAAGAAAAACAGTTTGTGAAATGCTGGCTGGGCTAGCCTCAGGTTTTCAAATACAGAGACCTTAAAGGGCTGGGAAGACACCTGCACTCTGATTCCTGCCCCTCCAGCCCCCTGATGGGACCTAGGAGCTGGGTGACTGAAGCAGGGAGAAGGGAGAGCCAGCAAACAGCAACTAGTTCTGTTTGTTGTGCTGGCAGCGGTACCACACCCCCAATTTAATTAACAGTTACTATCACAGCTAGTTATAATGTTCCTGGTCTCTGCTCGCCTCTGACAACACCAAGAGAAACCCAGCGCACCGCTCTGCGCCCTGGAACCCTGCGAACCCCCCGTTAAGTCTGGCTGGAGCCTCTGCGTGCTTCTCTGATCACGTCTGGAACAAACATTTGAAGAGATTCCCAGTGTTTTAATCCAGATTTTTGCTATTTCTTGTATGAGTATCAGTATTTATGCTGTGTTTTCACAAGCCAGTGCTGAAGCACGCTGGATCTAGACTAGCACAGAGCACGCAGCAGAGGCTTTGTAATCCTCAAAGTGAGAGTCCAAAGCTTCTCTCTGAAAAGTTGCTCTTTAGGGCTGAGTACATATGGGGACTTCTTGTTTATCCTAGATTTTCTTTTAATTCTGTACAGTTCAGCCTTGGAGAGTTAATGGGACCAAAAAAGATTAAAATGCCCCTTCACACTGCCTGTCCCGATGGTTTCATGCCCTGATGTGTATCAGAAAGCTTAAACAGCTGCACTATCCCCTTAGTCCTTCTAAAGCCTTTGATCGCTGTACAATATCTCCTACCTGGCTTTTCTCCAAGAGGTGACAAACCCCGGGTTTGATTTTTAATTGGGGTAACTGATGGCAGGAAGGAATCCACACAGATCTGAGAGCATCCTTCACACAATGCCGGCCCGTTACTGCGGCGCTCAGTCTGCCTGACGGAGGAACTGCGCGGCCACAACCCTACCAGGAGGTTTTGTGGCTGCAGTTTTCGCTGTCTCTCGCCTCTATTTTCAGCCCTTCGGGGGCAAAGCTTGCCTCTGTCACTGACACACAGGACGGGGGAACATGCTAAGAATACAGCTCCCTTAATGCCGTTCCAGCTTTGCAAAGGGATCAGGATAAAGCTCTAAGGACGGTGCCCCCAGCTCCAGGCTTGTCCTGGCCCAGCGCTGTGGTGGCTCGGTGACGCGGCTCCTTCGTGTGTCACGGGTGGGGAAACCGAGGCACGGAGCAGGGCAGGAGCTGAGCCGTGCCGAGTAGCTGCTGGCTCCCCAGCCCCGGGAAGGAGCCTGGGGCAGTCAGCAGCCTGCATTTGCCACCCTGATGCCTGTGTGGTTTCCAAGGTCGAGGTTCAGGCCTCGGGGTGACGGCTGCACTGCGTGGAGCCCCAGCAGGAAAGGAGGTGCTCCCCCAGCCTCAGCAAGCAACAAGGGACATAGGGGAGGCATCTCCTGCTTCATCTTCCCTTTTGTGGGTGATATTTTTGTTCCTTCCTGGCATTTTTCTTCTCCCGCCAGTGTTCCGTGGAAAAATCCCCCTCTGAGAGGGGCTCTGGGCCCTGTCAGGTCGGATCCCTTCACACCTCACTGCTCGCCAGCGCTGCTTTTCTCCTGTGTTGGGGATGGGGTGTGAGAGGGCATGAAGCCGACGGGCGGTAAACTTTAAACATGGGCCCTGCACAGTGGCTGCCTCTTGGTTACTTTCCCCTTTTTCTCCCTTTGTGTGGGTGCTGTGCAGAAATTTGCCTTTAGCTGCTGAGGTGGGGAGGCTGGAGCAGGCCGGCCTCCAAATGGCTCTGGGAATGGTCCCTTGGTGGCAGCAAGGCCCAGAGCTACCCGGCCTCCTCACAGCGACTGTGAATGGCCATGGCTTTCCTGAGGTCCTGCTGCTTCTCTGGGCTCTGTCCGGCTGCCCCGTACCTCCACACCATCCGCTGCCCTCGTTCCTCTCTCTGAGTGCTCTCCCCTTTCCCTCCGCAGGTGCTGATGACGCTGGGGACACGCTGTGAGGCCTGCTGACCTGGAGCCTTCCCGGCTGGCGCTGAAGGCCGCTGCAGAGGATGAGGATCCTTCCCAGCCCTGGGATGTCTGCGCTGGTCTCCCTCGTGAACCTCCTCTCCGTGCTGCTGATAGGTTGCATAGCTGAAAGTAAGTCTGTGCCGGGCCCCGGCCCCTTTCTTTCACCCCTGCCTCACCTCCCCTGGAGAACAACAGCAGGGCAGGCTGTAGTGCGGAGAGACAGCAAACATATTCCCAAATTTTTCACATTAGGGAAGTTCTCAGGACTTGTTGACGGCTCTTAATTTTGCACCATCTTCAGCTCTCCACTAGTGCCTTGCTGTTGTTCCCCAGTCCTGCCTAGGAGGGACGTTACAGGGCAGCTAGGTCCCAGCCTGCTTTGAATCTCGGGTTGCCCTCAGACTGCCAAAGAGCTGGGTAGCAGGGGAGGGAAGTGCCTGGCAGCTCTGCTGGGGCCCTCTGCCCCTGCTCCTGGCCCCATCTCCACCCGGCTCACCCATATTGTCCTCTCCTGCTCCGTCCTTTCAGGCATCTGTCAGACACCAGTGACTGTTGTCATGTTACTCGCTAGGGCTGGATTCAAAACAGCATCCAAAGAAAGGGTGTTATGTTTCTCCTTCCCCTGCATGAACCAGTTCCAGTTTAACACACTTTTTATCTTTGCTGCCTTTCAATTCTTGCTTTAAAAAATGAAAAGGGGAAGGAAAAAATAAAAGTGAAAATCTTCAGCGACTCAAATGTAATGTTCCTTCGACATGAAGGCTGATCGCTTGGGATCAGTGGGGAATAGACTCGTCCAAGCTGATTGAATTATAACTTTTTTTTTTCCTCCCCAGCAAAGCTGCTTGAAGCTGGTGAGAGGGCTGCTCTGGTCAGTGTAGCCCTTGACAGCTTTTAACGTAATCGCTTCGTTATCAGGGTTTATTAAGATGACGCAGTCACTGGGGATTGAATGGGATTCTCGACCTTTCGTTGCTGAGAAATTTTTTTGAACAGCGCTTTCTCTCTTCCCTGCAGCAGGCAAATGGGGATGTATTTGCCTTGCCTCGCTCCTGAGTTTTGCTCAGTTAGCCCCTCTTTGCAGGGAGAAATGTCCATATGCAGAATGATAATGTTTGCTTTTGCTCACTGGTGACTCCAGTTTCTCTGTGGTCTCGGTTTTCCCAGGAAGGAATGAGCGTCTTGTCCACCCCTGTCTTCTGCGGGGCGAGATTTGCTCAGCAGAGCTGGAGATCCCACATCTGAGCACTGAGAAGCGTCTCTGGTGGCAGTGTGCCCTCAGGGAGGGCTGGTGCCGATCAGGCACAGACAGCACCAGTTGCATGGCCACAGCCCTGCTGAAATCTGTCAGTGTTCGGCAGGCACCTTGCTGCCAGCAGGCAGCCTTCTCTCTCCTCTAGTTCTGCAGTGTCCTTGGGTTCTGAACAGGGAGGCTTTGTGCTTTTTTTCCTCCTGCTGCTCACAGCTTTACGTAGGGGAGCTTTACAGGCTGCAGAACTCGGTGTCCACAGCAGAGCTGCTGTTACCTGCTTGAGGTGCAGATGGAGTTGGCCCAGGAGTTTTTCTCCTAACCTGTAGAAGTTAGCGGCATCTCCGTGACCTGTGTAGCCTTGGGGATGCTCTCCCATCTGTGCCAGCTCTTTGAACTGCTCTGAAGCTGCCCCTGTTAGTGGCTGCCTGGTGATGGTGAGCTGAGAGCCCCTGATTTTGGAGGGGCTGCTGAATTCGGCCCGTGCCAGGCGAGGCAGTAGCATCCCAGCTCGTCTGCGATGCTCCCCACTGAGGCATATAAACAGCAAACAGCTTTGTCTGTCACAACTGCGGAGACTGCGTGAGGAGCTGTCACTCTGTTCTGACAATGTCCTCTGCCATCAGATGGCCCTGGGCTCTGTCACGCTGCCTCTCGCGTAATCCCTTGGCCGGCATCCATTTGGCCAACGCTCGCCACAACGCTGACCCCATTTCCTGCCCTAATTCATCCAGAGGGGCTGCCACGGCCACGCAGCCCCCCGGGCGATGCCAGACGGGGCCGGAGTGATGGCCCCATTGCAGTGGGAAGCCCCCATCATGGGAAGGAAACCCCCAGGACACCAGCTCATGGCAGGGACCGGCTCACCTTGCAGCAAAACTGGAAGCTTGAGCTTGCCTCCTCTTACAGCACAGTGCTGGAGGAGCTGCGGCCTCTGCAATCAAAGGCCCATTAAAATACTTCCCTTGTTTCCTAGGCTAATTGATCTCAGTCAGTGATTTAAATCTTTCTATGGCTGGAACGTTCTATTTAAAGGAAACTGCTATTTAAATTAAAAAACCAAAGCACCACACTGCTTTTTGCCTGCTGTTCTTCCTTGAGAAGCTGAAGAGGATAATAATTGAAAAGTATAAAGCAGACCTGTTCCTTCTCTTTTTCTTCGATTGCCTATGGTCACTTCCATTGTTTCTTCTATCCAGTCGAGGGTAGCCATGGAACTGGAAATTGCTGGCTCCGTGCTTATTCGCAGTGGCCTCTCATTACACAGAAGGTATTACCATTTTGTTAAGGATTCAGCTGACTCTAACGTTAATGGGCAGCCCTGCCGTGAGCTCGGAAGGGAAGGCCTTCCCAAGATCTGCTCCCTGAAGTGCTGCACGGCCCCAGAGGCAGCTCTTTCATTCCCTGGAGCTCAGAGAAAACCAGGCAGCACAGAAGGTGAGGTTTGGACACGGGTCCAGGCGGCAGAATAGTTCCCAAATTTCTCATGCGGTTGGGCGTAGAACCAAGAACTGCTGCTTTGTGGCTATGCACCCAGCCCGAGTCATAAAACCTCTGCATTGAGCACCTTAAAACATCTCCTGTGAAGGCAGCCCTGCCTTGCTGTGCCTGGCCGGGTCCTTTTCCTGCTCTCTCTGCCCAGGGCTCAGCTGCGTTGGGCTGGAGCACGACACTGCGCTCGGGTACCCTGACCTCCCGTGCTACCTGCAGGAGCGACGTGCTCGCTTAAAGTGCTCCTCGGTTGCAGATAAAAAGCCACTTACTGTATAGAAATGTGGTAATTTTTATAACTGAAATCAGCAAGCTCGCTGTTTTCAAGTGGATTTTTCCCATTGATTAAACCTTTGCGTTTTACAATAGTGCTTTGCTAATTGGTACTTTGCATACACAGAGGGCTGGTGTGTGGCGCTCTCCGCCCCAGCAAAGATTTAATAGCAGATGCAGTAGTGAACATTACTTATTACTTAGGTTTCCTTCCTTTTATAAATCACTTTATAGAACGCTTACTAGCACACTGCAAAGTATTACCATAAATAATTAAAGCCAAATTGCAATTGACAAAATAAAAGAATAAAGCCCCTTTTATGATGCATTACCCTGACTTTCTTCCCTTTTAATTGCCCTTGCTCCATCGTTAATTTGGAGAACACAGAGGTTCGTGCCAGGCGCATGTACGGGGGGGATCTCTCGTGCTCCGTGAGCTGCAGTGCCTCGGGGGAGGCCTGCAGCAGATGGCAGCGAGGTTGCTCCACGTGTGCGGGGCTTGCAGTAAGGATGGCAACCACGTGCAGAGGGTTGGGAGAGGAGGCCATGCAGGTCGGTGGTCGGGCTGACAAAGCAGTGCAGCGTTTCGGGAGCTGGCACAACAAGGAGGGGTGTGTGCTCCATGCTGTGGAATGGGGGAGCTGCTGGCTGGGTCCTCCTGCTGAGAGCCAGATCCTCACAGGTGGATGGGACTCCTCACCTCCTCACAGTCCCTCACGTCCACAGGATTCATCTCTGTGGCAGAGCTTGTAGCTCTGGAGGTCCCAGCTTTGATCTGTTGCTGGCCAAGACAGCAGTTGTCAGATAAGGCAGTCGTGAAAATCAAGGAGGCTCCATCTTAGGACTTGATAGATGTGTGAGGATGACAGCAATGGGAAGGAAATCTTCCTCTGCTTTGTGTGAAATCTGCTCCATCTGTAAGCATTTGAACCCGGTTCATGACAAAGCAGCAGCGCTGTCCAAAGAGAAGGGAGATGTCAAAATGTGGTGAACCCGAACATCCTCCCAGAAGGCAGAGACCCCTGCTTCCCTCCCCCAGACCCACCTGCTGCTCGTGTTCCCTGTGCACCAGTTCCTTTGCAGGCAAGGGGACCCCTTGCTGGCCTAGCTCCCGAATCGCCCTTTCCTTTGCTGCCTTCTCCGTCTGCCAGCTGGGATCCAGCCGGCAGTCGCTGAGGGCTCTGGACTAGTTGTCGTCCCACTCAAGGACGCTGAATTAAGCTCCTGTGTCACCTTGTTTAAGTGCTTGATTAAATTAAACCTTGCCTGCCTGGATTGAGTGATGTCATCTTTTTATTATTTATTTTTAGATAAATTGGAAAGGTTTTGTTTCTAGAGGAGCAGAAGAGGAAATAAATCATGCTTTGCAAGAGCTTCCTTGGGGGCAGGGGGGCTGTCACCTCCCCGGTCTCAGCTGTGCCCCACACCGCAGGCGTTTATTTGATTAAGCTCTGCTGAGGTGCACCTGGGGACAGCAGCAGCTACGGGTGTTTGGGACCCGGCCATGGGTGTCTCCTGGTAAAGGATCCTTTCCCACCTGGAGGTTCTTGCTGCTCAGCTTCATTAGAAGGCTAAGTTAGGAGAAAAGAGCATCTGTGTGTTGGGTAAGCAAGCGGCTCGTGTAAAAATGCCATCTATGTGGGGTTTGTGGAAGAGAAAATTGATATCTTCACCGTACCTGTGTGCCAGCAGTGGGGCATTTAATCCATTGCAGCCTTTACCAGGGAGCTAATACTTATTTCTTTGTGACGTTTTCCCTTTTGAGTGTGCTTTCCACCCAGATAGCTCTCGCACATGCTGCCAGGAAGGATGGGAACTTTGTGTTAGCTCACCAGGACCCTGGGTCACGGCAGCTTTTCATCTCTTTGGAAAGGTCTGCGTGGTCATGTCGTTTCAAAACCAACCAGATATGAATCTCCTGGGTCACTGAAAGGAGTCTGAGAGGGTATTCCCAGCTTTTTTTGTGGCCTGGCAAGCCCAATATTATTCTTAGAAGGCAAAACAGTGTTTTTCAAGGACACCCAACCAGAGGAATGTCGTTATTCGGTGTGCGTGGGATGGAATCTGGGCCTGAATTGGCCTGGGAGAGACAGAGTCTCCCAAGAACAGTTTTATTCACTCTGTGCCTCTCCTCTCCTCCGGTCAAGGGTGTTCTCTTGCAGCATAATTGGTCCCAGTGCCCACTTCAGGCGTCAATGACGTTCCCGCGCTGCAGCTGCCTTTAATTTGGGGGAATTGCTAAAGTTCATGAAGACAGGCACGTTCTGTGCCATCTGCTGCTCGTGGTGGAGACAACCATCGTACGGGCTGCGGCAGGACGAGGAGCCAGGAGCGGTCTGACTGCACCTTCTCCACCCTCCATCCCTCTTTTTGCTCGTCTAGGTTTTCTTTTATAAGCAAGGGCTTCTCTTGCCGTGCTGTTGTCTGGTGTCATTAGTCTCGGCCTTGGTTTGGGGTTCTCGTGCTGCAGACGCTAAACAGGCGCGTTACAGTTTGGCAGAGGAGCCGCCTGTGCCGTCCAAGGGCACAGCGGATAGCAGCGGGACTGTGGAAGCGATCGCAGCTAACCTAGACCTGAAGGTTGCCAGGAAAGAGCATTATAAATACATTTTGGAACGTAGACCGCCAAGACTTTGAAAGGGGATATTGCAGTGAATGATTCGAGCAGTTGACACGGAGGAGCGCGGATTGACCTCCTTGTTTTCTTAGTATCGTTGTGCAGAGCATTTTTAGCGTGTCCCATCTTGCTTGTTGCAGGCGTGAAACGTTGCAGTTTCGTGTGAGCTTGGTTAAAACCAGTGCCCCGCTCGTTTCATCTGTAATGCACCATCATTTCTGTTTCCTTTTGAGGCTGAGAGGGAAAGCAAAGCTTTAGGAAAGAAACAAAATAAATAGAGGGAGCTGCAACTGGTTTAGCATTCTACAAAGTTTCTCCCAAGTCCTCCAAACCCTTAATTGACTCGGGAGCATAAAATTGAGAAGGGGAGAGAGGGAGAGAGCATGCGGAGTGGCGCGAGCAATTTGAATAATTTATTGTCCTTTGAAGTTGCAAGAGAAATTTCAGCTGCCTTGGGGAGTAATTTCTCCCCATTCTGAAAGGGTTTCTCCTTATTTTAAACTCATTCAGAGGATGATAGTTTTGCATTTTCTGCATAATTAATGAGCATAACTCCCCTCCACACTGGCGCAACCTTTAAAGAGCATTGGGGTGATGAAACTTGGTGGTTTTTTTAATTAATAAAGTCAAATTAATTTGGCTGTGTCCTCTTCCTGCCTCACCTCCGTTAGAATTTGTGGATTTATTCGTAAATTAGCCTGAGCGTGCTGTTAAGAGTAGCAACACTTAACTAATCTTCAGCCTTGACTTTGATTTGTTTGAATGAGTTGCTAAAAGGCGCTGTGTGTTTTTTTTTCAGCCCAGCTATTAAAGATCACGTCTCGTGTCATCAGCCAGTGAGCCAGGCAGGTTCCCTCAGCTCTCATTTTTCTGTTGTCTTTCTGCATGGGTAGGAGCTGCTTGGTTTTGAGGGTTTTCTATACGCATCTTGCTTTGTGAAGGCTTCCATACCCCCCTCTCCTTCTACGATCTGCTGATCATGGTTAATTCCAGGAGCTGCCACTTGAGGGACTGCCTTCGCCTGAACCGAAGAGGTGTTTTTTGCTGTGGTGCCTGGAGGGGCTGCTTTACGTTTGGTCTTCTGATGGGAAGCCATCCATTGCATCTCTTGGCAGGTGTCAAGCATGAACAGAAAAGTGTCCTCCTGCAAACGAGGTCCCCTTTCTCAATCATGGTCTTTGATGGAAGATTTAAGGGATTTCTTGTTGCAGCTTTTCCATGTTTCCAGCTCTCTCTCATGTGTTGGACTGGTTTTTTTGGCTCGTTGACTCCCTCATTGTCCCCAGCCTGAATTTGTCAGATCTCAGTACTGTTGTTGCATTCGCCCCTTTTTTCTTCTCTTGTGTTGATGTGCTCACTGCAAATCTGAATGATGAATGTTGTGGTTCAGAGGCAGAAATTGTAATGACTCATGTGGTAGGAGTCAAAGTTCGTGATTGTTAAAGGTTGTGTTCGCCCATTAGTCAGGCTTTATTAGATTTTTATTTCTTGTGTTCAAGATCTCCCGTTCGTGAGCTCCCTTGACATCCCAGTCTCAATACTGATGAGCAATACAAGCTCAAAATACACTGTTAAGACTCTACATAAGGTGTTTCAAGCTTGTATACCCAGAATTTCTTTTTGTTCAATGGTAAATGTGGGCTGAAGTCTCTTACCAGCAATCGGATAAGAATGATGTAACAAGCTTTTGAAAATACCCCAAATTTTGTGCTCTAAGAATTGTATCTTGCCCTTTTCCTGTAGGCGAGGAGCCTTCCTCTCTTGCATAAAAGAAAGAAATATTTCTTAATTTTTTGGGGAGCGTGTGCTTCAAAATATATCAAAATATCAGGCTAATACTTTGGAACAGCCAAACTGTTTGTGGGAAGGAAATGGAAGTAAGATAGCTTTAATTTACGGGAGCAAAAGAGCTTTATCAGACAATAGTGTATTTATCTGGCATGCCTTTCATCCCCAAATGATTGTATTAGCTGGCAAATCATGATTGGGATCGTTCATCTGCTGCAGCACTGCAGCCCCTTCTAAGCTGGCGATGCAAGGCTGGGGACGGAGCCGTGTGTTTACATTTTGCAGAAGTCTTTGTCATATCACTAAACCAAGGATCAGAAGTGACCTCTCTGATTGCAGCCTTGGGGCTTCTTGTACTGCAGTTTCTCCGAAAGACCGTGAGATGCTGAAGCTTGTAGCCGTTTGTTTTCCCCATCACTGCCGATTCTGCTGTCACTTCCCAGCAGCTCAGGACCTCTGCTGGGTTATATTAAGATGGCATGCCCCCCCGGGAGCTGGGATCCTTGCTCGTTAAGCTTTCTCTTCTTTCAGGCTTGTCCCACAGGTGGTGGCTTTTCATGTTCTGGCATCCCCCATAGACTCTGGTTCTGTTAGTGGCTCAAGCAGAGCAGCAGAAGTTGAGTAAAGGCCAAGCCCTTTCTCGCTGTGTCTTCTCTAGGAAGGGGACGAGTCGAGCTTCTCCGAGGTGCCGATGCCAATGACACGGCTGGAGAAGAAGCTGTCTTAGCAACATGGCAGGGGAAGGGAGAGCTCTCTGCCGTAAGCTTCAGATTGCAAACAGTCTGGGATGGCTGTCATGATGTTGATGGACAAGGGGCCCTCATTATGTTGCCAGGATAGCTCCTTGGGTTTCTTGCTGTGCTCTGGGTTATTATGCCTTGTTATAGGGCTTGTGGACAAATATGGGATGTGATGTTGTTGCAGTTGATTGAAAGCACTCGCATGTCCCCAGGGTCTTGGCCTGCCGCGTCGCTGAGGCTGCATGTGCTCCTGTGCTTCCCAGCCCTGCAGCAGCTGATCCCAGGGCTGCCATCTTACATGACAGCATTGCTCGTCTGCTTCAGCTCTTGCTGGTCTCAGGGAGTTTCTTTCTTCCTGGCATCGCAATGTAGAGCCAGAAGGTGGATAAGAGTCCTGGGCAGAGATGCTACAGAGATCCATCTGCAATGCCACCTACCTGCTGCTTTGCCCTGGAACCGCCCTGTGCTGGGTGCAGACCGAGAAGCAGTTAGTGCACCTGAAGCACTCTCCACCCCATTTCTCCTTCATTAAACCGAAGCATATGTAGTATTCCTGGCTTCCACCATGTCACAGCTCTCACAGGATGGGTAGTTTCTGGTGTACACACACCACGTGTTGTGAGGCATCAGTTTTACTGAGTTAGGGACAGAGGGGAAAAGCAGAGGCTGCATGGCCCAGAATACCAGCCCACTCCTTGTGGAACAGGGACAGTTCTGTCGAGCAGTTTGCACCCTGCGTATGTGTTAGGTATCATTACACTGTGCCCTGTGCATTTGTGTAAACCACACTTGGAAGACTGTTTTCCTTGGCTGTGTCAGGGTGCCAGTCACTAGGGCTGGGACTGATCTGTGACAGTGGCAGATTCCCTTTGTGCTAGGGAGGAAGGTGGATCCTTTCCCTACATATGGATGCATGGGAGTAGCCTGAAGAAGTCCTGCTGGAACTGGGTGACTTCATACTAGCTGCGGTTCCCAGGTGATAAGGCACGGTCCCATCCCTTAAAACTAGCAGTTTAAATAGACCAGAAGGAAGGATTATGCTTTTCCTCCAGCAGGCAGGATAACGTGTTTTTTTCTCACCTTGGGTGTCAGAACTAGGAATAGATTTCGGTAGCCTCAGACTCATCCTGCCTCCTCTGCTGCAGGCTTGTACCTCCTCTTCCAAAGGGTCTGTATCTGAACGCATTGCAGATAGGTGCCTGAAGGCTGTACGGATGTGCCAGGTCCCCAAAACGGCAAGTTTCAAGGCAAGAACAGCTTGGCGTGGTGCTAGCTGCAAAGGGCCTGCTGCCTCATCCTGGCTGAGGGGAAAGGTGGGAGCTGGCAGCACGGGCAGGCCTCGGAGAGGAGCAAGCGCTGGGCTTGTTGGACAGCCAGCAGTCATCGCGTATAAACGAGTTCTTGATCTTTCTCACCCATTTTCAGCTTGTCTTAAATCCCATGCCGAGTCACATCCTTCGCTGTGTCCTTCCTTCTCTGTGGGCTTGCAAGAAAGGGGAAGGGGAAATCTTTCAAATGACATTCCCACATTTCTGACAGGGGGAAAGCCTATGTACACTTGTGTGCAGCCCAGCCGTTCTGAGTCAGGTAAGGGCTTTGATAGATCAGCACCAGGGGAATAGCAAGGTGGAAGTATTTCACTTCTAAAAAAACGTCCTCAGTCTTTTTTTACCCTCCTTTCCCCAACCTTGCCAGTCCCATCTCCCTGAAGGGAGCCAAGAGCTGCTGACAGTAAGAGGAAGTCTCTGTCTGAAGCCTATAATTATCCTGTCTGCCTTCCCAGAAAAGGCCAGTTGGGGAGCGAGTGTGCTTCTGTTTCATGGACCAGCCCTGCGTTCTGCTGCCTCCCCAATTACTGCTTAATGGACTTTTTATGATGATAAGACGACTGGGTTGGGAAGAAGTTATTGATGGGGAAATGGAATATAATTCACTCCCTGTTTGTTTGTTCTGTCAGAAAACCCTCATTTTAATTTTATTTGTGAGGCACCGAGAAACAGCCCCAAGAAAAAAAATGCAGAATCTGTCAGTAAAACCTTGGATTTCAAGGGGACCAGAGTCTCTGCAGGACTTCTCCAAGGGGTGTTTTCAATCTTCTTGTGTGTCTCCATAGAGACCCTCGCCACTGCCTGCATCAGTCCTGCTCCCAGTTTGCAGCTCTCACTCCTCTCATGAAGAAAAATGTAAATTATGCAGCCATCTTTCTTGGTTCTACCCCTCTTGCAAGCTCCCCCGCTCTCTAATGCCGCTGCTTTGCAATGCGTACCCGTTCCAAACATCGCATTCTTGCTCCCCACTCTCCATCTGTCTTAAATTTGGCTGCTCTCTCCTGTTTTCATCTGCTCTGTGGCTTGTCTCCTCTATCTAATCTTCACTTCCTTGCTCTGGCTCTGAACAGCTCCCTCCTCTCCATCTTGCTCCATTCCTCTTGCATTCTCCCCATCAATCTCTCCTCTCTTTTCCCCCGCTAATGTGTCTGTGACTTTGCCATCATTTCTCCCTTCCTCTCCCTCCTTAGCTCCCCAGTTTACTGGTGTCCCGAAGCTGTTTTCTGCCCCTCCGGCCGTGTCCCCCAGGCCATCCCCAGCTGCTCAGCACTCCCGCCTCGATCCCTCAAACACGGGGCACACATCTGCTGCCTGCAAGCAGACCACAGCAGCGCACGTGTGTCAAACGCGTTTCTAAACCAGCCAACAGCCACCCGGTGCTGAGCCCTACCCAGGTGGTACGTTGCCTGAGAGGTTTTTAAAAGGGGAGATGAAAGCGCTACCGCCCAGCGCTGGAGCTGGGGAAGTACCTTGTCCTCCTTCTCCAATTGTGAGCCTGTCAGCAGCTGTGGAAAATGAAGATGGAGTTTCACTAGATCAGCAGAAAGTTTCAGCCCAAAAACCAAAGAGGGGGGCAGGAGGAGAGAGGGATCTTAACCCTTTGCGTGTTGGAGAGAACACCATGGGATTCTTTCATAGGCTCACAGAACGTTTTGGCTGCTCTTGAAGCTAGAAGGGTGAGAAATAGCCTGTCAAGAGAGATGTCCTCATTCAAGCTAACATGACCCGGTTGTTTGGATATTGCAAAGCTTTTGTCTGGCTTTTACATTTTAACTTCTCCCAACCATAAATGCATATGGGAGAAGGTCTCTGAGCTTTTCCTCTGCTGATTCTTCCCAGTTATTTTGTTTTGTTTGTGTTGCAGTGTTTAGAGGCTGTAGTTGTGTGCAAGACCACCTATGGTGCTGAGTGCTGAGCAGATCCGTGCTGAGACCCTCCTTTACTCCAAATTGCTCGTAGTGTCTAGACGAAGGCAGGCAGGCAGGCAGGTGTGAGGAATGAGGATTGTCACCTCCACGCTACGGGTGGCAGACTGAGGTGCTGGGAAGGGTGAGCGCCCAAGGTCAGCTGAATTTGCGTCAGAGCAAGAGAGCTGAATCCCGATTGTGGGAATCATCTGGAGCCTCGAAGAGCAGATTGGGGTTTGTTAACGCTAACAGCAAAATGACATTGACTATAAATGGCTTAATGGCCTCCTCTTTTGCCTTTGTTCTCAAAAGGCAAAGGTGTGGATGTTTGCGTGTACAGATTATATTGTATATGCACAAAAAAAGGATGTATTTTGATCAGTTCTGTACTTTTGAGTTAGGGTAAAGGCTGACACTGCCTAACATGCCCTGAATCCCTTCTGTGGCATGGGCAAGCTCTCACAGAGACAAGCACCTCCACAGGGAAAAGGTGGGCTCAGAACCATGGGGCCATTTGTTGAAGGCTGACCAGGAATGGTGGGCAAAAAGACACTGCCTGGTGCGTTCAGAAAGGCTGCAATAAGCTGACCAAACAGCAATAAAACGGCCTTCTTGCTTTTGCCTTAGTCTCTTTGGCAGTCTCAGGTAGAGCCGAGAGCCCCCTCCATTCCCTGCGGCAGGGATAATGGCTGTTTATTCACCAGCAAAGAAAGAGCTGAAACCTGGGGCCTCGTCTGCTGGCACCATGGGTCAGCGGGACCGGTGCGTGGGCCTCTACCAGAATGCTGGTGGCGGGGATCGGGGTCACCAAAAATGGAAGCAAAACCTTTTAAAGTATGTGTTTTGTAACTGGCTTTCTTTTGTTTCCATGGATTGCTGCTGCTGTGGGCGAGGGGCCCTTTCAGCCAGACTCATGCTGCTCTATGCTGGGGCCAGAGGAAAGAATAAGTGGTTTGTCTTTATTTGTGGTCCATTGTCGAGGTGCTTTCCTGGAGGCAATGTGGGGGGGTGGTACAAAGAGGCCTGATGATCACTGAGGTGAATTTTGCCATCTCAAATCAACCCCAGGCCCCTGCTGGGAGGCTGGAGAAGAGGAGAGAGCTGGGGGGTCAGAAGGAAGCAGAGGTGTGGAGGTGCCTGTATGCAGCCCCCTCCTCAGGGAGGGCCTGCTGGGTGCAGGTTTACACGCACACTGCCCGTTCCCTTCCCAGGGCTGGGGCCAGTGACACAATGAAGTGGTCAGGGACCATCTTTGGGCCCTGCTTTGCCTTGTTCTTATCCGCCATGGGGCTGAGGGGCAGGGAGTCAGGCCTGCACCAAGGCACAGAGACAGGCCTGCGGCTGTGTTACGGCACCTCCAAGCCTCCCCTGTGGGAGCTGTGGTGGAAGGAGGTGGCAGACATGTTAGATACGTTGTCCTTCTCCCTGCAGGAGCAGCTGTCTGCCTCAGAGTTGCCCCACAGCTGGTGAGACTAGCTCGGGAGAGGAACAAGTCAGGTGTCAGCTGGGTTTCTCATCCATTTTGTCAGTGAAGTGGGGGGGGTCTCCTCTTTCTCTGTGGCAGAGAAGTGGGGGCCTGCATGCCGCCAACTGGTGCTGTGCGTAACGGGACTGAGGATTTTGCCCCAGGATCTTCATGGTGTAGGGCAGGGATGTGTGTGTGTGCTTGCGTAGCTCAGGCTGGAGGAGCAGGGGGCAGTTTTCAGTCAGGTCTTGTTGGTCCACCCCATACATTTCCCAAATTGCTGTGTA
Source organism: Heteronetta atricapilla (assembly GCA_011075105.1). Lineage (NCBI taxonomy): Eukaryota > Metazoa > Chordata > Aves > Anseriformes > Anatidae > Heteronetta > Heteronetta atricapilla. The sequence goes on from CM021758.1 coordinate 2,659,596, forward strand.
TTCCTGAGCCAGCACCAGGGGCACTTCAGCTCAGGAGGCTGGGAGGATGTTGGTGCATCGATCTGGAAGGCTGGTAAAAATGCTTTGAGAATCAATTTTTGTCTCAGAAAAGCCCAGGGAAGTCAATATTTCCCCAGTGTGACCTGCCTCTCTCTGTCCCCCCATTTGAGCTGACTGACATTGACCTTCCCAGATTGCTGGGAAGCAGGCTAGTGCTTGCCATGCTGTTTTGACACAGCTCTCTCTGCTACCAGTGCTTCATTCCATTAGCCAAGCTGGTGTGAGTTTTCCCTTCAGACTGTGTCTTCAGGCACAAACTGGGATAGCGTGGAGAAAGCTGCTCCTACCCTGTTGCATGGTTTTGGGGCTAAACGCATCCCCAGGCTCCTTATCCACCTCCTTGTCCATCTTGTCCACATAAGCCCACCTGCAGGAGAGGCAGCCAGGTCTGTCTGGAGACCGGTCTTACGGGAGGCAAGGAAGAAGAATCAGTGGTGCAAGTTCACAGCTGCCTTTTTTCCTCCCCTTCAGCTGTTGGCTCAGTTAAGCCCATTTGTGCCTCTCTACTAGCACTCAAACCACCTCTGGGTTTTCCACCCCTTTCTCTGTCTTTGGCATCTGATGTTTCAGGCAGGCATATGGTGGCTGGCCTAACTCCCTCACTCCTCATCCGCCCGCAACTCACCATGGCAGCAGCTCCTGAGGGACATTTAGGTTTAAAGGGTGAGATGTCCCCTTGTTTTCGCCACTCCTACATCTTACATCTTACTTTCCGTACTGGAAAGTTCCTCAGACTGGTTTGGTATCTATATTACTAACAGGAGGTGGTTTCTTTTTACATGACTACATTTGAAGAACTTCTGCTGCTGCGGTGTCACATGAAAGTATGAGGGAAGGAAAGTTGAAGCAGCAACAGATTCCTCTTCTGGGAGGAAAGCTGCCTTGGTGTGCAGGGTACGTGGGCTGATGCCTTACCATGTTCCCCTAGTGTTTGTGCCGCAGGAATGAGTCGGAGACCCCACCCTTATCACCTCACAGCTTCTTCTCAAAGTCTGCGTAAGGATTCACAAAATCCCAGCAGTAAATGTGCGTCATGTCCCTTCTGAACAGATGCCGGGACCGCCCGTGTTTCTCTCAGCCTGTGCTTTGGCAAGTGAAGCCGACTGGAGGTTGTCTGCATGGGGGGGGACCATGAGGGTGAGCTCACGGTCTCATCAGCTGCCCTTGTGGCATCGGCCTTGACAGGATTTAGGAGCAGAGGGGCAGGAGCAGAGCTCTGTGCATGGTCTGACAGAGGTTAGGGCAGGGGGCAGGCAGTGTGGGTGCTGGTCATCTTTGTGGATGCAGTCGTGTAGCATGGGATGGATAGTGGATATATGTCTCTTCCTTAAAATCCATGGCAACTATGCAGCGTGTCTCTTGCCCTGGCTGTTGCTTTTGGGAAGTGTGTGGGCAGTCGGCAGGAATAAAAGGTTAAGTTTAACTTGATGGCTTTCCATTAAGCTGTAGAGAAGAATCACAGGTACACAGCAGCCAGCTAGTCTTTGCAGCCTTCTCTCCTGAGACCCAGACCCCAGGAAACCTCTCATAAGTAGGAAAATTCTTTTAAGTTCCAGGTTTTTCCACTCCTGCTTTGATACTGCAAAAACCAAGTTCTTCTGCTTTGCAAGCTGAGAAAGGGGGAAAAGAAAAATGTCTTGTGACCCCCAGACCTAGGTAGAACTCACTCAGGGTTTTCCAAGACTGACTTTTCTCAGCTCTCCCTAAGGGAAGTGATAAAAAAAGCTCCTGAATTGCAAGTATGTTGCCTGGAAAATGCCTGTCTCCGATTTTCATTTATTTATTTAAAACTGAGGCCCTGCAATCTTGGCAAATGAGGTGAAACACATAAGCCATTCCGAGTGTGCTGATAGCGTTTCACTTTCACACGGCACCTTGTTGCTGCTTTCGGAGCCTTTCGAAGTGATTTGCAGAGCTGGAGCAGGAATTCTAACTGCATGTTTCACTGCAAGCTGGACTTGGCACGGCAGAGCTGTAGCAATCCTACGCAGCACGTAGGAATTTGTTTCAGCTTTATATCATCACCACCTTGCCTGAGATAGTGCTGGCTTTCTCTTTTCCAGAGGAGAGAGGGCTGTTCTGCAGTTGATGTGGGCTGGAGTGACAAGGGGTGCATAGGTGGAGAGCGTAAGGGGTGCTTTGGCAGGGGGAGGGGGGGAATCAAAGCCTGGAGCTCAGAGTCTCAAAAAACAATTTCAAAACCAATAATTTAGCTTTGATTTTCACTGGTTTTCAGAGTGAGTAGCAAAATCTAAGGGACTACTTGTTAGGGATTTTTGTTTGGTTTCTTCCCTTTTGTCTCTCGTTCTCCAAGAGCTAGTCTATCGTAGGCAGCTCAGCATTGCAGTGACCTCGGAAGAGCAGTGTTCACAGAGCAGGTCGGCTTACCTGTTAGCACACAATGAGTCGACAGAGTTCCTAAAAAGGAACGCTGAGCTATGACTCCGGTTCTTTCCCTATTTGGAGCACCTTCACTTTCATCGAGACAAAAATAGAACCTTATTTGTCCTTATTTGTGCTCTAATTGTACTGCTTGCACCCATTTAAATCTATACGTGACATTAAGGATTGTTAGGGGCTTGCGTTTTGGGAAATGAACTCGCATCAATAAAGTGCTCTTAAAAGCCCGGACTGATTTTGGCTGTACCTTCAGAATTGACCTCTGCAAACTCTTCGGGTTTTGAATATAGGAGAACAGAGGAAGGAAGTCAGGTTGCAGGCAGAACGTGCATTTATATTTTAGCCTGAAGCAAAGTTTTGGTGTTGCCTTTCTTGGATGGAAGACAGATTCCCAGGTGCCAGTGCCTCCAGCAGGACTTGCGTGATAACCTTTAGCAGTAACATTGCAAAGAAGGTTCTGACCTCTAAATGTAGATTTGGATATTTATATACCTGATGCTTTGTACACACAGCATTCGGTGGGACATAAACAGCTCCAGCAAATTGTATTTACCTCCAGCATGGAAACAAAGGCTTGATTGCATCACATGAGCGTGGCTTTTATTTATATACTCCTGGCCACACCAGGCAGGGAAGGGGGGGAATGCTGCCTTTTGTTTTTCGACCCCTAGAAGACCCTGGAGACTTCTCGTTAGCTACCATTTGCCCTCTTCTTCTGCTCTTTGGTAGGCTGTTTACATCTTGTTTTATGGACTCTGAGTGTGTACGTATAAACATACAGATTTCACAGTCATGTGGTCTACTTTTCTCAAGAATAACAGACGGCAACTTTATGATCTGAGTGATTTTATTTGAACACAGCTGTGGCCTTGTGATTTAAATATTTCAATAAATTTTAAACTAACTAGACAAGAGGAAACCGTGCAGGGAAACAGGTTAGAGCGTGGAAGGAAGGTTCTCCAAGGACAGAGGCAATATAGGCTCTGCATGGTTGCTCCTGGCCCCATTGTCTTCCCATCAGAAAGCCCTTGACACCTTCCTTGGTCAGAAAGCCTGTCCCAGCATCCTTCCCCTCCCTGCAGAGATGCTCTTGACTGTTAAGAACTGAATGGGAGTTGATGTGGTAGGAGGGAGGGAGGGGTGCTGCCAGCTCAAGTGCGGTTCCCTTGGGTCCGGGCTAGCTGAAATGCAGCCCCAGGCTGTGTGTGTGCTTGTTCAGGGCTGCACCTTGGAGCAGCTGGGTGCAGAGAGGCTTTGCAGAGCTTTTGGATTCCTCTTCAGCACTGTGAATTCTTCATCTTTTCTCAGATGCCTCGTGATGAGTAGGGGGAGAAGAGGGGAAGGGGGAACTGCAGGAGCAGTCTGCAGACTTGGCTGCCATGCTCTTGTCTTGACAATTGGATTATTTTGAAGTGATGTTAACTTTCATTTCTTGTGCTGTATCCTACCAACTTGCCTGTTCCAAAGGCTGGCGTGCCTGTTACCATGTAAATGTTCTGGTGAGGGAGAGGGAGAACATTTGGGGATGAAAACACAGGTGCTACATGCCAAGGGCATTCCACATCCCAGAGCCACTGGCATCAGTCTCTTTCACACCATCATCCTCGAGATCTCTTTGTCCCACGTTTCCTGTTCCATTTCACGGTCCTTTCCTCACACTGTACCCCTGCCTTGCCTGTGTTCCTGTAAGTCCACCCCATTTGGTGGTGACTTGTTCATCTGCTGGGCTCTGGGGAGTGCAGTTCAGTGTTTCTAGGTACTGTTTTCAGCTCTACCAGCTTTTGGTGATGATTCTTAGATGGGCTTTACACGGTCGGCTTTCCCTGTGCAAAACAGTTTAAAAGTCCACTCTTCAGAAATACGAGGCTATGCAAAATCATCCCACTGGAATCTCTTTGTAGGATCAGGCCCTTAATCATTTTGTGATGGAAAATGGAGGCAAAGACTACTTGTTCCCAAAAGGTGAAGAGGTTTAATTTCATTCGAGATCCTTAGAGAAAAGCAGTGATAATGCTAGTATTAATTACAAACAGCGTTTATTAGTTTGTCTGTCCTCGTGACGATGATTATATTTCTTTTCTTATTTTTTTTCGTTAAAGGTCCCCCTGTGTTCATTAAAAAACCCGTGGACCAAATTGGTGTGTCAGGAGGGGTGGCCTCCTTTGTATGCCAAGCAACTGGAGACCCAAAGCCACGGGTCACCTGGAACAAGAAAGGGAAGAAAGTGAACTCTCAGAGGTTTGAGGTAAGAGACGTCCTTCAGATCGGTGTCTGTGCATGTATAAAGAGAGAGAGGCTGACACAAAGCAGCTAGTGCTCTTGTGGCCGTTCTAAGACCCAGTAAGAGAGGGAGGTTTGGAATGCGAGGAGTTTTAACAGCAGAAAGAGTGAAATGCAAGCTTTTGGCCATGTCAACAGCTGGGATTGTTCCAGAGCGAGAGAGAACTTGGCTTACTTACATTATTGGAGTTTTTTCTGTTGTTTTGTTGTTTTTTTTTCCTTCCCCCTCCTCAGATACAATATAAAGCTGCCTTCTTCCCTCCCTAAGAAACTCCAGCTAAGCTGGTGGTACTTCATCCCTGTAAACGTACCTTTCGTACCCATCCACGACTCATTATTCTAACCCTGGGACAGCCTGGAGTAAACATTACAGCTGCTGGCAGCCAGACCCAAGCAATTGGTATTGTTTAGATAGAAATGAGAGTGGAGGAACACGAACTAGGAGGTCATCCCGTGGAATTCGCTGGGGGACTCTGTCCTGCCAGGCAGCTGTGTGCTGAGAAGAGCTCTGTGGTGTTAGTTGCCCATGCAGATGGAGGAAGGAGGTGGGGATGCGTTTTGGGTTTGTTTTCACTTGGTCAGTTTCCCTGTGCTTAATCACTGTTGTACTCTGAACACCCACCCATGCACACACTCACCACGGCTCATTATTTCAGAGCATTTGAGATGTGTGTATCAGTTTTGGTGGGTCAGTGGTCAGGGATGGGGTTTGGTGTGAAACAGTTCTCTGCCAACTTGAGGTCACTGGAGAGAGAAACTGAATATGCTGGCCATGTGTGCGGGACTGAGGGACAGCTGAGGTGTGTTTTTGAGTGTCTGTGTTTGGACAGGGGCTGGTGCCTCCTTTAGAAGCAGGAAGGAACCTTCTGCTTACAACCCAAGGATGCTTACTGTCTCTCTTTCCCTTTATCCTCCAGACAATTGAATTCGATGAAAGCGCAGGTGCCGTTTTGAGGATCCAGCCACTCCGGACTCCCCGGGATGAGAACATTTACGAGTGTGTTGCTCAGAACCCTCATGGGGAGGTTACCGTCCATGCCAAGCTCACCGTCCTCCGAGGTAAAGATCGTGCCTGCCTGCCATGTGTCAGCATCATGGGGGAGAAGGCCCCCTTGAGCTTCTCCCTTCCTTCAGATGAGTGGGAACTGTCACAAAACACATGGCCAAAGGACAAAGTCCTTCGTTTGCTCTTTTATCTCAGAGAGTCATAAAATTGCGATGTAAGAAACAAAGCTAGACTGCTTGCTAAAACCAGACCATTGAGGAGGTTTGACTGGAAGATGAGCTGAGGTTCCTTCCAACCTGAATTACCCCGTGATTCTATGATCTTCCCTTGCCTCCAATAAAAATTCCCTCCCCAGGCTTACAGGCAGCACCAGAGATCCTTTGCTCCGTGCACTCTCTGAGAACACAGTTCCCCTCTCCATTTTGTTCTTTTTTTTTTCCACTTGTCCCCACTCTAGAGGATGTTTACATGGATGCCTCCTTCATGTCATCTGTTAGAAATATGCTCTCTGAACTTGATGTGGGGGAGGGAACAATATGCTGTTGCTGTGGATGCCTCTGGATGTTTTCTGTTATTACCCTGGAGATTTACCCTGTAAAATTGCTATGTGAGACACCAAACTAGGCTGCTTGCTAAAACTGACCCACTTTAGGAGGAAAGATGGATGGTGATCTCCATGCAAACCACAGGGCAATGCAAGTGATCCTGGCAGAAAAGCCTGGCGGGGGGCGGTGGATAAACTGCCTGCGAGCTCCTGACGGGGCCTCAACTTGGGAGCGTTGGCTGTGGATGGAGCCATCAGCAGGAGGTGCTGTAGAAAAGCTGCAGGCCTTTGAACGGGGACACTTGGGGTAAGAGCAGTGATTTCTGCAGTGAGCATTGCTCACACCCATTTGGGGTGCTCCAGGCATTGTGTGGTCCTCCTAAGACCGAGTGGTGGCTCTGACTGAACGCCGATTGCCTTTTCTTTGGCAGTTTCAGTGTTCTCAGGAGCATCTGGGGTCCTTTTGTTTGAAAAGAGAGCGAGCACATCCCTAACAGTACAGAGCTTGTGAGCAAATCCCCGACGTACAGCAATAAACAAAGATCAGACGTGACGGGCGCGTGGCAAAACCCTTTGTGTCCCTGCGTAGCGGGGATATCCCCTCTGCTGCCCACCTGGCAGGCTCCGTGTTGTCAGGATGCCGCCTTCCTCGGAGCATGCGGGCCCGTGGTCCAGTCATGCCTGACAGATTTGTGTAGGTGCACTTCAGTCGTTGTGCTGCTCCTCTGCCTGGCGTGGCATTTAACCTTCTGCTAGCTGCGTGTGGTGGGCTGGAGCTGTCAGGAGGCTGGAACAGCGCTCTGTGACAAGAGCGTGTCGAGCTGGGAGCCTTGTTCTTCACACTTACTCCCGTGTATTCTCTGGAGCTATGATGGGTTGGGAGACGTGCCCTTGTGATCGCATGCAAAATTCCTACCCCTACAATTCGGTCCTGAGCAGTGGCAAGAGAGAAAGTGTTCCTCCAGCTCCTGCTCTCACAAACCCTCTGGATTCTCACATCATTTTTCAGGCACGCTCTACCACGAGAAAGCTGCAGCGTCTGGGAAATGACGAGCCGAGCTCAGTGGCTGTCCTTGGGGACAGCGCTTCTCTGTACACGTCTTTTTGCAGCTCTTCCTTCCGGTACCAGCATCACACACGTGTCAGCTAGAGAGGCAGCTGACAGAACAGGAGCTGCATCCCCCCGCTGCCTGCCTAATTACGCTCTTTGCTGAGCCCACCAGAACATTATCACCGCGTGCTTTGCTGCTGGGCTGTGGTGCTTTCACGAGCACTGCTTCTCTGTTTGCCCAACGGGACCGTGGTCAGAAGCTTTGTTAGCTGACCGTGCACGAGCAGCTGGGGCACCCAGCTCAGGATATCGGGGGCAGCAGTAATTAGCTGCAGGCTGGGCCAACAAGTCTGTTGGAGAGCATCAAGGAGGCAGTTTCTGTAGAATCCCCTCCCCTCCTCCGCTGGAGTTATTCCATCCTTAATCTTTCCTTGGCTTTCACGTAGCACATATTTTCTCCTCTTTGTGCTCTTTTTTAAGTGCTGGGAAACTTAAAAGGGCCAAGCACAGTCCACTAATCTCCACACCAACACAGTCTGTTGGCATCTCTTCCTCTTTTCCCTCCCTGCTCCTGCATTCACCCACTCTCCTGTTTGTCTTCTCTCCATCTTTCCTTGCAATGCCTCCTCCTCTTTTCTGTCTTCTCTCACTTTCAGAACTAACGCTTAGCATAAAGATGGGGGCTGCTGCACAGCTTGGAGATGAATGTGAGCTGTCATTTGCAGAAGCTGCCACCTTGACATGTTTTGGAGTGTGGAAACCTGGGCCCCAGCTGTTACAAACTCAGCAGAATGGGGTTTGGTCTAATTCTGCAGCCTGTGGCTGTGCTGTTGTAATCAGAAAGACGTGCGTGTACCTTCATGTAGTACGCATGTATGAACAGCTACGGGATTTCCTTAACGCCAGTGCAAACAGTCTGATGAACAGAAGAGAAAAAAACACATTCTTCCCTCCTAGATGCAGCTGCTGAAGGGATTGGGAGTAAACCCCTCTCTGGTTACCCACAGGGCTGCTCCTGGATCGGACCCTGGTAGAAATCCACGTGCATTCGCTTAAAAACAGGAAGCTGCAGGAGAAGAAAACCTTTGGGAGCTCCTGGGAAGCAGAGCTTGGGATGGACACCATTCAACTCGCAGAGCCTCTTAGCACCAGCTCTGCTGGCTTCTTGGTCCATCCTGTTCTGGTTCTCAAGGGACCTGAGTTTTGATAGGGCTGTGGAGACTTGCTGCACTTCCCACAGCTGGCTGGACACAGCGCCTGCAAACCTGGGTCCTGCAGAGCCCAAAGACGAGGGAAGAAAGTGGTCTGGGGAAGCATTTTCCAGTTGTTGTTGACTCCAGCTGCTGTCGTTTTTCGTAATAACTTACCAGAAAGGAAGCTGGTTGGCACAGGCACCCCAGCTCCCACTTGGTATTGTTTCTCTCAGCTCCACGCTCCCAGGAAAGATTTACGTAATTTACTTTTTACTATTATTATTGCTTCCTATGTAGAGGTCAGAGTTTCCCTCCTTTCTGGTGGCCTGAGACAGAGATTCTCGTGCTGCAGAGGACTGTCCTGTGCTGGCAGCCGCTGGCTGGGCTGCGAGTACAGGGGAGCTTTGCTGCAACTCTCTGCCTGCACTGCCTCTGCGGCTGGGAGGCAGCAGGCTGGATTTGGAGCAGGGGCCAGGCAGGGCTTGGCTCTTTGCTTTATTGAAGCTGATAGAGTTCCACGGGGGTTACCCTTTGTGAGCTGTTAGTAAATGCGACATGAATTGTACGCTGATCCCATAAAAACCAGTGCTTGGTCCAGATAAACGTAATGGAACAAAATTCACTGTGCCCTGATAGCTTGCTGCATACTGGCTGATCCTATCTGTTCCCGAGGATTACTGCACTCTGGAAAATTGAGGAAAACTGGCTATTAGACACGTAAGGGCTGGGGTGGTTATTACCAGTATACGATGCAGGCTGCTGGGGATGGACATTCCGAGCTTTTTCGAGTGATTCCCTGTTGCTTTTTTATGAAGCGTTCATTTCTCTACCAATCCTGGCCTGAAATGTTCCTCACACATTTCCTACTCAGAGAAGACATCTGGTATGGGGCTTGTGTAACGTTCTAGCAGGGCTCTGCTGGTTTGTTGCTTTTTGTAATTGCTGGCTTTTTATCAGCAAAAATAAACAAAAATCAGTTGGAGATGCTCAGCAGAAAGCAGCGAGTCCCACGGGAGCACGTCTTAAGGAGAAGCTGGCCTCTCTGCAATGTTACCTTGCCACTTGAAAAGCTCTTGGCAGACTTGCTTCAAATTTGACTTGTTTTTCTGTTCTTGTAATGACCTGAAGATAAGGCCAAGTAGCGAGCAGATTAGTCCTGTACTTTATGAATAATGTCAGACCAATTTTAACTCAGATGCCTTTATAAGGAGTGTACGTGGGGGCACACTGTAGGGAGGGCAATGAATTACCTGCACTGCTACAGGAGCCAACACGCATATCGAAGTCTCTATAGACCAGCAAACATTTAATAACATTGTTAGGCTATTTAGCTATTTTCATAGCAGAACTCTCAATCATAATACATGGAGTCAACAAACAAACGTCTTATATATCCTGGCAGATATTAAAATCGTCTTTAGCTGTGTAATAGCAGTTACCTAAGACACAGGTACATACATATTGATGGCAAGAACTTGTTGATGTAATTTTACGAAATGCATAATGCAGGGATACCTGTTGGGGAGGGGGGCAGCTGGAAGGTGCTCATTAACTTAATGAAAAAAAACAGGAATAAGGTTTAGGAGCACTGGCGTTTGATCCTGATTCTGCTTCAAATTAGTGCCACTCCAGCTGCTTCATCTCTGCATTTTTGGCTCTTCCAGCTTGAAGTGAGAGTAGTCGAGTGATTAGAGACCAGCCAGTATCCACGAGCTGCACTTTGTATCTCCAGAAAAGAGCAAAAATTTCCTCCTCCTCTTCTCCTCAACAACATCCTCACTGTAGCTTTCTGCATTCGGTGCGTAGCGCGTCTCTACATGCTCACACCCTCATTCTCTTCTAAATTATTAAACAACTCTGCACACCCTGCGGGAAAAAGAGCAGCAGCAACACCCGCCTTATCGTTCTTCATCATCCTCATTTCCAGCACAGCTAATTATCTAAACACAGAGGTGCCACCTTCTAGAGCGACAAAGAGGTGCCAGATACCGGTGTCTCCTTCTGCTGTAGCCGGCGACCTTTGCTTTATCTGTAGGAACATGTGTGTGTCAGCACATGTGTCCTCCAGCAGGATTTATTATAAATGAGTGCTGAAGTGCTCTCCTCTTTTCTCCCTGCCTCCCTCCATCTTTCCTCCCCTACCTTTTCTCACTCTTTGTTCAGCGGCCTTGAGGTAATTTATCTGCTTTTCCTGAAGGGAGGCCCTCACGCTTCTCGGTCTAAGAGCAGGTACGAACAAGGTGTTTTGGAGGCTCTGGCAATACGGTAAGTGCAGCACGTGAAAACATTTGCTTGCGTTAAGCCAACGTGATTTGCAGCAGCAGGCCAGATGTGCCCTCAAAGCATCTTCAGCTCGCATCTTGCTTCTTTTGTTCTAGCCAGTTGCCTGGGCTGCTTTTCGAAAGAGAATTCACAACCCGATCCCTTCCTTATTTATTTATTTGGTAACAGGTTTGGGCTAGCGTTTGGGGATTGAGGGGGAGGGTGGCAGGGCATGTGTGTGCACGTCTTGTGGGGATTGAGTTGAGACTGTAATTGCATTATTACAGGGAATCCAATTGTTAGGGGATGAGGCCAGCTTCACTTTCCTGGCAGGAAGGAAATCTGAGCCCTTGAATCAGTGCAATATGCGATGTTCAGAGATGCTTCCTCTGCTGATCTGATCCTCAAATCTGATCACGCCTCTAGTCGCAGTTGTTTTAATTAAACTCAGAGGAATTCTGCACAATGTGCTGCAAGATTAACATTTTTGTTTAATTAGAAACACTCGGTAATAACGGTTGTAGCAAGCCTCCCCCCAACACGCGTGCACATACACGCACACACGTGCACACACACGAACACACACGCCCTGCCAGTCAGGAGGGCTGTCCTCTCTGTGGATTAATTGGCTCGTGAAATTAACGGGCGCGGGTCTGAGCCAGGTGGAGGAGCATCACCAGGGAGCAGGATAAAAGCAGTAATCAATAATGATGTCATCTGCAGCCAATGCGGCAGCAGCTCTCCGGCTCCTTAACAACACACCACCGCCTGGTTAAATAGGAGAAGGGAAGAGAAGACGTTAAAAGCCTGGCTGAAAGCTGTGCAAAGGCAAAGCAATTCCCAGGGCCCTTCTGTCCTGAGCTCGCTCTGGTGGGGGCTGGGGTCTGCAGCACGCAGGATCTGCAAGAGCAGGCGCTGGAGACTCCTGCGATGCCCAAGCACAGCCTGGTGAACCGAGATCTCAAAGCTTGGCTTCAGTCCCTTGTTCAAGATGTTTGTGTTTTTATTTCGAATGCAATACCCCGGTTTAGAGGCGTTTCAGATGCAGTGAAGTGACTGCGCCTTTATCCAGCTGTAAGTTTGGCCATAGTAGGAAATCTGTGTTACTTCAGCAGTTATAAGACGGTAAGTGTTGCTGTTTGTGGTCAGATTCCTTTGATATATGAGGAGAGGTGTGGTTAGTACATTTCACTCTCCAGTGACTCATAATAGATGCTTTATAACTCTCCAACAATGGTCCGAAGAAGGAGACAATGCCCAATTTTAAACACACAATTGAGGCATTTAGAACCCTTTTCTCCTCCGCAGTAGCTGTGCAGTGCTAATAATGGTATTAGGCAAGAATTTCATGGCCTGGGGTATCAGAGCACTGCACAAACCCCTGGCTCTGCCTTTGTGATCTTTGTAGCTTCCCAGAAGCTGAGAGGCATGGCAGTGGCATAACGCTGACCCCATACCACGTGTGTTCGGAGCTCGTGTACAGCAGTACTGGGATCTGGCAATTCTGCTTTGCTGCGACAGGAAAATACACCCACCACAGCAAGGCCACCAGGTTTCTCCTTTGTTTCACCGTCTCTGGGCTCAGCCATGGGTAGTTTGGCTCCATCACTGCTGACGTGCAGCGTGCCAGTAGCAGGAAATGAGCTCTCGTGTTCGCAGTTGGCAGGGAGGATTCCCAACCTGAGCATCGGGATGGAATTTCCATCCCATCTCTTCTGCCATCACAAGAGCTCCCACTGGTTTCAGTGCAGGGCTGGTGGTGCCCTCTGTGTTTTTCTTAAAATCCCACCTTTTTAAAGCCCAAATGTTTTCTATGTTATTTCCCTTCTGCTCCCTCAGCTGCTTTTGGGCTGGATTTGATGCTATGGTATCCCCAGGCTGTGATTCCTTAACGCGCCTCATTTGGAATGACAGAGAATCCCCATCAGCTCCCTGCCTGGTGCCCACATCCTCCCTCAAAGACAGATTTGCTGTAGGAAAAAAATGTCGTGTTCCTGAGCTGTAGCAGCCAGCATAGGCCAGGTCTCTTCCACGTGATGCAGGAGGTCACGCCAAAGATTATGGGGGACGCGCTGGGGTTTTATGTTAGTTATCACAAATTAGTCAACATCGGTTCGGATTGCCCTCCTCGCCCTCATTAGTGAAGGCAAAGGCAAGGCAGAGGAAGCAGGAAGCTCTCCTGAGCTGTCTTCTAGGTGCTGGTGCCGCATCCCTCTTCTTCTAGGGCAGCAGCACGCTGCCTAATACATCTGAAAGTCACACCCTGTCTGCCAGCGCCTGGCTGACTGTCGTGTGTGTGTCCCCTCCGGTGACTGCAGCTGGATGATATTTTCCTCTCCTTTCCCTCCTAGTTTCCACTGCGCCTTAGACATTCCTTTTCACGTAGTCACTTTCACTATTCCTCTTGCGCGGCGTGATTCGTGCTGTGGGGTTTGGAGGGGGAAGAGGAATCTCTCCTCTCTGACGTGCCCGCGTGTGCTGTGCTCTCTGGGATCTCTGCCACGTGTGCGCACAGCTTCTGCTGTATCACCAGCAAATGCACGTCACCTGCCTGACAGGGGGACTCGGTGCGAGGCCTGGAGAAACTCTGAGGTGGCTGAAGCCAAGCCCCAAAGCTTTTTTTGAATAATTCATTGTATTTAACTGTGAAATTTTCTTGTGGGACATTCAGGTAGTCAAACGTAATGGACAAGTGAGGAGGTTTTACTGCATAATGTGTTTCCACGAGTCGTCTGTGGACCATTTGCCTTTTTTAGGTTGCCCAGAGTATTGGGCGGCACGTCTGCCTGGTGGTTTCCTCAGAATACTGCATTAAACTTCAGCTGCCTTGTCCCTGCTGTGTGTACAACCACTCTTCATTTGCTCTCTCCCACCAGAGGACCAGTTACCTCCCGGGTTCCCCAACATCGACATGGGGCCCCAGCTGAAAGTGGTGGAGCGGACGCGAACAGCCACGATGCTCTGTGCGGCCAGTGGGAACCCAGACCCCGAGATCACTTGGTTTAAAGATTTCCTGCCCGTCGACCCCAGCGCAAGCAATGGGAGAATAAAACAGCTGAGATCAGGTAAGGCTGAGATCTAGGTAAGGCCTAGATAGAGCTGTGAAGAGAATGCTCAGAGGTTTCTGAAACGGAGGGGGGACCTATAGACGTGGGCCCCACTGGTGTGCACTGGGGCATTAGCTTTTCTTCACTTTTAGGACCGTTCTTACCCAGGGAATGGTTGGAGTATTCTTGCTTCCAACCCATCTTCCTGCCCTTCCCTGCTGTGTAGTTGGCCTAAAGGAAACCACAGCAGGGAAGCTGGTCCCTGGGCAGGAGGCACTGTAACCAGGCCACTTGCCTCCTAATGATGCTGTTCGAGCTCAGGGTGAAATGGGGATTGGATAGGAGCTGAGTGTTTCCTCCTCAGCCCAAGACCTGGGTAAGGAAGAAAAAGAACCTCTACAGCAGACAGCACTGTAGGCCACACGTACCTGGTACAGGGTCCACAGCTGAGGCAGCCTCTTACTGTCGAAGCATGATCCTGTTGGTGTAAATTGAGCCTGTCGGGCCGGTGTTGAAGAGCAGCTCTTGCAGGATCTCTCTGGCATCGAGTCCCTGCAGTCGTTGCTGGAGAGCAGTTGTGAGCATTCTCGAGTGACCCCTCGGTGCTCAGTGGCAGTGCCCATGGAGTGGATCTCCGTGAACAGATGTACCCCAGCTCCGTGGCTCTTGTCAGTTCTCTGTCTTTCCCCATCTGCTTGTCCATCTGTCTCTTTTGTTTGTTTTATGTTTGTTGCTTTTTGTGTGTGTCAACGTGACATCTCTTAATATTCATCTTCCAGGAGCTGTTTGTGTACTTGTTAAATATCCTAGTTCACAGTGTGAATGTGTGTGTGCGTGCGAGGGGGGCACAGGTGTATTTATTTTTGAATGCTACAGATAAAACACTTTCATTTCTCAACTTAAAAAAAATAGTATCTCTCTGAAAATATGCAAATATGAAACAAGCTGTGGAAGTTCTGCGTTTTGTCAAAAACAAACCCAAGACATAATCCTTTTCAAGTACTTCTTGGACTGACTGCTTTAACCCAGCCTAAAGAAAACGTGCCTACGTGGTTGGACCTAGCAAGTCCTAGCATCACTTCAGCTACTCAGAACATTCCTTTGGCCAAGAGAGATCAAGCACTTAGAAGAGGTTTTTTTGATTGTTTTGCTTTTGGGGGCAAAGGAATGTCACTGTTGTAGGCAAAGGGAGAACAGAGGCTTCAGAGAAGCAACTGGTATTGCTCTGTTTGAGTTAGACAATTTGCACGTCAGCCAGTCGAGTGTCTCAGACCTCTGCTGGCTCCAAAGAAATCCAGGAGTTCTGAGTACTGTAGTGCTGGATCTGAACATCAGAGGACTTAACCGCCTGGTCTGTCTCTAGACCTGTTTAGCAAAGAATCTATATAAAGATTGTTAGTTCTGTGGGCCACCAGTGGTAAAGGCTCAGTTTATTGCCAGTTCAGTGTAGCTTTTATACACCTGCTTCTTTATTCAGTGAAGCAAACTTACAAGCAGATACTTAAGCTGCTTTGTTAGAATTAGAATGGATTGTTGAGTCCCACAAACACAGATGAGATTGACCTCCTTGTTTTATTGTAACAGCTGAGTCAAATGCAAATAAAAAAAATCACTCAGCATAAATAATGAGAGGTAAACTAGAATTATATCATGCTCTGTGACCATGATCTGAAGTGTGAGTAATGCACAGGCAGATTATTTTTAATACATTTATCATCTTGCTAGAATGCCTTTATATTCCTTAACTGGATTTGATCTGACGTTTTCCTTAAAGCCACCTGAGTGCTGCATTTTTATTCCAGTGAATTGGTTAGCCTCAGAGTGAACCCTGGACATTTCTGATAAATCCGAATATACCTGCTGAGAATTAATGTTATTTACAGTATCTCCCGATTTGTAAACTGGTGGAAGCCTGAAGCATCCCTGTTGTTCTTTGGGGCAGAAACCTGTTGCTTCTGCGAAAGGGAGCGCGCAGACTCCTGGTCACGGCAGAGGGCAGAAATTCAGGACTTCTGATTTCTCCTGCTATTTCATCTACTTTCATGGCCTTTCAAAACCTGCGTCTTCTATGATGCAAAGGCCTATGAAAGTGGAAAACATTAGCATGAAGGTCATGCATGCTTTGTTAGCGTTTTTGTCAGTGGAAAGCAGTTTTTTAAGACCGAGGGAAAGGAGATGGAAGTATGTGTAACGTGGGTGTGACGTGCAAGGCAATGCCTGTTTGAGTGCTGATGCTGCTGCTAATGTCAGAACCTAATGTAATGCATTTACCTTTACAGAAAGCAAACTTTGCTTCCAGAAGGGTAGCGCTAGCACACGTTAGGGTACTGGATGCTTCAGGACACTGCTAACGAGCTTCAGTGTCTTTCACACACAGGTCACCAGGATGACTCCAGCCCGGCTTCTTGGGGATTAACAATTAGAGCCAACTAACGGGTGGTTGACGAGCCCTGTGTGAATAGGAGTGCAGGGAGGAGGAGTGCCCCTGGTACTAAATCACAGCCTCGGCGCTTTGCACTAGCAGAATTAGTGCAGAAACCAGCAGCTGTGTTGGCTCTGAAGGCTTGGCTTTGCCTTGCACCCTGACGGGGAGCGGTTCAGGGGCAGGCGACCGAGCAGCAGGGCAGGACAGTCACCCAGGTTCTGCCCTGGAGAGGAAGCCATCAGGACAGCATCCATGCTGCTTTATTACAGAGGCTGCTAAGAACCAGGGAGGGTGTTAATAACTGAACTTATATTGCTGTATGAGTTAGTGGCAAACATGCAAATTAGCTCATTAAATGCGCAAGTGAAATGTCGCACACAGAGCTCTGCAAAATTGGGTGTCCATGTCCAGATTTAGTTCTCATATTAAAACAACTAAATGTTTCGCTGGCAATATAAATGGACCTCTGAGAGCATGGTCATTATATTTACATCATCCTGTGGACCCATTTGTGTTAAGGGTCTTCAGTATAACTGAGAAACAGGTGATGTCATTAACCACAGAGCCTTTTTTCTCTATCCACATTCCTTTTTCTCTCTCTCTCCAGATACTCTTTCCAAGCAGCTGGAAGCCTTTTAATATTTGAGACTTTTGGCTGCACGAAAAGTTTAATTGTCAATCACAGAAGAATGAGAAAAAACACTCTGTCTAGCCTCCCATTTTCCTTAAAATTACATAAACATCTCAACGTTAGAAACCCAGGTTATCTAAGAGTTGAAGTGGTCTTGGTGGTGGACAACAAATGGGTATTTCTGCTTAGGACTGACACGAGCAATCTCAGAGTATTTTGAGTAGAAGCCAATGTCCTTTGCTCAGCCGTGCCACCTAGGGGGGAAATGGGAGACAGCCTGAAGCTGACTTCTTACATCATAGTAACACTAAAACCTTTTGTGTCTTGTGTGTTGTCTTCTGCTTTCTAAATATCTGGCTATAACAAACTTAATTTTTTCTTTTTTGTCTTTTTTCACTATTTTTTACACTCAGAGACCTTTGGTAAGTTTGTTCAATTAAAAAAAAAAAAAAGCTAAACAAAAAACCCCAAACCTGCTAATGTCCAGATTTGTAACCCTTACCTTTAAACTAATTCCTTTGTAACAGCTTTCTGAGAGGCATGCTATGCATTTCTTCTACTAACTCTTTCAGTAGGGATCTTCTGCCCTCTTAATGAATTTCTGCAGGGGTATTGCAGGCTACAAAAAGAATAATAATCATCCTAATTAATATATCTGTATAAAGAGATAACAGCTAAATATGAACCTCCTAACATTGGATAGATTTTTTTTTTGTAACTTAGCAACAGTTGTCCTGGAATTCCCCAAATACACAATAGCTTGTACCCTGGAACTGTGATAATTGTGTTCACACCTGCAGGAGGTCCTGGAGTTTCACATCTAACAGGGTTATTGGCGTTTTCAGAAGGGAGAGGTGGGGGTGCAGCATCGTCAAATTGAAGCTGTTAATCACAGGTCATTGGCTACTGGAAAGAGTTGAGCAATGGAAAAGCCCCCCCGCCACAGCATCCCTGTCCCTCGAGAAGCCAGGAGCCTGTCTGCAGAGCTCACGTCACATTTCCTCCTTGTGCCAAGTCCCCTTTTGTTATTAGAGCTGCAGCAATTGCAGCTGTCAGCCAGGATCCGGCATTTTAAAATTGCAGAAGACCCTTGATGATTGCTTGCTTGTTTAGAATAGAAAGCTCTCTCCAGCCCTCAGGAGAGGAGCATAGCACACACATGTTCACACACGTGGCCTGACAGAAGGAGGGGATGTGTTTTTTGTCATTGCCATGGCAATGGTGACTTTCCTCCTCTCCCTGTTTTCGAGGCTTGGAGAATCCGTAGGCAGCTTGCTGGGTGGGAAGAGTCAGAGGAAGGGATGGTGGAAGAGCAGATCCCGTCCTCTCTGGCACTGGGGGACACCTGCATGGGGCGTTCTGCCTGGCATCATCCTGGCCCTTCATAATCCAGAGGCAAGTGCTGTACAGGGTCGGATGCCTTTTGCCCCTGCCGTTTAACACTAGGCTGGCCATCTGGGCTTGTGCAGCCTCAACATTTGCCCTAAACAAGCAGATTTCCTGTTTGTTGGCGGTTGTGGAAGACAATACAAATAGTTTGCAAAACGAGCTTTCCACTGGGAAGGTCCAGCATTCATGTGAACTCTTCCTCCTTTAGTTTTCCTGCGTACCCAAGTGCTGTTACCCGGCCCTGGTCCGTGGTCAGCCTCCTGAATTTGCTCGCAAGCTGTCAGAACAACAGCAGGCAAGCCAGCTCCTGCACACAGATGCCTCCCTCAGTCCTAATCAAACCTCCGGGAGCTCTCAGAATTATTCAGAATATATTAATGCGTTTCTGAGCCTCCTCTAGCACCAGCCTGCTCCCCCTAAATTGAATGTGAAGCTGGTTAGATGTGAAACTCCAGCAGTGAAAATCTACCATCTGTGTCCCTGCTGCCATTCAGACTGCTGTTCTCACCTTGCAAGTCACCAGATCTCGTTCTGGTTCAAATTGTCACCTCTGTCCCAGGTGAGGGCCATCTCGTAAAAGACGTTTTGCTCCTCACCTCTGTGTCCCATACGCCAGAGTTAGAACAGGAAGCATCGAGGACGCATTGCTTGGCTTACCTTGCTCTCCAAGAGCTGCTGACAGCCTATTTCCAGGGGCAACGCCGATGCTTAGAGGGAACAGGGAATCAAATAACCTGTGATAACATTAACACAAGGAGGCTACAGCTGCCATTGTATCTTCTCTAGCTCCAGTGTGTTTCTCCTGTCTATTATAGTGAGCCTTTGCAGGAACAGCCAGGCCTAGCCAAGGCCGTGAAGCCTTCGAGCAGTGGGTGATGTTGGGGTCTCTTCCCCTCCTCTGCCCTCTCCTCATTAGCCTTGTTCGAGATTTGTGCCACAGATGGCAGATTTTCGCTCCAGTTTTGAGACAGAAGGATGTATTGGAGGCTGTTTTTATTTCCACTGAGTTGATCTATAACCCTTTGCTGCTTTGTCTCTCTCGCTTTTTACAACCTTCCTGCCGTCTCCCGTGTGGAGATCTGCCCAAGTACACGCTCCCCCACCTCTTTCTCTTTCAAACGCTGTCTCTCCAACCTTTGTCCTGATAGCTAACCAGCCTGCTTTATTAACCTTAGCTAGTTCCTAACCCTAACTAGATGCTAACTTTTTCTATCAAATAACCTAACCTCTTAACTAGAAGCTGAGTATAACTAGAATCTAATATCCTAACACTATAACGCCTCTCTTCCCTCATCTCCTGTGAAAAATAGAGGTGTACTGTAATCAATACCTATATATTTTTACCTTCTATCCTGAAAATGGAGGATTGAACCGCAGCACAAGAAGGATGAGCAGGGCTGAAGGAGAAGGGAAGGGCTGTGGTTAAGGCAGAAGATGGACACAGGAGGCTTTGGCTCCTGTTCCTGCCTCTGCCCCAGACTTCCCTCTGAGACTGTGGGCAAGTTGCTTCGCCTCTGCCTTGGTTTTCCCATGTGCAAAGTGGGGGAAATAATACTGCTGTACCTCACTAGGGGAGAGGAGTGTAGGCTGCTATTTGTCATGTAACGCACTGTGCAAGCCTTGGCTGGGAGGTGCTGCAGAAGGACGGCACTGTTACCGTTACAGAGAAGCCCTTGCATTTCTCCCTAGTCAGAGGCAATATTTGGAATTGCGGAATCCGCCCTGTTCTCAGGATTGGGGTAAAAAAAAAAAAAAAAAAAAAAAAAAAAATCAAACCCCCCCCCCTTTTTAATTAGCTGTGTGACAAGTGTGAATGCCGCTGTGAGCAAAAGGACCTGCCGGGTTTTCAAAGGAAGATGGTTTCAGCCTCAAGAGGTCAAACGGGGGGACAGTGATTTTACCACTGACTGGGGTCACCAGCCACAATGTCACCTCCTCTCATCTGTGAGACCTGCCAGGGCAGAAAACTCATGTCAGGCACTAAAGACAACTGGAGGGGGTTTGAATAAAAATCACCCAAGGGATGCAGTCAACAGGCAAGCGTAGAAAGACTCTACTCTCTCAAAAAAAAAACCCTCTCCTGCACTGGCATTAGGGAGGCTTCTAGAGCAGTAGGTATCCCTTTCATAACCTTATTTAAAGCATAGCATCTGGCTTCAATCTCTGTGCTGTGCAGAGACCTCTAAAGGATAACTGAAGGTCCTGCTAAGGACATGCATTGAATTCCTCCCACATCTGTGCCAAAAGCTTAAGTTTGGAACTGGGAATTCACTGGCAGAGCTGGGATCAGACCTGCAACTCTAAATGTGGTGCAAGGTACCTGGATGTCCTCTCCCTGTCCTGGCTATCATCATTGTAATGCAGACCCTTTCCCCCCAGGGTGATGAAGACAAGTGCAGGTTCATCATAAAGCAACCCGTAATGTTAGCTGGGAGCTTGAGGATGTTCTTTCCATTCTTAACAACAAAATTGAGCCAGTCGGAAGAGTTTTCAAGCCAAGTGCCATGGAGGTTGTGTAAAGAGCCAGCAGAATTGGACTGCTTTTTAAAGGGCATCCCCACCTTAAGTACCCCGAACCCTCTTCAGTCTGTCCCTGCAATTCACGATGAGACAGTACAGGAAGTTTCCTACTGGGAACTGTCTTCCTTGACTCAGGTCCTTTTCCCACAGGTGTTTGGGGTTTTACAGTCTTTTCACTTCTTTTCTTTGTTTTCTTTGCAGAAGGTACACCGATCCGAGGTAAGACACCCCCAGCTCGCTCACTCACCCACTCTCCAAACACTTCTCTCCACTCAGTTCCTGTTTCATTGACCTGTGCTCAATCCAGATTCGTGTTGTTGTTATGTTCTCTTGTCCTGCTTCACCTCTGGATATTTATTTCTTTTTTATACCTGTCTTTATTTTATATATGGTTATAATGTCTGTTTCTGTTTGCTGGGTGCACTTGGTAATATTGATACTGTTATTCTAATGGCATCTTGGGCTGTGCTGCCTCAGATTTATGGCAGTTTTAAGAGCTAATCTCTCCAGGACTGCAAAGGACTGAAGTTTATCTTGGGCATTAAATGCTATCAAAGCTTGGTAAATACTTAGGGCCTTCTCTTGATTGGTGCAAAGCGCTCCTGAGCCATTGATTGTGGTGAAAGTTTTCCAGTCCTTTGCTCAGGCAGATCTTCAGCACTCACTATTTCTGTGTACTCATTTGTTTGGCTTCAGAGCCACCTTCCCCTTTCCACTCTCTTATCTGTAGGTTTTTCTGGGAACGATACCCACGGTAAGTAGCTTCTGCACTGTCTCTTTAATGGAGCCAAAAAGACGTTAGGCCTCAAGCCGTCATTGAAATTCAGCAAGAATGGGGTCTGTGCACCTTGGGAAACCCTGCTTTGGCTTCACCTACACTGGCAAATTTTAAAGTCCGTAATTCTCTGTTGGTAAAAGCAGTAGGAGGTGCAGTAGGTGAGGTATTTATTTTTTCACACATCATCTCTATTGCCTCCTGGCAAGTGCTGAAAACTCACTGGACTGTCTGCAGTATAATTTCCACCATTGCATTCACCAGCAAAGCTGCAGTGGTCAAGACGAAAGGGGTGAGTCCTCGTTCCTCTGGTGTAGCCGCTTGCCTGCACTTCGTGTCCTGTCCCTGCTCTGGAGTGTGGCTCGGTCTCCCCTTGTGTACACTCAGACAAGCAATGCTCATGAGTGATGCAGAATATTTGTCTGGAACCAGTCAAAGCAACTCACAGATTTGTCCAAATAAAAGAAATTTATAGAAGAGGTCCCTGTCCAGCTGTCCATCCAAGTGGAGCTTTCAGATGACAGAGCATGCTCGAGCTTTAATTCAGTATGAAATATGCTCAGCTGATGTCTCAATGTGAAGCCTCACACCATTTGGTTTCCAAATCCTTTTGTTACACTGAAATACCCGCAGATTCTTTGGAAATCAATTTAGTTTGCTATAGTGGTTTGTTTTTTTGGGGTTGTTTTTTTTTGTTTTACTTCTATCTGTCCTGCCTTTGGGAGCTACCAGACACAGTGGATCCTGGTGGGAGTTGCACTTTCACACCCCATCCCTGTCATAAATACTTTTCACAGCCTCACGTCTTCCCACGCAACATCCTTTTTCACCCATGCACACAGAGGAACACGAGCTCCTTGTCCTCCTCATGCGAACACATTGGTTTTCCTTCCTGAGGAGGCTGTATCTGTAACCAACAATGATATCATTTGCACTTTTCTCGCTTAAGATTTTATCAATAATATTACACTGAGCTGGAATTGTTTGGTTTTTATATTCAGGGTTTTTATTTTTCAGGGATAGCAGTTAAAAGTCTTAGCACATGTGAGGTCTGTCCATATCTGTAGTATAATCATGTACTCATAATACTCATAATGCATAAAGCATTTGATAGCCTGTTGAATTATTTATGGAGTATGTATTTTAACTGAAGTTTTGCAGGAGAGAAGCCTTTTGAGGTAAATGAGACAATTTTCTTCCATGTAGTTACATGCTGCATATCTGCATGTCTGCTTACAGGGGTGTTTAGTACGGCCCTGAATACATTCCTGTGAACTCCAGTAACATACGGGTTTAAGAAAAAACTTAATGCTTTTGGCCCAGTTGGTGTAAACCACAGGAAATCCAGAGCAGTGTTTACAGTTTTTTTCTCTTGGAAATATTCACCAGCAGTAATGGGATTTTCACACTGTTATCTCCTGTGGGATTCCTCAGAATCGGGTATTTAGGTACAAAACAAAGCCAGCACTGGTAAGAATTCTGCAGGGTTCCTGGGCAGTGGGTGACAAATCCTTTCACCTTTATGGTCACTGCTTCAGATCGAGTAATGGAAAGTTGGCTGCCCTCTGATGGATTTCTGGGGATCACAGCAATATGGATTATTGAAGTTGATTTCATGAGTTCTGGTGCAGGATATCTGCATTGCAGAAGTCACAAAAGTTGGTAATTCTGCTGATTATTTCAGTATGGAGAGAGGCACTTAGTAGAGAGGCGGGGACTGGATTTTCTCTTCCTGGTGGCTCTGTGACCAGCCGTAACACTGAGCACAGGCACTAGCTGATGTTGGCAGGGCTCCTTAGTTCCAGATCCCCAAGGCCAAGACCCCCCAGGCAGCCTTCCAGTAGGTGCTCACCTGAGGGAAGGAGAAAGCAAGACGTTGACACTGCTGCTCCCTCCTAAAACAGAACAAAGTGGTGATGATTGTGTTTGCTGCGGTCTTCTCTCCTCGCAGGTGGCCTGCAGATTGAAAGCAGCGAGGAGACGGACCAGGGGAAGTACGAGTGCGTCGCCAGCAACAGCGCCGGAGTGCGCTACTCCTCACCTGCTAATCTTTACGTGAGAGGTAGGGAGCGCATCGGCTCACAACGCTGGCAAATATCTCCCTCCCCGTGGCCTTGCTTTGTCCCCAGCTGTTTGATTCGATCCCGTCCCTGAGCGCAGGGGAAGCACTGGTGGTTCTTGGTTGGATCCTTACGGTGCACTGCTGGGCTTGCAGGGGGATCCTGGCGCACCCTGACTTCTCGCCATTGCGCACCAGAGCTGCAGGGCAGCACTACAAGGCTGTGCCACCCTCAGGGAAGTCAAGTGTGGCCCAAACCAATGTGCCCGAGTATCTGCCACCATCAGTCTGCAGGGCCCAGAGAAGAATGAACAGCTTTGGCTGCCGAGAGGCCGTAGTTCCCTTCCTCACAAAGGATCCCCGCTCTCTGGAAGTGGGAAGATTCCGGTTTTGCTGGTCTGGGTGTGAGAGGAGGGGAGGACCCTCTCAGCCCCCTCCACAGAACTTCACCCCCCCCCGGATCTTCCCAGATCACAACAGGAGGGTGCATTCTCACTTCTTGCTTGTGTCCCAGCTGGTTTTCCCTTTGCCAGCAGTAATTTGTCGCTGGTTCCTCAGGCATGAACACTGGCCGTGGGCAGAGACTCACAGAAAGCTGGAGATGGCCAGCAGACATCTCTGCCGTCAGTGACAGATTCCTTTGCCCTTTTAGCACCGAGAACAGATGACAGGGGGATTGGCTTCTGCTTAATGCCCCCTTGATGTTCTCACACCCAGCAGGCAATTCCCTTTCTGCTTTCTTTGTTCTCTTATTTTAATCTCTCTGACCTGTAACATTTTGTGTGTAGCTTTGGTTTAATATCTTTCCACAGCAAAACCCTTTTGGTAATGAGAGAGCAGGGCTGGTCCTTCTCACTTTTTTTTCAAAAAAAAAAAAAAAAAGAAAAATACCACTGGGAGGAAAAAAGAAAAGTTACATCCCAGTGAACTGTTCCCATTTCCATCCCATCGACAGAGGAAGCGCCTCCCACCTACACTCACGTTAACTCTGCAGTCAAATGCAGAGCCATGCTCCTGTGTGCACTCCTTTCTCTCTCTCTTTCTCTCTCTCTCGTGTCTCACGCTCACTAAATCACATGCACATGGAGAGAAGGCTTTTAATAATTTAATGTTTCCAAGCTAAATTTTTAAATAGCCTTTTGTGGCCAGCTGGAAAATTGCGTTTGAAATTTGCCCTGTCGCTTGGACCCTGAAATTCTTCTTTTGGGAAAGAAAATCTGGATCTGATGCTAATCCAGGGCTAAATCCTTCGCAGACAGTTTAGCTGGAATGTTTTGAGATTTTTTTAAGAAAAAGAAACAGGAAAAAACGTGGGGATTTTTCATTATTCTTTTATTTACAAATCTCCTCTACCTTTCTGGCCACTCGGAAACTACCCTGGAGGCAAAGGCTGTAGCCCTCGAGTTGTCTCCCCGCCTGGCTAAGGGCCGGCTCCAGGTGGATAGATAGCCAGCCCTCCTCCTGCCGGAGCTAGCCCTGCCTGCCCGAGGCCGGGCTACCAAACAAAGCCAGCAGTAGCCGGCCCAGAGAGTGCAGAAAACGCCGTGTAAGCAAGCTCGGCCTGTGGTTTGGGTGTTTTTCATGCTGTTTAATTCCTTGTTTCTTGTGTGTTAATATCGTGGAAAGGTAACAAAGGTCTGAAATGGATTTGCTTTGGTGGGAGGGGAAGTTCATGCACATTTTTCTTCCCGTTTTTTGTTTTAAAAGAGTCGTGAACACTCCCGTGTTTCCAATTGACTTGTTTCTCCCATAACATGCTTGTCTCTATAGAGCACCTGGGATAGGAGTTGTAAGTTTTAACATTGCAAGGAAATGTTTTGGTTTTGTTTTTTTTTTCTTTTCTTCTTCTAATTATTTCTTTTTCCTTATTCAGTCCCGTTGTGGAGCTAGTGCAAGCAGAGCCGGGCGCGGGGCTGGGGGGAGCCGGGCTGGGGGAGCGGATTTCCACGTGGGGCTCACCTCGGTGCCAGGTCCCCTGCCTGGCACGGCCTCCGCTCCCTCTTCTTTAACGAGCAGATGCACGTAAAGAAGTGAGAACTCCTTTCTGGAGTTGGCATCCCCGTCGGGTGCTAATTCCGACTTAGGATTGCTCACGGTCTGACCTCTTTACAGAGCTTGGTTGTTCTTAAACAAAAGGTACCTAGCTGGATGGGAGGGGGAAAGCTAGGAAGGCAGGAAGGAGGGTCGTTACTATCTTCATTTTTTTTCCTTTCTTTTTATTTTGGTTAAGAGAAAAAAAACAATCAATTTGCAGCTGACAGCCTTGAGAAGGCCTTTTTTTACTCTCTCTGTGTTTCCCCTATTTTTCTCTTCTCCTCATGTCATTGTGTTCCGCATCAAACCCCCTTAACATCCCTCAGAGCTACGAGAAGGTTGGTGTGGTTTTTTTCTTTTTTACTTTCTTTACCCACATTTTTACATTCTTAAGAGAAAAAAAATATATATATTTATAAAAAAAAAAAAAAGAAAAAAAAATAAAAAAGAGAAAAAGCAAGAAATCTTTAAGATGAGCGAGACCCGCCCGTTCCCGGGTCTCGCAGAGATGAGTTGAGTTGCATTGTGGGCCTCTCTATGCATCCTTTGGTAATGTTGCTGAGTTCTTGCACTTTTTTGTCGTCATGGTTACCTTGCCGTTTGGACATTGGGCCTGATGCATGATAGGAGAATGTAACAATCTTCTTTGCATGCCACTTTTTAAATTAATTACGACTTATTTTTTCTGTATATAAATATGTATAGTTTTTTGATTTGGTTTTGGTTTTGGTTTTACAATTCTGGTTCATTTGAAGTGGATTTACTCTTCCTTTCTGAATTTTTTGTTCCGTTGGGTTTTTTGCTTTCTCTTGATTTCCTGTTTCAGTTTCGATTGGTTATGCTGTGCTGTAGTTAATTCCAAACGCATTGTGAGAAGCCAGTGTTCCTGCCCACCCGGTGGTAACTGAACTCCTCAATCCCTCCAGGAGGAAAGGAGTCACACAGCTCTAACGCCTGTCCATGGAAGCCCTGCTATTTGGGACAAGCCTTTGTTTTGAGGGGAGGGAGGGATCTGGGAAGTGGAAAAGATGGTAAGAAGCCAGGGTTTCAGTTCAAGAATCAGAGCAGACCGTGGGTCACCTCATTACTTACCAATTTCTTGGAGGTGTGGCTGCTGTTCCGCATCCTGCACACAGAGAAAAACCCTGAGCCCTGCTTCGAAGAGCTTCCCAAGCCATCCAGAACCAGTAACGGCCCCTTTCCCCACACTAATACCCAAGACACTGTGTATGGGAGCTAATCTGCTTTCGGACCAGGATGTGGAAGGACAGAAAGCTTCCTCCCGTGTTACTGAATCACACGCAGTTGTCTTCCCTTTAGAGAAACGAGCCCCGCTGTCGGGCTCTGCCTTGTCTCATCGGCAGAGCTCGGCACAGCCCCTTGCAGGAGGTGATGCCTCGTCCTTGCGGCGTCAGAACCGAAGGGCAGCCGGCCAGCTGCCTCCTGCAGAAGGGTAGCTGGATTTCATGGCTCTGCCTCTCCCCATTTGCCCTCTTTATTCCCCGTCATTTAACCATTATTGCCTGCCTACAGGCACCTTGAAAACCAGCCTGCGTGATTATCTCAGAAATACCAGCTCCAGATAAGGTAGAGCCCTCCTTTTGAAAGGAACGTGAAAAAAGAAATGCAGCAGTGGTAGACACGAAAGAGGCTGCTGGGACACATCTGGCAGCTGCATCCTTGTTGTAACAGCAATAAGAAATCTGACAAGTTACATTCTAGCTGAAAATGCCTCTTTTCCCTCTTCTCATCTCCCTGTTTATCCCCATTAAGCTTCTGTTGCCTCCCATGTGTGCATCCTGAGTGGGCGAGCCACATGGGATAGTAAACAGGTGGGTTTTTTGCACTGTGTTAGTTCTACCATTGGTGCTTGGTGCTTTTGCCCTTTGCAGAATTGAATGCCCTTCCTTTCCCTGTTTATGCGTTTCCCTCTGCCCATCAGTCCTCACTACTCAATAATCCAAAGGAGTGGCTGTCCTAGTGTACAGGTATTAAAGCTGTGTGATTTTTGAGAAATCCAGTGCAGTATTGACACAGTATCTGTCTCTCTCTTTCTCTGTCTCTCTCTTTCTTTCTGTCTGTCTTTCTCTTTTTCTTAAAATACTGAGATTTCAGTGCTCGGACCCTCAGTACTGGTATCCTCCCCCCTCCTTCAAGTCTCTCCCCCTCTCCCCTTAGATACAAGGGTACCACTCCGAAATGCTGCACTGTTGATAATGTCTTTCTAAAGCGGCCAGCTGTGGCTCTACTAACTTTGACTAACGCCAACAATAGCCAAAAGACATCCCCCAGTCCCAGGGTTCTATTTAAAGAAAAAAGAATAAAGACTTGTTCTATTTAAAAAGAGCAAGAGAGAAGGAATAGTATCTGAAATGAGGTGTTCCCATCCCACCTCCCTCCTGCCTAGGACTAAAAGGTGATAATCACCACTAATCACAGGATTTTCCTTCATGAATAGGAGTTTGAGTTTCAGGATTCAGGTGCAATTAAAAAGGGATTTACACACCATTTATTTTTGTATTTGTTTATTTTATCTTTTATAAAATATCTCTAACGTGCCCAAACTGCGCTGCTGCTGCTAGAATCACTTGTGGTCTGAGAAGGTTTTAATATTAAATTCTTTCTTAAGAGCCAATAAAAGCTATAATAATATCAACAAAATAAACTAAAGCTAAATTGGATGTAGGCACCATAGGCTGGAATGGCACCGGGAAAGGAAACACAGACTTGGAACCTGTCTAGAAGAGGTGATCTGGTTTGCTAGAAGTTACAGGCATGGCCTTGAAATAATTGGCGCAGGGTTTGCAGTGCATGTTATTGCAGATCAGATCATGTCACAGTCCAAAATAACAGAGAGTCCACCCTCAGGGAATTTCCAAGGTCAAAATGCAGAAGCATCTTCGTGGAGACCCAAAAAGTAGATCAGAAGGAGGTGAGAGGAATCCTGCCACCAGCCCGGGCTGTATGAAAGTTTGTGACCTAAGCCATCGTCCGAATTTCACCTGTAGTCAGCGTAAGGAAACACACAGCTCTGTCGGGCAAATTGGCACATCTTAAGATGGAGATGCTGATTTTGTGGGAGCTGTACAGCTCATCTGGCTTGCAAAAACAGATGGATACAGCTTCTCTGTATCCCTAGGGACACAAATACCATCAAAGTTCTTGCCCTTTAGTGATTGCAGGAAAGGACTGGTTTGAAGTCCTGGGTAGCAAGAGATGTCTTCCTCACCGACGGTGTTTGAGAGCTTTATGCCTCTTTGTGCACAGTGCTAGGCACCAGCTTCATACAGGGGAGGCTGGTTTCAGAGCCTGGCAGTTCTCACGGCTAATCAGAAAGCAAACGGCTGGGTACGGCATCCACGCAGAGAGCTACGTGGCCTTCCTTCTGCTAGGGCACAAGGGAAACCTTCCCGGCCTTTTAACAGGCTTTGAGTCTTGCCCAGAAGGGCTGAGACGCTCACTCCGCTTTGGCAGATGAAACCAGGTACGATCATTCATAACCTGCCTGGTTTTTCACAGGCATCAGTGAGTCAACACGCGCAGCATCCAGGCTGTGCCCCAGAGAGGGTGGATGGCTGCCTGGCCAAAATCTGTGGCCGCAGCTGTTTTGCTCCCTTGAAATGGAGCAATTTGTAGCTCTCCTCTTAATTTTGAAAGCTTTAAACTCTTACCTCTGTTGCTCTATTTCGATCCAAATAGCCAGCTGCTTGGCTCAAGATAGAGCGCT
Organism: Heteronetta atricapilla; assembly: GCA_011075105.1. Classification (NCBI taxonomy): domain Eukaryota; kingdom Metazoa; phylum Chordata; class Aves; order Anseriformes; family Anatidae; genus Heteronetta; species Heteronetta atricapilla. The sequence goes on from CM021758.1 coordinate 2,688,999, forward strand.
GTGCAAAGACTGAGTGTCTCCGCACGCCCTTCCAGATTACAAATGGAAAGGAAGAAGGAACAATGCACCGTAGGGCTGTGTGGGCTGTGCTTTAGCAACCTATGCAGAGCCGCTGCTGTTGGTACAGGACAAATTGTCTTGGTTGAATTTACCAGAATTAAAAATTTTACCCTATTTCACGCAGCGGTGCCCTGTCAGGAGTTACAAAAGGCAGCAGTTGCGGTGCTGTAGGGATAATCCTTCTTCCCTCTGCTCAAGATTCTTGTTGCCGTGCTCTTTTCAAGCACAGAGGGTTTGAAATGGTTCGACAGGCATTTAAAACAGCACAGTGCAGTCCCTGTGCCTGCTTAGGCCTTGCCTCTTCTGCTGCTGGAGTCAAGTACAGTGCTAATTCACCCCAAATCAGGTTCTGCAGCCCCCTTCCTGCTGAGAACATTGCAAATATTTTTTCAAGGCTGTCTGGAAAACCTCAACTCATTGAGAGCCTGAAGATGAGAACAGGCCAGGGATAAACACATAATAGCAAAACTAGTTCCAATCAATTAAAATAAAAACCATAGAAAATGCAGAAATAGCATGCCTAGGACCTCAGGAAATACAGCTTCAAAATACATTAAAATGTGACTAATTTAACGAGTAATTTAGCCCTTAGCCTGCTCCTGGGTTAAGTTTGGCTCCTGCATAATTTGACCGTTAAATGAGAGCCGCTGGTTCCCCAGCCAGTCCCTCCGTAGACGAGTGGAACGGTTGCTGTAAGCTGTTTAAACTTCCAATGCCTTTTACAGGTTAGAAGGAAATAATTCCAATTGCTCTATAGCTTTAACAAATGGCCACGAGGTCAGAACAGTCCTTGATATTTTAAACCGTAGGAGTTTTAATACCTTTTTAGACTTGCGTTGATAAAGTCTTTAATGGAAGAGGAGGGAGGCAGAGCCGCCGCTAGTTCGTACAGCTGCCCCTCTAATGCCATGTTCCAGGCGCTGGAGTTTCGGGAGGGCGAGCTCTGGGACCGTCCTTGTTGCATGAGCACTTCCATGGGTGGGGGAGCGCCCTGTCTGTGTTTGGGGTGTCCTCAGCTCTGAAATTCTAGTTCCAAAAGCAAAGCAAACAAACCAATTTGCTGTGTTTCTGCAGAAGGATTTCTCAAGGGTATCAGGAAATGGAAATGGATACAAAAAGCCACCCCCCCAAAAAAAAAATCAAAACTATATCTATGTATATCTATGTATATCTCTATAGAGGGCACTTTGCAGGAACACTGTGCTGTACTGATCTCGAAATCTCTGCCTGCCTGTGTCTCTTACACCTTTTGCATCGCTGTTCTCTTTGTTTTAGGGGAAAAAATTAGATTACACCTTGTCAAATTAAAATAACAAACATAAAATAGCAAAGCCTGTGTTTAATTTTACAGATCTTCTTGAGAAACAATTGGGTTCCAATTATTTTATATTCAATCCTGTAAAAAGCAACAGAAAAAAAAAAAAAGAATTACAAAAGACCAGAGATGTTCAGCCAGCCTGTCACCCAACTAATGTGTTTTTTTAAGAGGAAAAGTGACAATGATTGGGAAGGTAATGGATTTCCTTGGACCAAAACCAAGCCTTGGTCTCATTCTTTATTTATCCAACTATTTACTTATTTGTTTTTATTTACCATGAAGGAAATTAGGAAGGAGATGGGCATGAGGAGGGAAGTATCTCGTCCTCTGGAGGGACGGAGGTCGGAAATCCAGAGCCGAGCAGCGTCTCGCCCCAGTGGAATCAACTTGGAATTGGAACGGGAGAGGGAGAAGGCAGAGGCGGCTGCATGGACAGCCCAGGGGCAGGGACAGACCACCTTTTGGGAGGGGAGGACAGGTGTAATCTAAGCTTCACTAATAACGTAGAGGCTGCACATTATTTTGGCACCCTTTCCCCTACCCCTCCTCATTTTGGAGCAAGACGGAATGACTCCTGTCTCACCAAAATGGCCAATAATGTCCGCCTTCTCACCTCATTTGGAGCAGCAGCTTGCTGAGTGTCAAAATGTTTAATACCATTTGGTTTTGTTTGGTGCTTTCAACCAGTCACTTCATTTTCTTTTTCTTTTTTTTTTTCCTTTTTCAATTAATTTATTCTTTAAATATGAAGTATGTTTATCTTTTGGTTGGTTTTCAATGTGAATCGGGGTTTGAAGTGATGGGTTCTTGTCCAGGACATTCTCCTTTCCCCACTTCGCTCCTCCTCCAACATTTTTCTCCCTGAGCTAATCTGCAAAGGGCTTAAAAAGTGGAACCGGTAGGTTTCCCCAGCACAAGCTGGTCGGTTGGTCCTCAGATTTCTTTCGCTAGCAGCATCCTGGGAACACATTTTAAGGATGGATTCTGGTGTTGCAAAAGTCAACCCTGGATCTCCCAGTGTCTCTTCCGATCAGGTCTGTAAATCTGTCCCTTGCCAAATGTCTCTCACCTTGTGGACCCCAGCTGTCTTTATAACCGAGTGGTGGGGGGGGGGGGAAACCTTAGTGATGTTCATTTCCTTTTCGTTGGAAAGAATAATGCACCAAAAATGCCACTCACAGAACACAAGCTGGGTTACCCTCTGCAGCCATGAGCAGCAACAAAACCAATTGGCTTTGCGAGTGAAAAGTTCTGGATCTGTTCAGTTTCTCATGTAAGTTAAGCAGAACTTGGGGTGCAGCTTTGCCTCTGAAATACTTACCCAACAATATAAATATAAATAATACTTATCCAACAATATAAAACAAGAAACTAACTGGACTTATGAAATCTTTCCATGCCTCGGAAATGGCTTCTCTGCGCTGCAGTAATTTGACCTGCATCATAAATGTCCTGCTCCAGTCCTAAAGCCTGCTTCTGTCAGTAGTGAGCTGTATCCTTGTTTGAAAAAAGCTCCTGAGAGTTTTTTGGCCATTGAAAATGTGTCTTTGTGTGTGCCTGCTTGTGTGTGTATGTCAGGAGATGTTGCACATGCACATGGAGCATGCACGTCTGTATGCATGCAAGGTTGGCTTTGGGAAACAGTTGGGACAAAGCTCTCATGGAAACCAAACATCCCTGAAGCTCAGGGCTAAGGTGCTCCTTGAAACCGGTGGCAGCTGGAGGCCTCGGCCTGACTGCACCCTCAGCATCCGAAGGGAGAGAAGAGAAGCAATGGAGATGTGGGTGACTTGCAGCCTTTGGACTGTGTTGTCACTGGAGGTGTTTTGAACCTGAATTCTGCACAATGGCAGACTGCCTTGAGAAACATGAGGAATCTGCTTTGCAGCTCCTGTAGGGTAGTAAATCAATATTAGAGGGGGAAAAAAAAAATCCAAATTTCTGGAAGAGATTTGCCCTGCTCTAGAAATGGGGTGTTCCTGCCTGAGAGATCTCAGTGCTGGGAAAGAAGAGATCAGACATGCAAGAGGGCAATTCTTCCTCTTACCTCCCCAGGCTCTTGAATTTGTTGGATGGCAAAATAAAAGGATTCACTTCTCTGCATTTTTTGGATGGAAGAAAAACACTTTTTCAGCTGCTGTGCCTGAAACACAGCTGGAGCCAGAGCTGAAATTGTTCTTGATTCAATCTCTAGCTGCTCTTCGAGCTTTCTTCCCACCACTGCTCTCTTCCTAGGCTCTGACCTAAATGCTGACCCAGAGATTCTCAGCTTGAGAAATCTCATGTCAACAGTCGAATCAGAGTGGTATGGCAATTAAAATAAACAGCGACATGGTTCCTGGTATCCAGAGACGAGCCCTACAAGTATTTCCTGTTACAGAAACTGCTGTTGTCGCAGCCCTGAGCCCTGGCAGGGATGTATCGAGGGACTCGCTGAGATCTCCAACCTCAGCTAGCGCTGGAGTTATTTTCACCTCCTAGACCAGCGTGTGGATGTCTGTGTATCTGTACACACAGCAGTGTGTAGCTTTTTTGGAACCAGGATGCACGACAGAAACGCTGCTGCCCCTTTTGTCCTCGCATTAGCCCGCCACTACCCCTGCCCCAAATCCTCCCCTTTTCACAGAAACACGCCATGTCTTCAGCTGGCACCCACACGTGCCGGTTGCTCCCCATTAGTTAAGCGTGAAAACTGCAATTCAACCAGCAGAGCAGTTACGCTGCCCTAAAATCCCACAGAACTGACCTAAAACCCTAAGCCCCGGGTGCAGCGAGGTCGGGGCGGGGGGGTCAGAACTGCTTCCCTGCTTCCCTCTGGACGTGGGCGTGCAGAGGAGGCCGGCTCACCGCTGGGCTCCGTGGTCCTGAGCTTGTGTTTTGTGAGTGGCTCTTCCCCGTCCCTGCCCCAGACACGCAGACGGCAGCAGGCCGTTCCCTTCAGGCTCCGATTCTCAGCACTCCGCCATCCATCGAATGATGCTTTTCAGTTACTAAATTCTGGTTCGTTCTTCCTTTTTTTTTTTTTCTTTTCCCTTTCTCTTTCGGTTCGGTTTCATTTCTTTGCGATTAGCCTCGGTTTGAATTAATTGTCTTGTTCTGTTTCCATGACAACTCGGTGTTTGCATCCCACCTGCCGTTGTTTGTTGCTGTCGATGCTGTTTGCTGACCGGATCTTGTCCGGCCTACGTCTCCCCATTTCTCCTCACCTCTTCCCACCCTGCCTCTCCTCTCCAGAAGGTTACACATCAGCCCCTCAGAAGAGCCATCCCCCCCCCAGATCTATCTGCATGGTGACCCCACTTGTTTCTTTTCGAGTTCTCTCCATCTTGTCTCAGACTGTGACCGGGGTGGTCTTCGCGTGGCTCCATTTTCTGAAACCTCCCATAGCACACAGTGGAAGGAAGGACGGGGTAGGCCACGGGGCCGTGCCCTCGTGTCCAGGGCTACCGATCTTCACGGGGCTATGACAGGAGGGAGCAAGAATCACGTTGCCTGGCCTCGTGAGCCAGTGCTGGTGCCGGAGGTTGTGCAAACACCACGGTACTCCCCTCACACCTTTCACTAAGCAGAAAGTCATTTTTTAGTGGTAGTGGCCAGGTGAGTTTGTAATTCCACCCCCCAGACCTTTCCCCAGTACACCACAGGCGAGGACGTGCTGTCCGTTCTCTTCACAAAGCTGTGCACGTGGGATGTCTCCTCTGACCCCTCTGAGCTCCTCAGGCCCCATATCTGGAAGTCCTCTCCTCCTTTTAAGTGTGCAGAAAAGGACCCTGTAGCATGCTGGTAAGGGAACACCTTTCTATGAAGATATCTCCCTGTCAGTTTGTGGGAGGAAGCAGAGGCCATATTTGGCTTTTGTTTAACAAAACGCCACTAAATGGAAAACAGCCACTATCTCTCCTGGCAGCACACTTCCCATCTGAAAAGATCCATAATGTTGAGCAGCAGCCAGGGGAATGGGCTGGAAGATAAATACCAGAAAAAAAAAAAAATGAGGACATCAATTCCAAGGGACATCTGAAGGCACTAGGACTTGGGAAAAGAGATTGCAGGCTTAGCTCTGGTGTCCTTTGCGTTGCTATTGCATGGATGTGACCATTGCTGGTTTTAGAGAGATCGTTTAGAGGGGTTACCTGGGAATAGGACACCAAGGACAGGTATTCAAGGACAGGTATTTCTCAGGCCCCCATCACCCCTAACTCTCCCGTCCCCTTGCTCACCCTTCCCGAGGGGTGTTTATCGCACAGCTCTCTGAAGCTGGGAGGATTCCCACCCTCCTTTTTTCCTTGGGCTGCTGCTGTGGCTGCAGCTTACTGGGGTCCAAATCCTTTTGTCCCTGCTTACAGGATGGGACCTTGCCTTCAGCTCCCTCCCTAGGGCCTTTCTCAGGCACTTTCTTTTCTCCTTTGTCCCTTCTCCTGCTTTCACCCCGGAGGAAGAGCACCCACCTCAGCCAGCCGTTAGTTCAGAAAATGGAGCCAAGGAAACCACCCCCTTCCCTTTGTGTCCATGTTCTTATCGTGTAAGGTCTGGAAGCTGCATCCACCTCTCTGCTAAGGAGATGCACAGAACATGTCACTGTTTTCTCAACGTTAAAGTTTCATTACCTTGTTTTTCTTATTAATTCTATTCTATTTATTATTCCGCCAGGGCTGAGATGTGACAATGTGAGCCACCACATTGGGTCACATCAGCTAGAAAAAGTATGCAGCATTAAAGTGGGTTTCCCCCTCCCCTCCCTCTCTTTCTCTCTCTTCTTTCTCCCTTCCCCTCCTTGTTCTCCTTCTCGTCTTTCTTTCTCTGTTGCTCTCTCTATTCAGTTTCCATGTGGGCATTTGCTAGCCGCCCATAAATTATATTTCTCTGCATTCTCCTCTCTCTCTCTTTCTCTTTCTATCTTTTTCTCTGTCTCTTTTTTACCTATTTTGCATGATGTTTGTGACTCTGAGAGCTGCATCTATCAATGGAACCGTGTCAGATCTTAAAGAGGCTTCGTTAGGGTTTCTATACCCGAAAACCACAAAAATTTCATTAGAGTTTCTCATCTTTTCCACACTCTGTCTCGCTCCAGGGGGACTGCATCCCCCTGGACGGTTCTCACACGCAGACACCAACTAAATTCTGTCCCGCTCCGGGGACTCCCTCTCTCCCCTTTTTTTTTTTTTATTTTTTGCCTCGCTGCTTTTCAAGTGGTGTCTCTCTGGCATCTGGGGATGTGATACTTCTCTCTCGGTTGGATTCTCTGGGTCACAACAAGATTTGGGCCTTCCTAACAAGGCAAAATCTTGAGAAGTTTCCACCTCCGTGCCCGCCTTCTCCTCGCCACCACCCCACGGCTGGAGCATCCCTCGCCCCCCGTCAGGCACGGAGCCGGCCCCTCGCTGGGGACGGGGACAGCCCCTGGGGTGTCTCCGAGCCGTGGTGGTGGAGCAGCCGATTTATTCGGCCGCGGGAGAAGGTGATAGGGGAGGATGAGCTGGACCCCACTGGAAAAGGGGAGGAGCGGGCTTCCCGGGGCGCGGAGCGGGGAGCTGGGGGCCCCAGCGGCTGTGGAGGAGATTTTCGACGCTCGCCATGCCAGCTCTTGCCAGTAAAGATGAGAAATTGCTAATAAATTTTTGTGTCTTTATCTGTGCTGTGATGGGTCTAATCTTGATCAATGGAACCCTGTTGCTATGAAATATCGCTTTTATGTCTATATTCTATATATTGTTTGTGAAGTACAAATTTATTTGAAGTTTAATTTTTTTGGTTTTTGGTTTTTGATTTTTTAGTTTCTTTGATTTCTGTTTTGTTTTTAATGAAGGAAGAAAATAAATGATGACAAACCCCATCTGTATTTAAATTACCTTTTACTCTTTTTTCTTTTTCTCCCTTTTCTTCTTTTTCTTTTCTTTCCTTTTTTTTGTTTTATTTTTTTTGTTTCGTTTTTGTTCTGTTTTGTTTTTTTGTTACCTCTGTGCGTCTCGTCCACAGTTCGCCGCGTGGCCCCTCGCTTCTCCATCTTGCCCGTCAGCCACGAAATCATGCCCGGCGGCAACGTCAACATCACCTGCGTGGCGGTGGGTTCGCCCATGCCATACGTCAAGTGGATGCAGGGAGCGGAGGACCTGACGCCCGAAGATGACATGCCCGTGGGCCGTAATGTCTTGGAGCTCACGGATGTCAAGGACTCAGCCAACTACACGTGTGTGGCCATGTCCAGTCTGGGAGTCATAGAAGCCGTTGCTCAGATCACGGTGAAATGTAAGGGAGTGTGAGCACACCTGCGTGAGCGAGTGCGTGGGTTCCCCGATGATGCATGTTTGTAGGAGCGTGCATGCACAAGTGCGTGAGCTGCTGCATGGGTGTACGTACGTGCAAGGCACGTGTTGGGCACGTGGTCTTCACAGAGCGTCTGAGCACATGTGCAAAGACGGGCACGTGTCGTGTTCGTGCATGTGAGCATTTGTAGACACGTGGTCGTGCCTGTAAGCCTTCGCCAGTGCATGAGTGCGTGTCGTCGTGTGACTGCGTGTGTGAGCTGTGGTCCTGCTCGTGGCTTTGTGTGCCTGCATGGGGCGAGCCCGTGACTGACCTGCACGTGGTGAATGTGGGGACGTGGTTAGGCATGAAGCACACTTGCCGTGCACGTGAGTGTGCACGTGAGGCAGCAACGTGGCTGGATGGGCATGAGGGTGCCTGACTGCATGTATGTACGTCCGTGGTGGTACAAACCCGTATGTATATGCGTATGTGAGCATGAGCAGGAAGACAAACCTGTGCACCGTGCGTGCCACGTGCTGGGATCTGTGCATGCGTCTGTGGGGATCCCATGCCCAAAGGAATCTCCAGAGAGTGGGATGCTGGTGGCTTGAGATCTTCCCTTGCTTCAGGACAACTGGACTGTCTGTCATGAAGAAAACTGATTTAAAGCCCTGCATGCTTGTTTCTGTCCTGGGATATGGGGCTGGCTGGGCAGTTTGCAAGGAGCCTTGGATGGCTTGAAGCCTGCATGCCATCCTGTTCTGAGGTTAGAGATTCAGCCAAGGCCCTGAGGATCTCTGACATGTATGCCCTTGCAGTAGAACCTAGATCCAGCATCTTAGTGGCCGTTGTTGCCTCAGCAAGAGGGGGAATAACCCCAGCTTCCAGCTAGCAATTTCCAGGAGGAGCACGGGTGCAATCTTCAATCTATTCTGTCCTCAGCAGGGGAGTATTAAAACCCAAGCGGGATGCCCCTGTGGTTGGGTGAGTGTAGAGCTCGGTTCATGAGCTGGTGTCTGCTCTGAGTGATGGCATTGCCCACGAGGGATCTGGGGGAGATGGGGTGGGAAAGGACTCGGAGGGGAGGGGGAGAGGAGGAGAAACACCTTGGAGAAGGGGAGTGATGAAGAGAAACCATCCAATCTGTGTCAGTGCATCTGACTAAGGGAGATCTCACCGTAGAAGTGAGTAGGTAGGCACTGGTGAATCTTGAAGGAATTGGGCTTACATGCTAGTGAAAGGATGCCCGCGGCTGGGCTGAACTGCTGTTTATTCTCCTGTTTTCTTCCTTCCCTTTTTTCCATCTTACACTATTCATTTAAAAGGCTGATAGATACATTGCTTCTGCTTCCAGTTGTCCTCAGGTGTGGAATCTTGCCCTGCCGGTACCTTCTGCCTTTTGTCATTTTATTTCACTGCTATTTCCCGTTTTGTTCCTGTCTGTAAGCATCTGCAATATTCCCCAGTCAGAAGATGAAATGAGAAGTTAGAGCTTTAAGGCTGCTCCAGCCTAGAGAAGATGAGATTGGAAAGGGTCTAAAACATGTAGTGAGGAAAAGGTTAAAGGTTTCCAGCTTTCAGCATGCAGTCTCCAGCAAGTTTGTCTTTTGGATGAGTGACAGGAGATGGACGTTAACACGTTTGTGGATTGAGGTGAAGTACTGCATGTATTTATGGCTTTCTAGTTCTGGAGAGTACAGTCCATGCTGTACTGCCTACCTGCGCGCTAGACGTGGAGAAATTCAGCAGTGCCAGAGCTGAGTAGCCGCTGCTTCAGAAGATCTGATGATGTGCTCTGAAAGAGCTCTTGCAAAACCGCTTTTCCTTACTGCCCTGTGAGCCAGCGGATGTTCAGCTGAAGCCTGTGCTAATGATTCCAGATGTTTAGCTGAGCACTTCCCTTTTGATGGAGCAGTTTAAGGAGGATAATAGAGTGTATAACTAGGTTCATAATATTTCAGCGGCACTTTACTGAACTGCCGCTCCGTGATTGGTACTGTGCCTCTGGCTCCTACAGCCCTAACTAGCTCAATTAGGCACCACTTCAACATACCTTTTTTTTTCTCTTTTTTTTTTTCTTTTTTTTTTTTTTTAATGTCTGTTCTTCCTAATTCTCAGCACTCCCCAAGGCTCCTGGGACACCAGTGGTGACAGAGACGACAGCAACAAGTATCACCATCACCTGGGACTCTGGAAATCCAGACCCTGTGTCCTACTATGTCATTGAATACAAATCTAAAAGCCAGGATGGACCCTACCAGATCAAAGAGGACATCACCACCACGCGCTACAGCATTGGGGGGCTCAGCCCCAACTCTGAGTACGAGATCTGGGTCTCTGCAGTCAACAGCATTGGGCAGGGGCCTCCCAGCGAGTCGGTGGTCACTCGCACAGGGGAACAAGCTCCTGCCAGTGCCCCCCGTAACGTGCAGGGACGAATGCTGAGCAGCACCACCATGATTATCCAGTGGGAAGAACCAGTGGAGCCCAACGGGCAGATCCGTGGCTATCGTGTGTATTACACCATGGAGCCTGATCAGCCTGTCAGCAACTGGCAGAAGCACAACGTGGATGACAGCCTCCTGACCACGGTGGGCAGCCTCCTGGAGGACGAAACCTACACAGTTCGGGTCCTGGCCTTCACCTCGGTGGGAGACGGGCCTCTTTCGGACCCCATCCAGGTTAAGACGCAACAAGGAGGTGAGCACCTGTGTCACTAACCTTGGAGGCACTGGGCTGCAGGAGGGAGAGGTGGAGGCTTGTTCCATTATCCAGCTGTGTGTGGCCTCTGTGTCACCAGAACTTTTTTTTTTTTTTTAATTGGTTCAATTTGGTTAAAATAGAAATAATTTTCTAGGAGGCAGTTTGGTCCAGCAGCTGGAGCCCAAAGGCTTGGCACACGATTTTCGTTCTGTCTTTGCTCACAAAGGTTGTTGCTTAAATGGGTAGGGCAAGCCATTGTGCAAGGAGAACCCTTTTTTGTTGTTCCATGCTTCAAAGTGAGATATATTTGTGTTTCCAGTTTCTAAATGTCATTAAAATAGACCCGAAAACACTCAGGGAATGGTGAAGCTGAACTCTTAAAGCACCCAGAAGCTGCCTTCTCAGAGCTGAGTGGCAAAGAGCTTAATTTTGTCTTTTTCTAAAAGCAGAGTAAAACAAAGCTATTATTGTCACGGCAGATATGTTTAGCTGAGAACAAAAGGTGTTTTATCACATGTTGTCTCCCAGCATTGCTTTGGGTGCTCTGCTCACAGGAGTGGGGTGCTGGTGAGGAAGCCCTGCCTGCCTCAGGAGCCTTCTGCTTCCTGAATCTCCTAACGCTGGGGAAGGGCCGTATCCTGCACCGCCAAGAAAGAGCCTTATGGTCCAGTAGGATCCTTCTCTCTACAGCAGCACTGGACCTTCCCTAGTTCTGCAGTGGTATTTTACCCGGCACTGCTTTAAAGGAAGGGCTTCCCCACTCTGCAGTGTGGCATTTTGCTGATGACATGCTCTCCATACACAGGCTTTGAGGAAAACTGGGTAAGATTCTTCCAATAAACCAAGTTAACGTGGTTCCCTCTGTCTCTCATCTCACCTCCTCTGCCCTGTCCTGCCCTGTGGGCTCCTTCTCTGCGTCAGTTCCTGGGCAGCCGATGAACTTCCGAGCTGAAGCTAAGACGGAGACGAGCATCGTGTTGTCGTGGAGCCCTCCCCGCCAGGAGATCATAGTGAAGTATGAGCTCCTCTATAAGGAAGGAGACCACAGCAGGGAGGTGAGTCTGGAGAAGAGCAGCGCTGAGGGTTGGGGCCCTGAGGACCATCCCGGCCCTCTGTGAGGTAGCTGAGAAAGGGGAGTGTAGGGCAGGTGTCTCTGGGCAGGGCTCGCCTCTGCTCCTTTTTGTTTGTTTTTATTTTTTTTCTTCCCCCTCGCCCATCTCAGGTGCTGAGGAACTTCGAGCCAACGACCTCCTTCACTGTGGAAGGCCTGAAGCCCAACACTGAGTATGTCTTCCGGCTGGCCGCCCGCTCGGCTCTGGGCCTGGGGGCCTTCACCCCGGAGGTCAGAGAGCGCACCTTGCAGTCTAGTAGGTGTCTCTCCTTTTCGCACCCTTCTCTGAGGGGAAGACAGTCAGGGAGCCAGAGATGGTGGGCACAGGGGTACGGAGCTGTGGGGCAGATGCTCGCGGTGCCGCGGGGGGTTCCCACATCTGGGGTCGCTCTGCGGGGAGGTGGGCAGTGCGGGGCATCTCTGGGACCCCCTTTACACCCAGACAGCTGAGATGTGGTGGAAGAGTGGGGCCGCTGCATGCTTTGCGGGGGGACGGCGTTAAGTAAGTTGGCAGCGTCCACTTGGCGTGGGGTGGAGGGCAGCAAAGGTCTTACGGGTGGGCTGAGCTGGCCCTTGGTGCTGAGCATGCTCAGGGAGGACAGCACCCCACCGTCGTGCGGCAGCGTGGCTGTCCGCCAGCAGACCCTGAGCAGCAGCTGTCTGGAAGGGGGGCACAAGCAATGGAGCAGGGAGACGGTGGGGGACTCGGGAGGAAGAGGAGAAGGGGAGGGGATGAATCGAAAGTGCAGTTTTTTCGCCAGCCTTTGGGAAAGCAGTCCTCATGCTGTTTTTCCATGAGTGACTTGGTAGCCACTGGGAAGAAGGCCTGCTGTCCCAGCAAGTGCTGGGAACGGGCCCGTTTGGGCTCCAGCAGTGGGAGAGAGGAGTCATGCGGAGGCTGTGGGGGGATATTATTGACACCAGGATGGAGCGTACGCAACCAAAATGTGCTGGTTTTAGTTTAATGGATTGTCTCCCTTCGCTGTTGCCCTGGGGACAATAACCCTGGATGGCAATATTTCAACCTGGGCTTTTCACAGATCTTTGCTTTTAAATGAGGTGTTTTTTCACTGCATGAGTGGCTGTGGCAGCTGTTCTTTGTGTTTTCTGTCTCCTCTCATCTCTACTAAATCACTCCGCTGCAGTTTGGAGTAGCCGGGAGCAGAACTAACTCAGAAATGGCTCTGGTCACCAGTGTGAGGAGAGAGAGTGCCTGCTCCCATCTCTCAGAGTCCTTACCAAGGGGGAGCAGCGGGCTCCCAGCTGGGCACCTGCCCCATCTTGCCGTTTCAGTTCTCACTTCTGCTGTCTCTCTCTCTCTTCTTTTCCCCATCTCTCTCCTTCTCTTTCTCCCTCCCCCCTGGGAGCGGGAGGAAAGGGGAATCTCCTCCTGCATAGACAGAATTCCTTACAGCGGCTTTCTCAGGCCTCCAGTCCATTCAAAGATGTTTTGTTTTCTTCTTTTCATCAAATGTTTTTCCCCTTTTTTTCCGTTTTTCTTTTTTTCATGCTCTCTATATGTACTGAAAGAAAATCCTTTCCTGACTTTGCTGCAAATCCACTGGTTCTGATCCCAGTCTGGTGCTGTCACACGGACCATCACTGTGGGGTGGGGAAAAATGAACTGAAAGGGCCTGAACAATTGTCAACCTTACCCACACTCTGCTTCTGTTCTGCGAGGGCTTTCCCTCCTTGAGATTTGTGGGGAAGGGTGGAACAGAGGGTCTGGAATTTGTGCTTTCTGGTTTGATAAAAACAGGCTGGAAGGATGGCTGTGGGTGCTGATGACAGCAGGGCTTAGTGACACGGAATATTTTTCCCTCAAGGATGAAGAGAAGGGGGTCCGGGAAAGGGGAAGGCTTTGGGTCTTTTTCTAATTTGGCACCTGCCCAGAATGAGGCCTGCTTTATTTCTCTGTAGCTCAGCTTTCATAGGGATAGTTTCATTAATTTAATGCTCTTAAGAACATCAGCTGGGAGCTGTCAGTGTCCTGTAACACGGTGAAACATTTTTTCCTGGCTGGCTGTTGGAGGAACGAGTCAATTCTCCCTGGTCCAGGCGACATCCTTCGGCTCACAGACCTTCTGGCTCGAGACAGGCTTTTGTGTCTTCCCTCTGCAGCTCCTTTTCCGTTCAGCTCTTCCTTGGCCCGCTCCATGGCTCTTCTTTCTCTTCTCTCTTCTGCTGTCTGCCTGCCCGCCTGCATGCTCTCACAGCCCGATGAAACCCGCTCCCTGCTCTCTGTCTGTCTCTCGCTGGGCGGTTTCACACCACGATGGCATCTTGTCTCTGCAACAGCAAAGCCTCCCTCATCCTCCGGCAGCCTGCTGGTGCATTCGGTGCTCTTCCCCTCCTCGCTCAGCTGGCAAGCATGTGCCTGCATGCCGCAGCCCTCCCTGCATTGCCCACCTTTCTGCACAACACCCACCACCTCCCTGTCAGGGTGGCTCCTCCCGAGCATCATAACCAAAGTAAAATCCATTAAACTAAAGGTAAAGTATAATTTTCTTCTTGAAGTAGCTGGGTTTTAACTCTTCAAGTACCAGAGACGTAGATTGTAAAAATCACAGAATCTGATGGTTGGAGGAAGCTGTTTTGCCCTTTCTAACTAGCCACGACCTTCCCAGGGCTCCTTGGCAACTCTCCTACTAAGAAATTTCGGAGTGCAAAGCACGTCTCAAGGGACAGGGGTGGTAGGGTGGGTGCTGTGAGGCCGCATGTGCAGGTGTAAAGGAACCACGAGGATTTCTTAACCCTCTGTTCCTTCCTAAGAAAGGATGTTTCCCCGACCCATTAGCTCTGCTCCCCTTCCCCCTTCCTCACAGTGTATGAAGTGAAAAAAAATCTGATACAAAGTCTATGGTACCTAAAGGGTTAAAAAACATTGTATTGTACAAGGTCAGTAAGGGTCATTCTTGTGGCTTGGACAGTCAACTTTAAAGCATGTAAAAGATGCAGTTCAGGTGAGTACTGGCTGGTCTCAAGCAGATTCACAAATACAGTCCACCCTGTCGCTGCAGGCTCACGCACACGTGCGTGGATCTGCACACACTCGTGTACATCCTGGAGCCCGTGGGAGGGTGGGGAAGGGTTCCCAAAGAGCTGCCTGCATGATAAAACCAGAAACCAGCAGACAGAGATGACGAGCTGCCTGCGGTGGCTCCCACCCGTGCTGTGGCTCCCTTTCCAGCAAAGGAGTTTGGTGCAGAGGTGAACTCAGAGCCTCCGCTTTGGGCTGCGGCGCTTTCCGTCCTGCACACAGCTCCCACCTCATCGATTCCGTCCCCACGCACGCATGCACGTGGCCAGGGTCACGCAGGTTGGGCTGGATTGTGAAGGAAACTCACAGTGCCATGAACTCCCCAGATGCGTCTCCAGTATGGCCGGCCAGCACTTGGTGGCTGTTTTCATCCAGGTGCTGTAGTCGATGAGCGTGATGGGGAGGGGGCCCAGGTGGGATCTGGGCCTTCTCCCCCATCACCCACCCACCCTGCCTTTTTGACCAGAGAAAGTGCAAACGACCCCAAATGGAGGCCTCACTCCAGGGCCTCTCTGTAGGTCCCTGTGCTGGAGCGTAGAGGGTGAGTGAGCAAGTGAGCGTGACCACGCGCAGCAGCTGCCAGTGCAAACAGTGAACCCAAGTGCCAGCTGGAGCTCCGGCTCTGCTTACTGGGGCTTTCATAATGAGTTTCAGGATGGAAAGGGTAGGTCGGGTCAGACCCTCTCTGCAGTGGGTTTCTCAGCCGTGTGGCTTTGGCTGGATTGCTAAGCAGGAAAGGTAGCTTTTAATACACCAGCCCCTGGCGGGGGAGAAAAAATGGAGCAAACCTTATTGCAAAATACTCCAAAAAAAAAAAAAAAAGGAGTGTCACGGCAGGCACTGGAAGAGGGTTGAGGCTTTTTCCTCCATGCCCTAAAACAGACTTGGGTTGCTTCAGGGGTGTGAGAAGGAGCAGTGTGCCTCCGTTCTGGAGATGTCGGTACTGCATCAATCACAGCAGAGGGAGAGAGCTGCAGGCGTAAGGCAAAACAGCAGTGGGAATCCGCCACCCTTCTCTCTGCCCTCTGTACAGGTAGCTGAGCGAAAGGGAATGGATTAGAGAGCAGAATTACCATTCCTGTGATAGCTAGGGTTCTGCTGGCAGGGAGAGAGTAACTCAGCCAGGGGAGTCAGCAGCAGGGCAGGGCGGCACCTGAAAAGCCAGCCATGTGCAGAAACCCACCAGGAGCTTGGTCTGGCCTCGTAGCTCAGTTTCTCTTGTTCTCTCGTAAGAAAGTCTTATAAGTTAGCAGTTGAAGCGTGGAAGGTAGGTAAACAGACTGGGAATGTTCTGGAAGGAGTCACTTTTTATATCAGAATTATTTTATTATTATGATTTCCTTTCTGATTTTTTTTGTTGTTGTTTTAAATTATTGGCTTGGTTTATGTTTTATTTTCAAGTTTGTTGCTTTTGATTTTGTTTGTTTGGCACATTTTGTATTATTTTGCGTGGCTAGCCATCGCTGGCTGATTGTCACCCTCTGTAGTGATACGTGTAAGGGTTTTGTTCTCTCAGTTTAAATACAGCCCAATAATAATAATAAGGCATGAAAGCAGGAGAGCAACACCCAAATTGTCCTACTGGACGAAGTGCTCAGCACTGCAGTGGAAGGAACTGTCTCTACTTGTTCTGCAAACCCTCTTGTTTCTATTTAATGGAGGTACATGCGAAGCATGCAGCTTTCACTGCACTGTAAATTGGGAGAAGTGTGACTTGATTTAGCTGAGTCCTCAAGGCAAGTTTGGCCTAAACATCTGTTTGTGACTCAGGGATAGGAGTAGGACATTTGAAAAAAAAAAATCATTTCTCAGTAAAAGAGCTTTGTGTTGATTAAAAAGCACCAGAAAAAAATAGAAATGGTGCAGCATTTATCTACTCCCTTGCTTCTATCAGATGATGCTTTGGGGGCTTATCAGGACACCCCAGTTTCTGGCAGTATCTGCAGAGAGTTAGAAGCTGGTTTTTTTGCAATTTACTGTTGTTGGGTATGACTGGATTTGCAGATTTGCCTTGAAAATGTATCCCTCTGTGTGCTTACCTGGGCTGATGGATAATACTTAGTTTTTGAGATAAGTCTGGTTTAAGATTTCCCAAAATGACCAGGTTGCAGCTGGGGTACAGAAGTGGCAGGCTTTCTGTCCAGACTTCACTGAGATCCATGGCATTTGCCTTCCCAAAGACCTGACTTTCTTGCAGTTTTGGTGTCTATGGGCACAGCCATGGTGTCTGTGCCAGTACCTGGTGTGCGACGGTGTCCGGCTTCCTACTGAGCCGATCCCACTGAAATTGCCTTGTGCAGCTCAGTAAACACTGAAGTGAACAGAAGTGGGGGTTTACACCTTCCCCATCTCCCAAAAATCAGCCCTCAGGCAGTTGTTTGGTGCTACCCTGAGAACATGCAGCTGTGTAGCGCCAGATTTCCAAAGGTGTCCTGGGATTTTCATAAACACCCTGAAATTGTTTGGACAGAGTGAAACAGGAGTCAGGCACGCTACCACTTCTGAAAATCCCACTGGGTGCCCAAATACTTTGACAAACCTACTGCCTCACTCCTTGTAAGACTTTTTACTAAAACTATTCCTGTCTAAATACTTTCCTCATCCAGCATCGTGGGCTCTTGGCTTGGCGATATCCCGGACGTCACCACTATGTTTTTTCACCTCCTTCAGTCTGTGGACAACTAATAACTTACAGCTGGGTATACAGACTCTTAAATTTAAGCCTCCTGGCAAAAGATTTGCTTTTCTTACTTACTTTTCACAGATCCCTTCAAGGAAATTTGAGATCCCAGAGACTGCACTTTGGAAACAAACGCTTTACCAGCCAGGGCAGGATTTGCCAGACCACTGTAAAACAGGGAGCTAAAGGGAAGGGTCTTTTACAGGGCAAAGTCGGGGGCTAAGCTTTGTGGCACACACGCTTACTAGCAGCAGCAGGACCCCTCTTGGCTAGCCCGCTTGTTTTAGTCCTTTGCTTTATTACATTTCAGTTTTGATGCCCCATTTCATTTCCGTTGGCTTTTTTTTTTTCTTTTCATTTAAAAAAAAAAAAAAAGACAACAACAAAAAGCTCTCTTCTTTTTTAATTTTATCTTCCTGAACCAAATTTTTGTACGTTTTATTTTAGATTTTTTTGTTATCATTTTCTTTTGTTTTTTCTTTTATCTTTCCCATCTTTTGTTTTCTCCCCCTTCTTCCCTTTCCCTCCTGAATTTTCCCCCCCTCGTAGAACCGTCTGCCCCCCCTCAAGACGTAAAATGCGTCAGCACCAGATCCACCGCCATTCTGGTAAGTTGGCGGCCGCCTCCGGCCGAAAGCCAAAATGGCGTCCTGGCTGGATACAGCGTCTACTATCGAGCGCTGGACTCTGAGGACACGGAGCTTAAGGAGGTGAATGATATCCCCCCAACCACCAGTCAGATCCTACTGGAGTCCCTGGAGAAGTGGACAGAGTATCGCATCACTGTCGTGGCTCATACGGAGGTGGGGCCGGGCCCGGAGAGCTCGCCAGTTATCGTCCGGACGGATGAAGATGGTAATTGAGCTTTTTTCTGATTTTGTCCTGGGTCCAATGGTGAATACGTGTCCCTGCGGTGGGCTTCCCCCACGCTGGGGGGGATGTGTCGAGCCCCTTCTCATGGCCTGGGGTGCGAGGGCAAGGCCCGAATGAGGCCTAGGCACAGCCTCCCCCCACCAGGAGGGATCCGAGGTGTGGAGCACCATTTGCTGCCATCTCTCTAAGCCCCTCTGAGAATTGGGGTCTGTAGGGTCTTCCCTCCCTGCTTTAGAGCTAGTTTTTCTTATTTCTTGGGGATTTAATTTCAAGGTCACGAGCCCTGCCTGCACGCTTTTCCCGAAAAGATTCTCTTCCTGACCAAAGACACAGCTGAGGCAGCAAGGAACTGAAATCAGAGAAGAGGAGGAGATTGCTTGCCAGAAATTATTTTAAAGTATTAAAAGACTTCTTCCCACACATTCCTTGTTACTAGCTCCTCTTTAAGTCAAAGTTTCGGTTAGTGGTAGAAAGGAAGAATCTGATCATTTATTTCAAAAAACGTTTAATAACAGTATACATCCCAGTTCGGTGATCCAGCTTGGAGACTTGTGCTTGGTGCACAGACATGAATGGCAATGGGACTTGAACTTTCCTGGTATTTCTACAGTAAAATAAAACCAGGAAAACTGTGAATGTACACAGGGAGGGAGAACAGAATACTGTGAGGGTGAGATGGGACCCTCAAATAATATGTCAAATAAATAACAGAAGTCAAATCCAAACTCCAGCTTTCTTCTTCCATCCCAACGAAAAAAGACTGAAAAAAAATCAAACAGGTTTATCCCCAGTGTGGGTCTTGTTTCCCTTACCATCTGCCCACATCCAAATGGATAGATACCTTACTTGGAGAAATCACAGCTTTCTTGCAGATGAAGCTCTCAAGCACTGTCCTTTTCTATTATTATCATCTCCAAAAATTCACCCCGTATTCCATCCAAGACATCTCTCATTCCTTGTCCTGAGATTATGCAGCTGCTCTAAGCACCATCCAGTATGGTATCCAGTTTGCAGGTTAGGTCTCCCCCTTCTTTCAGGGCTGTAGATTCAGTGTGCATATGCCCCAGAACTGAAGTGACAGGCTCCAGGCAGAAATCTCCAAGTGACTCTGGTCCTTTTATTTCCTTCCTCGCAGTGCCCAGCGCACCACCTCGGAAAGTGGAGGTGGAGGTCCTGAACTCAACTGCAATCCAAGTGTTCTGGCGCTCTCCAGTCCAGAACCGCCAGCATGGCCAGATCCGCGGCTACCAGGTCCACTACGTGCGCATGGAGAACGGAGAGGCCAGGGGGCTGCCCCAGATCAAGGACATCATGCTGGCTGACGCCCAGGTAAGGATTCTCGTCCTGCTGCAGTTTCTGTCTCTCTCATGGAAGCTTTGAGGGGGTGGGTGCTCCAGCTGCCTTGTCTCATCCCAAGTAACGTATCGCTGGAGAAAGTAGATGAGCATCTCTGTGATAAAGATATATGTTATCTTCCTGCAGTTCATTTGCAGTCCCAGACAATAGCTGTTGTGGAAGAGTATGAACTGCTCTCCCAGCACTGAACTAAATACCATCCATCCTCCTCTGTCTGGGAAATCTTTTAAGACAGACAAAGGCCACAGTGGAATCTGCTAATTTCTCCCACTCTACTTCTTCCTTCATGCTGGCCTGGTAACTTCTGACCTTGTGTGGCTGCTTGCTCAGGGACTTCTTCCTCATGCTGTGTCTCTGTCTTTCCCTTCTTTCCCCTCTTGTATTCTCATGTGCAAAACCTCTCTTGTTCTCTGCCCAGTGGGAAACAGATGACACTGCTGAATACGTAAGTAAAAAAAAAAAAAGAAAAAATCCATCCTGGTTCTGTCCCTTCCCTTCTCCCACTTGCTGTTGTGGTGTGATATTTTCCTTTTCCTTTTTATTTTTTTATTTTATTTTATTTTCAGTGCCAGTGTGCCTGTTTTAAAGCCTGATGTTGGTGTTCCCATCCATTGTCCCCACCCTGTTTGCTTTGCTCTGCAGCCCGGTGTGATTGTGTAGTCTGTCAGCGCGTGGCAGTCCTGCAGGGTTTTCCCCTCAGCTCTGAAGAAAAGACAAATCTGCTGCTCCCCCACAGGGAAGCAGGCAGGACACTAAAACTGGGACTACCTTGAACACCTGCCTAAAGATGGGCTGGTCTGCAACTACCTTGCCTTTTGTCTGAAGAACAGTTAGGCTGTAAAGCATTGGGTATTTAAAGCCTCGTAAATTCCGAGGTATCAGGGTACGAACAAATGCTTTGTGCCCTGAAAGGGCCAAGATTCCTAGATATTTGTTCCGTACAAAGCCCTGAATCACTGTTGGCCCTTTTACCTTTCAAGTAGACCTTAAAATCAGCTTGGCTGTTTGGCATTTGATACTTCTGTTAAAATGCTAAATGCTTTCAGTGATCTTACAGCTACAAAGCAGTAGGAGAAAGCATTTCCTTCTTGGAATAGCAGGGTCCCAAGGTAATACATCGTTAAAATGAATATATGCATGTCTCCTAGAGATTGCCAAGTGCCCTACAAAAGTGAGGGGGCTGTGTTTTACAGAAAGATAAACTGAGTCACATGAAAGGCAAAGTCGCGTGCCTAAAATGTTAATAAAAGACAGTGGCATGTGTGAAAGCAGGACAGATTTTTGACTTCCAGAAAGCAGCCCTGTCTCTCTAGCTAATGGCTTCCAAACTTAATGATCGAAGTCCTGCTGGTTTGAAATACTGCTCCTCCACCTTTGCTCAGCTCTGGGGGCAATACAAATATTTTCAGGACCAGCAATTTTTTTTTTTTTCCCAGGTGCTGCCCTGCGATTTAATATTTAAAGCACTGAGGGAGAGTGGAGTGGAGGGGAAGGCCGTAAAACATGCACAGAATTTACATCTCCCCCCTTTCAGAGCCTTGGCGAAAACCCTGCTGCATATGCCCCCATCCTGTTTGATTTAGCACGGGTGTTCCTGTTACAGCCCAGCCCTTTGAAGGGCCGAATGCTTCATGGGGAAGGGCTGTTCTGGAGGCCAGTCTTCTAACAAAAGCTCGTGGGAGCCAGGTGTGGTGAAGCTGATAGGGGAAGGAGGGTGCTGGGGATTTGGCAGAGAGCTTTAACGTGCAAGCAAAAAAATGTCGTCTTGCACTTTGCGTTAAAGCAATCCCTTTAATATTATTGAAGGCATTAAAAAATATCCCTGAGGAGAGAAGGGAGGGGGGTGATGGAGAAAAAAATGTAATCTCCTTGAAACCGCTGAGACCTCCACTGAGGCGGCATAGTGAAAAGGAACACTTTGAAGAGTGCAGCAGCGTTCTGATGGCTGAAGCAGTTTGTGTGGAGATAGGGAATGTGTGAGAGGGAGATCTGGAAGAGAAAGCATTGAGCCAGGGCCTGCAGAGACACGCTGTGTTTACGGAGGGGCTGCTTGCAGCTGGAGCGTGCGTGCTGCTCGCCAAAGGAATGTGGCTCCCGTCCTCCTGCCAGTTGCCACATCTGCCTCGTTGCCGCAGAGTGTCTCATGGTTTCAGATTCAGTGAATGTTCCTGCATGCTAGAAAAGACCCGAGACTCCTGCAAGGAGAGATCTACCTGTGTATGCACATAATTATTTACACAGTTTTCCTTTGGAATCTCGCAAACAGGAAATGGTCATTGCTGGGCTCCAGCCTGAGACTGCGTATTCCATTACCGTAGCCGCCTACACCATGAAGGGAGATGGTGCTCGCAGCAAACCCAAAGTGGTCACCACTAAGGGTGCAGGTAAGAGCCTTTTATTCACCTGTTAGGATTCACCAGTTTCCTAACATCCTAGAGCCGAGAAGCTTCTTTCATCCCACTCTCCTCACAAAGAGGACAGACATGCAACAAACAACATGCTGCCCCTGAAGAAAAAATTACTTCTAGGAAGGCAGAAAACCCTTCATTCCTGGCAGGTAGCCCTCACGAAATGAAACAATTTTCTCTCCAGTGCTGCAGAAAGCCCCATACATACAGAAATGCAACAGAGGACAAATTCAGTGCATGTAATCTTATGTCCTGTAAGTTCCAGAAGTACCAGAAGAGAATCTTGGCCCAGTCTGACCTGTATGGTGACACTGGAGGGACTCCAGCTTTGATGGCTGGCACGCAGAGGTACCTTGGGGAACAGAAGACCCAGAGGCCTGCTGTCATGGTGTTAACTTGCAAAGAGCTGAAAAGCAGCAGGGAGGCAGTGAAGACTTATACCGCCCAGTCTTCTCTTCTTTTGGTATCGTGTCTGAACATAAGTCCCCTCTTTGCCTATGAGTAGTGATCAGTAGGGAAGAAAACTACTGACAGTATTGACCTTTTCTTGCAAGAATTTCTGCAGCCTGGGCTCACTCTGCACATACCATCTAGACTCATGCCTTCCTTTGCCCTATTCTTCATGGCAAAGTGTCCGTCAGTCTCAGTGCAGAGGACACGATGTCAGGCTAGGATGTCTGAGCCTGAAGAAAGAAATGACAAAGGGCAACAAGGTATTCCTTGTTCCTCCACACAGTTGTGCTGCAGGCAGAAAGCAGAGCTCTGTGTTCCACCTGTCCTCTCTGCGCTCCTGTGGTTAGTGCTGTCACAGCTGGACCTTTGCTGTGCAGTAGGGGAAAGGTTTTGTGCAACAGAGTGAGACTGCTGTGCCCGCACCTAGATTCGACCCTCCTCCATTTGTTGTTGGCCCGTGGTTATCTTCTCTCACCCCATCACATTCTTGGTCATGCTGCCAGATGATGGCTTTCTCCCCATGTCATTCCTTTTCAGTGTCTAGTCCCTTCCCATCCCTGGCAATCTATTCATTTTCTTAGTTTTGGGGCAATCATCTTCACCCTTCCTGTAGCAGCTGCATAACTGACATCATCTCTTGTTCCTGGGAGAAGGTTGTTCTCTGCCTCTGCCTTTGGTTAGAGTGACACAATTAACCTGGAAACCTCTGTTCAGGCTCTGGAGGTGGCACAGACACTCAGCTCAGCGCACAGGACAGAGAGGGCTCAGGAGCAATGGCCTGAAACACACAGCGCTGGAGCAGCAGCTGCCCTCCATGCCCTTGTCTTTTTCTCTGTCCCAGCTCACATCTTCATCCCATTTTATTGTTGTCTTCAGAGAAGTGAATGAGAATTCAGCCTTTCTCTCTCCCCTCTTGTGTTTCTTGCTTAGGTAAGAGACGGCACATAAGAGAACAAGGTTGTTTTCCAGGACATAGATGTTAGAGCAGGGTACATTTAGGTGACAGTATCCAGACTCCTGCCTTCACACCTTGTAGTGTCAGTGTGCTGTCAGAAGCCTTTTCCTTCACTCACTGTCTTCTCCTTCCCCCTCCGGCTTTGCCCATGTTTCTTCTCACTCTCTGTCTGGTTCTCTCCTCTTGTTTCCTTCTTTTCCCGAGGCTCTCTACCTTCTTCACTTTTCTCTCCTCGAGCCTTTCTCTCTGCCCTCCCTCCCTCCTTCCCTTGTCACTTTCTTGTCAAGCTCCCTCATCTCTCCCCATTAGGATTTGCAGTGCAGGTGATCAGTCACAGAGGGATGTTTTCTCCAGCACAGCGGCTATTACCCAAAACTCAATTTCCCCCAACTTGAAATAGCTATTTAAAAAAAAAAAAAAAGAAAAAAAAAAACTTTCAAATGGCTCTGTAACGTTCTTATCTTCTTTGCCGTGTTGAGTCAATATACCTTCTGAGAAGAGAGATTTCTTTCTTTATCATTCAGGGCTAGGGGCTGAATTTAAATACAGTAATACATCCAATTTTCTCCTTTACTGTCCAAACCAATTGCGAAATAAAACACTTCCCCCTGCTTTCTTCTCACCTTTCTCCAAACAATATTTGTTGTGCAAATGTAATATTTTCAAGCTCAGCTGATTATAGCAACATTTGTGATAAAACCCAAAACATAAAGGTAATGGCATTGTTTTTCTCTGTAATGCGTTTCTTCGGCGTTTCCGAGGGAGGCTCTCCCAGAGCTGTTCCCTAGGCGTTCTGTGGCAGTTTGCAATGAATGAAGCATTTGTTGCAGAGACGACCCCTCATCCCTGCCTTCAGATGTCAGTCGCTACACGGGGCGGAGTGCTTTCCCCAGGCTGCTTTTGCCAGGATCCCAGACACACGCAGCACCCTTCCCTGCCGGCTCCCTCCCGCTCCCTCTGGGAGCTGCACTCCAGCTTTCGGCCTGCCAGCCTGCCGTCGGACTCGTGCTCTCCTAAACTCCATTCTCTTTCCTTTTCCTGTTCAATCAGAAGAAACACCAAGGCTCAGAGAAGGAAATTAGATCCCTAATAGTGGAGTGAATGTAAATGACGCGTGAGCTGCTGGAATTAATGCTCTGCTTTCTCCAGCTTCAGAAACCTCTGGGCCTACGCGTGTCATTTAACTGTGGCTGTGGGCTTGCTCTGCAGTCAGGCTGTGCCAAGGCTCATTAGACAGAGGCACTGCTGAGTTCCTGCAGTATTCCCCAAACATGGAGGAACTAACTGACAGGATGAGGAGGGAGCTAGCTGAAAACATACCGACACTCGGATGTCCTTTCCCTTCCCTCAGAGGTGAGAAAGTGCGTAGTGTAAGCAGCAACTCTTCCTGCCCTCCGCCTTGCACAGATTTTGGGCTCTTGTTCGGACTCTTTGTGTGCTTCCTTCTTTCTGTACCCAACTGGGTGATCAGATGCCTGCCAGACTTGCTTCATCTGGCCTCGTGCCTGCTGCTCAGGACCTGAGGCTGCCCAGACTTCCTTTCCCATCCTTCATTACTTCACCCGCAGCTGCTCTGGCCTTCCCAGCCTGAGCCAATCTGTTCCAGTCCCTTTCTGCATGAGTTGTGCTGTGTGAGAGGGAGCGGGAGGACAGGAGTCTGGGGAACTCCTACATTAATTCTCCCCTGCCCTGCAAAGCAATCTGCTCGGGTGTTCAGGACAGGAGGCTGGGATTCAGGACTCGTGAGTTTGTTCCCTGTGGTAAGGTATTTGGTCCAGTGACAAGAGAGAAGCAGTGCTCACCTTTCCTTCCTGAGGAAAGGGAACAAAAATATATCTGGAAATAAGTAAGAACGTCACAGCTGACACGCTGGCAGTGCTTCTCATCTCCTAAACTTGACAGGGACCATCTACGTGTAGTGGGTGGGTAGCAGCAGCCTGGTTTTGGGGTGAGACACCAAAGCACACAGATTCAAGGTGAAGCCTTGCCACTGGTTCAAGGAACCTGTGCTGCAGCTCAAGAGTCCCTGCATATTTGACTGAAAGTGTCTCTGTTCTCTCCTAGTCCCAGGGAAACCCATCCTGTCTGTGCACCAGACAGAGGAGAATACTCTTCTGGTGAAATGGGAGCCTCCGTTGGATGCTGAAGGCCAGGTGATGGGCTACCGGCTCCAGTTTGGCCGCAAAGATGTCGACCCCCTGGCTACCTTGGAGTTCACAGCCCTGGAGGATAAGTACACCGCTCCCAGCATCCACAAGGGCGCCACGTATGTTTTCAAGCTGGCCGTGAAAAGCCGGGCTGGCTTTGGGGAGGAAGCTGTGCAGGAACTCACCACCCCCGAAGACATCCCCAAGGGTTACCCCCAAATCCTCGAGGCGAGCAACATCACTTCCATGTCGGTCCAGTTTGGCTGGCTCCCCCCCGTGCTGGCCGAGAGGAACGGAGCCATCGTCAAATACACCGTGGCCTACCGGGAAGCCGGTTCTCCCGGCAACCCCCTGGAAAAAGACCTGCCCCCCTCCCCAGAGAACTCGTACACCCTCAACGGCCTCAAACCCAACACCGCCTATGATGTTAAAATCCGTGCTCACACCAGTAAAGGCCCCGGGCCATACAGCCCCACTGTCCAGTATCGGACGTTCCAGCTGGATCAAGGTAGGACTTACCGGTTTCTCCTCCCTCTCTCTCCTTGTAACCGGGGCTGGTGCCAGGAGGCAGAGAGCTGGAGAGGTCAAGCCAGGCTCAGCCAGGCTCGTGAGTAAATGCAAAGCACTCTGGTTTCACACTCAGTCCCTCCGCTCCTCTCTGCCTTGTGCCAGGTAAGTCCCTTTTACCGCTTTCTTCTAAGTTAAGTCCGGACACCCTTCTTTCACTGGCACCTGAAGTGGGGTGCCAGTCGCTATACAGGTGGGAAGAGCATTTTCTTCAGCTTTTGCAAACAGCCAAAAGTAAACAAGAAAAATCAGAAAGCCTCAAATGTGACCTGGGATGGGTTTCCTCACCTGAGCATGCTCAGAAAGCCAGCACCTCGTTCCTGCAGCAGCCACCCAGACCCGTAGCGAGCACTGAGCATGGGCAGGGTGAGGGCAAGGCTATGCACCCTCCTCACCCTTCCCCAGGGTTAGACGTGGGGACAGGGAGCACCGGGAGACGGACCTTGACAAAACTCAAGCAAAGTGTGGAGGAGGGAGCAAGCCCTTCCATTCCTGCAGCAGCAGCCAGACCCAAACTGGCAGACCCTTTTGCCAGTGTCTGACGTTGTCTTCCTTCTCTTTCTTACTATTCCTTCCCTCTGCTGCCTTTTCTTCTCCTCTCTCCCCTTCCTCCTCACTTTTCTCTCAGCAGTTTTACCCAAAAACTTCAAGGTGAAGATGGTGACAAAGACGTCTGTCCTTTTGAGCTGGGAGTTTCCTGAGAATTACAACTCTCCCACCCCATACAAGGCAAGTGGAAGGGCTGTGTCAGAGCTGTGTTCCTTCCCAGTTTCCTGGGAGTCTTGTCTGTTGGTTTGAACAGTAGATTATAAGAGCCAGAAATTCTGGAGCCATTTCTCAGATACGGGCGGATAATAGTTAATCATTAGATCAAGGAGGTGCTCCTCAAAATCAGGCCTCTTGGCTTGCACTCCTGCCTCTGTTACCAAATCACTACCTCCCTGGGCAAGTTACCGCAATTTTCCCATTTCCAGATCCAAATTTCTCTTCTCAGAGAAGTTCTAAGGCCTTGTCCTGTGTGAGACAGAAACTCAACTAGCTCCTGTTCCTCTGTTTGCACCAGCTCTGGCAGAGCTGGGCGGAGCACAGCCCAGCCAAGTGCCTCATGCAAACCAAAGGAAAGAGGAGAAGGAAGCCTGACTGATTAAACAGTATCCGTCTTGCTCATGGTACACCCTTGCTGCCTCTTTCCTTCCCCCAGATCCAGTACAACGGGCTGAATGTCGATGTGGATGGCCGCACCACCAAGAAACTCATCACCAACCTGAAGCCCCGGACATTCTACAACTTCGTTCTCATGAACCGGGGCAATAGCATGGGTGGCCTGCAGCAGAACGTGGCTGCCTGGACTGCCGCTGACATGTTATCCAGGAAGCCCGAGGTGACCCACAAGCCTGATGCTGATGGCAACGTGGTGGTGATTCTCCCGGATGTAAAGAGCTCCGTGCCTGTCCAGTAGGTTTCTGATAAAGCACAGACTTGGTCTGCCCGGTTCGTGGTGTAGGGTGTCAGAGTTCATAGCACAGACCGGCGAGGACAGTGGCAGGGAGCGTGTTCCCTGCGTTTTCAGCCTTGCCTGAGTCCGATCTTTCGAAGCCATTTCCCAGGGTTACCAGGGGTTGCCACGGGAATCCAAGGGGAGGCGTTTTAT
Organism: Heteronetta atricapilla; assembly: GCA_011075105.1. Classification (NCBI taxonomy): domain Eukaryota; kingdom Metazoa; phylum Chordata; class Aves; order Anseriformes; family Anatidae; genus Heteronetta; species Heteronetta atricapilla. The sequence continues at coordinate 2,716,567 of CM021758.1, forward strand.
GTGGGGTTGTCACTGAATCCAAAAGCAGCAACAACAACTGTGCAAAATTAGAAATAAGGGGCTTGCTGGCTTGGTCAGTGGGGCTGTGTGGGCAAACCTAACCATCAGTGTTTGCACTCTCTTTTTCTGTGGTTGATAGAAGGAGATTTAGTCCTATTCCTTCTGGTTATTCCCAACTCTTAGGGCTTACTACATTGTGGTGGTGCCTCTAAGGAAGTCCCGTGGAGGACAGTTCCTGAACCCCTTGGGCAGCCCTGAGGAGATGGACCTGGAGGAGGTGAGTGTGGGTGAGACTGAAACCGGGTGTGGGGAGAGAGCAAACAGCTGCAGTGGACGTTATGGTGACCTGAGATCCTGGGAAGGGTGGGTTTGGGGCATGCGATCCATGTTCTGAATAGCTAACGTGAGGTCCGTTTGAGTGGTGTGGTTTGGCTCTCCCTCCTTCCTGTTCCCCTGAAGGTGCTGAAGGTGTTGTGGCTCTCACATTGTCCCTTTGCTTCCTCCAGCTCGTTCAGGACATTGCCAGGCTCCGACGCCGAAGCCTGCGTCACTCCCGTCAGCTGGACTTCCCCAAGCCCTACATCGCTGCCCGGTTTCGCTCCCTCCCTTCCCACTTCATCCTGGGGGACATGAAGCACTACGACAACTTTGAGAACAGAGCCCTGGAACCAGGGCAGAAATACGTGATCTTCATCCTGGCGGTGCTCCAGGAACCCGAGGCAGTAAGTGCCGCCTGCTTTCCCCTTCCCTCCTCAGATGCTCGCGACCCTGCTGTCCCCGATATCGACCAGAGACAGCAGCTGCAGGGGCAGCTCTCCTGAGAGCTGCCAGCAGGTCTTGTGCCCTCCTGGCATTCTCTGTAACTCTCTTCCACCAGATGCCAGGGCTTGAGCATTTTTTTTTCTCTGCAGAGGCCTTCCAGTCCAGCTGCAGAGCTTTTGGATGCGGCTATCAGAGCTGTTTGTGCTCGTGTCTGCATACAGCAAATGTGCACACAACAACACAGGCCCATCTGCTTAGGCAGCTCTTGCTACGTTTGTGGCTCCAGCTTTGAGTTCAGAATGGGGGATCCTGAGCTCAGGAGTATGCTCAAGTGCGGAGATCCCTGGGTCAAACCCCTTTACAGAGAGAAATTTCTTGTCAAGGCTGTCCCTGTATTCCTCAGGGCAATGACCCCAGACATCCTGCTTTGAGAGCAGCAGGACACATGTCCTGGTTATTACAAAGTTCCCCACCAAGCAGAAAGGGGAGAGGTTGGTTTTTTTTATGGAAAATTAGATGTGCTCTCTGCTCATTTCACCACTTCAGCACCTCAGCTGATTTGAGTGATGTTGTGCTTGGCTTTATGAAAACAACTATTTTAATACTTACCTGTCCTTCCTGGTGAACAATAGGAAGCAGTCTAATTCTTTGTTGGTTTTAAATCCCCCTGTGGAATAGGGGGATTTCAATAGCAGGGAGCTATTTGAAATTAAGGGTTTTCAGAGTGTTTTTTTTTTTTTCCAAATAAATATTTAGTTGTGTATTTGATATTAAAGGATTAGGCTGACACGCCTGTGAATGGGTTTCTCAATCGGATTACTACAGCTTGTGGTAATTTCTTCTTTAGAACAAGGTACTGCACACTCACTCACAACTGGAATCCCTGCAGCTCCCTCCTGTGTAGCAGAATTCCAGTCTTACTAAGAGCTGGTAGAGCTTCAAATACCCTGAGCCCAAATCTCCTGTTCTGGTCCTGTCCCAGACTTTACGCTTGTACCAGGGCTTACCAGTTCTCCTTGGTGCACTTCATTTTCTGCAGTCTCTGTGTAAAATGGGGATGCATCATTCCTGGGAATGATAGAAAATTGAGGCATTCACGAGAACGAGTGAGCAATGCTTGTTAGTTAGGGCTCTTGTGGGTTTGAATGTGCCTGTGATTTTCTCAAGAGCACAGCTCATTGCAGAGAGCAGAGGTGACATTACATTTTATTTTTTAATGTTTAATTGTAAGGGTTTTTTTAAGTCACCAGACCAGACTGTTTCTAAGCATTATTTTTTGGTTCAATCCCTTCCCTCTTCCTCTGTAATCCCATCTGACTGCCAAAATCCAGATGGTGACATGAGAACTTGACAGAAGTGTTTGTGTGATTGTGGAAACTGAGAGGTCTTGGGGATGTGCTGGAACAGAGGCACAGGCAACATTTTTTTTAAATCCCCTTCCTGGCTATAAGATTAGGTGAGCCACAGGCATGAGCCAGCCTAAAACTTCGTGTGAATATTGTCTTTTAATGGTCTGTCTTGCCTGAAGTGTTGGAGGAGGAAAACACCTGTCACAGGGACACAGACACGTGTTTTTTCTGTAGGTTGAAGAGGTTATTTTCTGTTATCACTTAGGCTGTGCGTCAGAGAGCCCACATCCTCTAGAGCAATTTCTCTTCCATAACGTTTAGCCATTGTTTTCGGTCCTCACTCCCTCTCTGAACTCTGTTCCACTACCATCAATGTCTTCCAGACTTTTGCTGCCAGCCCCTTCTCCGACCCCATCCAGCTGGACAACCCCGATCCGCAGCCAATCATCGATGGAGAGGAAGGGCTGATCTGGGTCATCGGGCCCGTCCTGGCCGTGGTGTTCATCATCTGTATCGTCATTGCCATTCTGCTCTACAAAAAGTAAGAGATGCTTCTTGCCCAGAGCTGTGACCGTTCTCAATGCCTCTGCTCATGACCCCTAAAGGGAGTTTTCTCCTTGGTCCTGAAGTTGTCAGCTGGGGGGAAAATCCTCCCACCAGCACCAGAGAGGAGTCCTGAGGCAGAAACGCTGAAACTGAAGGGTCTAGCTCGAACAGGAAAGATTAGTAGTGGGTTGTCAGGACCTGCTGCTTCAGAGACTACCCCATGGCATTCTCAGTAAAGCTGAGCTTGTCTGAGTGCTGCAGCATACGTGCAATGAGTTTGTCAGGTCTTTTGCCTGTCTCCCCCAAAAGAATTGGTCAGAGCTGCAGCCCTGGGCTCCCCTTCAGGTGCTGTGGGGGTGATGCAGAGAGACACCTTTGTGCTGTGGATTGGCAGAGACCTCCGCTGTTGTCAGGCTGGTTTTCAGCTGGAACTGGGAGATGAGCAGCAGCTGGGGGCATGTAGTATGAGTCTGCAGGAGAGAAGAGTGAGCAGCCCCTGGAAATGTCTCCTTTTTCCTTGGATTTCTGAGCAGCTTGTGGTGCATGGCTGGGGACAGGGGCACAGGTCACACTGTGCAGCAAAAGAGGACACGAAGGGAAGCAGATACTGAGTAAAATGGATCAAGAAAAGGAGAAGGACAGTAGCTCTGCCCAGTGCAAGGGTGTCCTTAGCTGGGACATCTACCCAGTATGGAGAGAGTTCAGTTAACCCCACGTCATCTTTCATCTGCATGGCTGTGTTTGCTTATGCACCCCAGCACGTGTGAAGCTGCTGGATGCACACAAGTGCTCGGGGAGCAGGGACTCAGGTGTTCCCTTTTGGTGCTCATTAGCACTGATCTAACTGGGGAATCGTTACTAGTACCACCTTCCATCTGCGTTACCAGGGTTAGCACTGAGCAAATGTTTCTCCCTTCTCCTGCGATTCCTTTCTAATCTGAACATTTGTCTTGTCTTCTCTCCACTTACTGCTTTCCTGGACAGCAAGCCAGACAGGTAAGAGCTCCAGATTTGCCATTTACTAAGGTTCTTTCTTTAACGGGCTGGCTGTGTGCTCGACAGTATTTATCATCTCTGGTGATGGGGCTGTGTCTGTACAGTTTCTGCTGCTAGATCTGTCCTGAAGGACACCCTGCGTTAGACCAGCACAGGGCCACGTTTGAATTGGGACAGAAAAAGCAAAGAAATCCCATCTTCCTCCTGCTTGTCCGTTCCTAAATATAATGGCCCTTTCTCGAGCTGAGCAGCAGTGACAGTAAGCGGCTCATAAAACGTTGAGTTAATGGAGCAGAGAAACACCCATTTGTGTTGCAGTCAGAGGTGAAAGCGGGTTTTCTCCATGTCTGACTGCTCCATACAGGCGGTCCCTGAGCCACTGGCACGCTGGAAACAGAATCTCACCAGCTGAGCTGTCCTCGCCCCATTGCAGAAGCCATTCTTGCCCCATCAGCCAGGGACTTCTAACAGAGTTCGCTTCTAACTGCAGAGTGAGACTTATTTCGAACCATTTACAAGGCTGGGAGAGCTTTCACTGAAAGTAACTGATGGGTTGAGCCAATGAACTATTAACGGTGGTTTCAGAACTGCGGCAAAAATAAACTGCTCCCAAACTGCAGAGTGGTGTAATTCCAAAACGCTGCCCCATGCAGTGCTGGCAGGGCTCGCGCTCCTTCTTCTGGCTATTAATGACATTAAGAGACAGCTAACAATGTACTGAATAACCTCCTCTCTGCCTAAGCAATTACCGTTATTGCTGCGGGCGTATTTCAGGAGGCATCTGTACAACCCAAGCAGGAGAGGTGAGGAGCTCTACAGCCATCTTGCTGGAAGGGCCCCGGCAATATTTGCAAGCCTTGGGGTGCGGGTACATGTTCTCTGCCCACTGGAGAAGTTCTGCTTCCAGCAGCTTGTCACCGTTCCCTTGCCAGAGGTTATCACCTCCTCAGATCAACGCTGGGCTTTGCTTCCAAATTCTTTTCAAGGAGAATGAGCCAGGTCAGCAAAGACTTTTAAAGTGCCTCAGCTAACCTAGCCCATTTTGAGCAAAATGTATTATGAAGCACTCACATGTGCAGCTCAGCTGGCACGTCGGAGCAGGCTTCAGCTTCTGGCAAGGAGGTGAGAGGGATCGCAGCAGGCACAGCTGTGATCGGAGATGTGTCTGTGCTGGTTTGGAAACCAGGTTTTTAGGGTTCTGTAGATCAAAAAAGATTGAAAACCACTGCTCTGACTTCTCTGTCTGCAGCAAGGCACTGAGAACTCCTAAACAAGCCAACAGAGAAATAGCAGTACTTTATGTCCAAGGTCACGACCAGGAGATTCTGTACTTTTCCAAATGATTATGTTGGCTCTAGTTCTTTTGGGCTGAAAGTGGCTTGGCCGGAGTTGGAACACTTCTACTTGCAGAGCTCTGCGGAGTTCACTGGAGGCTGCTCAGGGAGGCTGAGGTGTGAGTTCACAGTACCTCAGCTGCTCCTCGTTGCTTATCTGTGTCTGCTGTGCCAAGGGGAAACTTCCAGGCTTGGCTGAAAGCTTCTGGGCAGTTGGAAAATCCCATCAAACACTGCACTGACAAAACATTCCAACCCTCACCCCTTTTCTGATGCGTTTTATGTAATTTACATCCTTCTTCAGGACCGGGCTGTACCTGACCCTGATTTATGTGGGAGCTACGCTCAGGCCTCGGTGTGGCCCGTGTAGCTGAAAGAACTAAGAGGTCTGTAAGCTAAGAGGCTTTGTATTTTTTATTATTATTATTTCTTTATATTTTTTTAAAGCAAACGGAAAGATTCAGAGCCGCGGACAAAATGCCTCCTGAACAATGCTGAGATCACCCCTCACCACCCGAAGGACCCCGTGGAAATGAGGCGCATCAACTTCCAGACTCCAGGTAACCAGCTGCAAACCAGGCTCCCTCCCTGGGAAGGCAGGAGCGGAGCAACTGCCCTTTGCTCGGCCCCTTCCTGCCAGGCTGCTGCAGCGCTGCTGCCTTTGAGACCCAGCGCTAACCCGGGATGCAGCCGAGGAACCTCCAGCCTTGTCTGTGCTAAGCCAGACTGCTGCAAGAAACCTTTGCTGGGAAACCACAAGGGCCTTGCAGACTCCACCCAGCAATTGCAGGGCAGGAAGCAGGGCTTTTCTGGAAATCCAGCTAAATTGGTGCATTCTGGGCTAAGTACACGGCTGCGAGCTCCGTGGCTGTGCCGAGCTTGCCCGACCAGCACAGCACCGTGCCTCGAGATGCCTAAAGATGAAGCGTGGCAGGCTGCCCAGCGCACAGCTCACCCGCATCTCGTAACGGGTGCTTGCTGCATACACCCCAAAACGCTCCCGTTAGGGACCAGGCCTGCCCTGCGGGTTGTGAGGACAGAGAAAGGCAGCTGGATGCCTCACGCAGACGAGACGGCGTCTCCTTGGGTAGCATAGCTGCCGAGCTAGCCTGTCACTGCACTGAGCTCCTGGCCACAGAGTACTGCTGCACCCTCCCTTCTACACACGGGGGTCCCCACATACGTGCATGCCTAAGCTGCCTGCATGGCACCTCTGCAAGCCACCAGTGACACGGCCCGGCCCGGGCACGTCCTCGGACCCACGGACGGGTGGTGATACCTGAGCAGTGCCTGCGCACTGGTACGCACCTCTGCTTCCCACTTCCTGGTGCTTGAGGAATTCGGAAGGGAATTTATTGTGCTTTTGGGGGCTGGCTGTTGTTTTCGGTTTGTTTGTTGTTGGTTTTTTATTTTATTTTATTTTCGCTGTTTTGTGCTTGTTAGTAATGTTTCTGCAGCTCCTGTTTCCCTTTCCCATCCCAGTCCTGTCCGTAGCGTTGTCTGAGTTTTCCTAGGGTGAGACTGGCAAGTTGGTAGGAGCCCGGAGCAGAGGGATCTTGGGGGCAGCGCTGAACCGAGTGTTTCATAGAAAAGCTAGGAACAACCCATTGGTATGAATCCAAGCTTAGGAAAGATTAAGTCTCAGCTAAGGGATGGAAGCGGGTTTAATCCAGCGTGCAGGGACTGAACGCAGAGCAGCTGAACTGCAGCTGGGTCCCGAAATCAGCTCTTACCCGGAGGTGCTCTTGCAGGAGAATCTGAAGGTGTTTGAGACCTGCAGCAGGCGAGCAGGCTTTTGATTCTCTGAGCATGCAAGGGACTGAGCAGGGCACTGCTTGGAAAGCTCGAGCAAATCCTGCTGTCCCAGCTGTTTTGCCCTTTGTGTAAGCAAATTCCTTTGAAGGTCCCCAGTTGCAGCTCTGCAGCAGTTCGCAGGTGGCCGGGTTCCCTCATACACAGCGGGCACAAACAAGAATTCCCTGTGGGAGCGTTTAGGTTGGCTGCTGGGTCCTCCAGGAGGTGGTCTGAGACCCAGGAGAAGGAGCTGCACTCTGCCGTGTGAAACCGATGCTGGGATGAAAGCAAAGACAGAAGGTTGTGGCCATCCGGGTTAGCCTGGATGCTAAGAAGTAGCAGGGAGTGCTGCTTTGTGTGTTCCCTGAGCGTTTCTCCCTGTCCTTGTGGGACTGCAGAGCCAGCTCGGGACGAGGCGCTCCCTGGCTTCATTTAATGAGATCAGCAGGTGACTGGGCCTGTCTCGTGTGTACCACGTCTTGGTCACGCTGTGCCTCTGAATTCTTGACCTAAGAGGCTTGTAGAAGGTAGCTAAGACCTGCAAGCCTGCCAGTAAGGCTCCGCTAGGCAAAGGTCAGCAGCTCTCAAAACGCTGCCAGTTTTTGTCCCGTGTAGCTTTAAAAAGACGCTGCCAACTTTTCTTTGTAATGTTACCGAGCCAAAACAAGCTGGCTGCTTTGTCGTGCTACTGGCTTGGGAAAGCGGGATGGGGTTGTGAGGGATGTGGGAGAGCTGCTCGCCTGCCTCCTGCGGAACTTCGATAGGTGGCTGGGAATGGAAATGGATGGGAATGCAGAACTGGAGGTGTGCCGGTGATTACAGGCAGACGGTGGTGCAATTTTCAGGTGGGAGACCTGCAGAACATTTGAATTGAGTCTGCAGTGCTTTAGGAATGGCCTCTGTGGGCTCTTCTCCAGCCAGGTGTCCCCGGGGGCAGCACGCAGGGGGTCTCTGTCCTGTCCCCAGCAGCAAAACAAGAGGGGGGGACACGGGAACAGGAGAGTGCATGAGAGTACAGCTCGGAGAGAGCAGAGGGAACAGCACATCTCAGCGATCCTGTCCTTGCCTAATCAGCACAAAAAATAACTTTCTTTTCCTCTTTAGATTTATGTTGTGTTTTTTGTTTTGTTTTTGTTTTTTTTTTTATTAGCATGAAATTTTTCAAAAAGTGTATATTTTATTTATTTATTTTTTTACTGTTTTCTGCAGATTCTGGTCTGAGCAGCCCTCTCAGTGACCCTGAGTTTGACTTTGAAAGTTAGTTCCTGTGTGTTTTTGTTCCTGTTGGTTTCATTTTTTCCCCCATAATTATTTTTCCCTCTTCTGTCGCTTTCCTTTCCGATTCTGATTTGTTCCTGTTTTGTTTTTTGCTTCTTTTTTTTTTTTTTGCTGAACTCTCTGTGTCCCCGCAGTGTTTGCCCATCTCATCCCTTTTCTGTGCCATCTGTTTGTCCGAACTGTGCTTCCAGTTTTACAGTACCAACCAACAGGCCTCTTGCAAGACGAGGACAGGAGCAGGAGCACAAGAACAGAGCCCCCGGTAGCAGTGTGAGACGCTGTCCCTCCTTCTGTGTCCCCTTTTGCTTTGTCAGGAGAAAAACGGGGGGGGTTCAAGGCTTCTTTTTCTCCCCGTTGTCGACAATGTTTCATTTTGGAAGCTTGGCTGAATGTCCCTCGTCCTTGTTCACGGACAGAAAGCAATCTTTTGTGCACCAGTGTGAGCGTCGTGTGCGTGCGTGCCCGTGGTTTTGTGTTCGTTGCTTTGTAACGTGGGGAAGGAGGAAACTGTGGGTGCAGCTGACGACCTCCTCCCTCTTGGGAGAGAGCCACGCAGGCACCTTTTCCTGTCTGACGGGGACGAGAGCCATTGCCCATCTGTGGCAGGTGTCTGTTCCTTGGCACCGACTTGTTCCAGGCACACAAAGACCAGAGGCCTCTCCACGGCCCTCCACACCCGTGGGTTTCTTGCGGAGTGCCATCCAGCCGCAGTTATTTTGCAAGGATAAATGGGCTCCGGCCCATGGAACAGCTGTTAGGGTGACGTTTCTGGTGAGTTGGCTGGTGCACAGAGAATCAAGTCTTTTGTGAGAAGATTAGAGAGATTCAAGTGATTGAAATGGTAGATGAGACCGGCTCTAAAAGACTTCATCCCCGTTAGAAGCCAAGATCCCAGCTTTGCTGGGTGGTGCTGTGTTTTTTTGTTTGTTTTTTATGCTGGGCAGGGAAATAGATAGGAGAATTCAGCTGACAAACGTGCAGAACCACGGGTGCTGCTGTGTTCAGAGTAGTGAGGGCTGGGGCAGTTTTCTGAATACTTCAATGCCAATCCCGGTCTCTTTTGGTGCTGAATACCCCTGCCAATACTGTCCCGGTCCACCTGCCACCTCCGTCACCCCCTTTGTTGTAACACAGAGGGGTCTGTGTGTTTTTTAAGCCACGCTGATCCTTCAGCCCTTGGCAGCGCTCCCTCTGCCACCCTGGCTGCTGCGGGAGGTGGCAGTGCGGCAGCCCCGCAGGTACCAGGAGCTGAGCAGAGGAACCCGTGAGCCACTTTCCTTTGGGGCTAAAAAGAGTCAGGGACTTAAAGCAGACAAAAGAGAAGCTGCTGCAGCTGGCACAGCAGAGCTGCACATAGCAGCCTCCTGGACCTAACGGGAACCCCATACACTTGGCATTTTGACCAGGAAAGTGTTTATCACTGCAGAGCTTTCCGTTTTTTTTATTATTGTTATTACAAAGAATCCTAGAAATCAATCCGACAAGGGGATTTTTGTCCTTAGCAGCAGCAGAACAAGGCAAGTTCCCATCGGCCAAGTTCTCAGCCAGAGTTTGCTCGCAGCAGGTGGGAAGCGGGGGCAGGATGTTCCCCAGCAAAGAGGCAGAGATGGTTTCCAGAAGCTGGTCCCACCGATGATTTTTCATCAAGTTTTTATGAAGGCAAGTTGTGAAATGCCTTCCAAGGGAACGAGACTTCTCTTTCCAGACTGGCACAGCGGGCCTTGCCCGTGCAGCCCGTGTGCTCGGAGGGAAGGACACATACTGCTCTGCAACTTCACAGCCAAAGAGCATCTGATGGTTCTTAGTTTTCCTTGCTTGTTTCTATGGGGCTTCCTGGTTGTTGTTGGCTTTTTTTTTTCTTATTATGTACACGTATTCGTTGTTTGGGATTTTATCTACACCGTTGTGTTTCTAACCACATGTCAGCAAAATAATGGAGGTTTTTGCAGCAGTCAGGAGTGGCAGCTGGGCTGGGAGCTGCCTGCCGGTCCAGATGGGGAAGGAGTCAGTGAGGGGTGACCCACAGAGAGCTGGAGACGCTTCTTGAGGTGCCAGAAGTTGTGCTGAGTAGGGCTGGGCTCTGCTCTAGTGGTGCAGCTCAAGGTATGTTTGCTGCCCTCTTCAGCCCTTATATTCAGAGGCAGAAGGCCGGGAACCGCGCAAACCATTTCTAATGTTAACGTGCTTTGACCTCTGGTATCCCGGTGTGGTTCTCTCCTCCCAGTGAGGGCAGAGAGAGGACCAGCTCCTCCACAAGGCCCCAGCCCGCATCCAGTGCTGGGTGTGGGGCAGATGGCTGCCACCTTCCCGTGGGAACCCAAGGAGCAATCCTTCTCTAGGTGAAGCTGGCTACAGGACTGCAGAGTAAGCAGGAACTTCTTCGTGAGCTGGGAGAAGCTTTCTGCCCTGATCACCAGCAGAACAGAAAGCAGCCAGTGCAGCGTCCAAAATACCTTGGGGTTATTTTTGTGGGCTATTTTGGTCTATTTCCCCCCAGCCCTTCTATTTTCAGCCACACCTCCTCGTGCTGAAAATAGACACCTAGTTAGCTTAGAACAAAACGTTGGAGTGGCGGCTCAGGTCCCCACTCTGCGGCAGACTCATCCTGTCCCCAAGGCCTGGGGGAGGCAGCGTCTCTCGAGGACTCACTGTAAAACTGAGGATGTCATGCTTGCTTTGCCATCTCTGTGCTGATATTTCAGAGTATCTGACCATGCTGCTGCCACCGCCGCTGCTTTGTCACACACCAACACCCACGGGGCTCGAAATTCTCCCTGGCTTCCATCTCTTCTCCACCCCGGTCCTTCTCATTGGGGGCACTGCCCAGGGCTTTTCGGCATGCTGCTCTCCTTGCCTGTCCGCCGCCGTCCGTAGCGGCATCGGCTGGCAGGCAGCATGGGAAGCCTCTGGGAAAACACGATCCAATGCAGATGAGCAGAGCATGGAGAGCTTTTCCACCTTGATTTGTAGCATAGCTAGTCCAGAGGATAGGCCGGGAAGGATCCCTGCTCTTTCCAGAGCTCTGGCCGCTCTTCTTGGAGCGGGTTGTGCAAATCGTACTGGAGGCACACAGACAGCTCTGCCTTCAGGCACACAGACAGCTCTGCCGTTGGTGCTCGGTCCCGTTTGTGGCTGAGATGTGCCCTGAGCCTGGTGTAACGTGGCCCTCGCTGCCAGGATCTTCTCAGAGAAGACCGAGTCTGTTCTTTGGCAGCTCTGCCTCGGTAAGAGCACAGCTAGCGTTGGTTAAAACCGCAGGGGAAGCGGGGAACTGGGGCCGTGAGGCACTGGGCTCCCCAACAAATCGTTTCCCGTTCTGCAGACCGAGCAAGGGGCAGGAGGATCTTTGTCCCCCCGTCACAAAAGGTGATGAATCCCCAGCAGAGATGGCCGACCAGGTCGGTACAGCCCTACCTGCAGGTGGCAAAGGGAGGGCGAGGCCAGAGCAGTGCCAGCAGGCTGCGGGCTGTGCTCTCCAGCATCCTCTGCAGCCCAGGAGCAGGAAGAGGAGCCAGGACCTGACTTTTCCCTACCCGGCTGCGCTCTTGCAGCCCCGAATGCTAACCCCACTGTGCCCGTGAGCTCACCGAGAAGCTTACGGAGCCAGCGTTGTGCAAAGGACAATTCCTGAAAAGCCTCCCCTGCTTCCTCCCATCTGCATTCCCTCCCCCTGCCCCACATCGCCATGGGTGGCTGGATCCCTGCCCCTTCCCTTCTTTTGTGTTGGAGTTTGTTTCTGATCATTGCGGGTGCTGTAACATTTGCTGCGTAGGTTCCTCTGGCAGCGTTTGCTCATTTTAAGTCCACTATTGGAATTGCTAACATGCATCTGCTCTTTGGATTTTCCTTTTTTGTTTTGCTGTGATTTACACATTGAAAATGGGGCCATCACGGAAACACTCATTTTACTGTTTTTTTTTTTTTAATTTCCTTGATTTTTATTTTTTTTTTTACTTCCAAGGACACAATTTCGAGCCCTGAATTCTTCTCTTCTAACCTCCCTACTTTCATTGCAGATCTTACATTGTAATTTATTTTCTTTTCTTGTTTCTTCTTTCTTATAAAATGTGCAACAGTTGTGAATTTTAGTTATTATTAAATGAGATTCTTTTCCTGCTGTCTTGTCTTTTAGGTATGCTCAGCCACCCACCAATCCCTGTTTCCGAGCTGGCTGAACACACAGAGCATCTCAAAGCTAATGATAACCTGAAATTATCCCAAGAGTATGAGGTATGAGCAAGAGTGAGTGCTGTGCATGGGTTTGCAGAGCCAGGAAATTAGGAAATTCAGACAGGCCCTCATCCAGATAAACACAGTTTCATTTTAAGGGTATGGTCAGTTGAAATAGAAAAGCCATTTACATATTTAAAATTCGGTCCTTGCTCAGTGTTTTCCCAGGTTCAGTTCCAGAGAGTAAAAGAGGAAGACACTTGATCCCTGAGGCTTTCCTGTCCATAGAGGGGGGCATCTCGGCCAGGGTCCTGAGCTCCCTTCGTGAAGGAGGGAATGTATTTCTGGAAGGTGACAATTTAGCTGGGATGGGGACTTGAGAGTGGCTGTGTCTCGCTGCTGAACGTGCAGAGGATCAAGCTAGGGAATGAGATCCGTGGTTCCAGATAGCTTCAGTTAGGAGGGATGAGCGGTAAGTCACACCCCAGCTGCCAGGACCAGCAGTCACTGAGCTCAAACTGAGGAATCGGGGTGATTTGTGCCTTCCTTGTCTTGTCTGGGATTCCTGTGCTCTCATTTCTCCTTCCTGCTAATGTTTGGGTACTCAAATGAGCTCTGCAGATGAGCAGCCAGGCAGAGCTGTGCCTGCTGGGCTTGCATTTCCAATGGTTCTCCCAGTCGGTAAAATTGCCACCTTGCAGGTGAGGGCAATCCCAAGGCAGACTGAGGGGGGGAAAGAAGAGCATCGAAGCCCCCACACCACCACTGCTGCTACTTCACATGGCTTCCTCGTTGCCAGAGTGTGCTCACATGCGAACCCGCTCCTGGCCGCGGGCAGTACTGGGCTGTATCAGCACTGCTTAAATCTTAAATCCCAGTGCAGCCGCCCGGTGCTGATGGGGTGGTCTCTGCGTGAGTTGCTTTCACTGCAGACTGAACACACAACCAAATATTTCGGTGGTGGTGCTCAAAGACAAAACGCCCTGATATTTTTAGACTAAGAACTAGTCTAGACTGCCTAGTTCTGCGTACAGGCAGAGAGCGAGGGGCTATTTTCTGAACAAAAGGCTGGTTCTGGGATGCTTTCTCCCCGGTCTGGCTTGCAAACATCACCGTGTGCGAGGCAGCTCTGCGGTCCCGGCTCCACACAGAGGGAGGCTGCGCGGTGGAGAAGGCGTGTGTGCCCTGCTGGGGTCTTTCACCCCACATTGGGGCGCAAGGGGAGCAGCAGCCTGGTAATATGCTCCATCCTGATTTCAAAGGCTGATTTGCATAATGCAATATCCCAAGTGCCCTGGCTTCGTTCCAGCACAACCTCCTCTAGTGGGAGAGCCAGAGCTAAACAAACATCGCTAATGAAATGAATGTGAGGCGAGATTAGAGGGATAGAGAGCAAACAGACACATTACAACAGTATAAATACCCATTAGTTAGAAATGCTCTGCAGTGAGAGTGCAAGAGAGGACGCTGGTGTCGGGCGCTTTGGTAGCAGCGTTGCCCCCACCAGCGGAGCTGAGCTCTCCTGGGGAGCTCTGGGGTCGGCACAGCGAGGGGAAGGCAGCGGCAGCGGGCACCTGGCGAGGGCCAAACTCTGCAGGCTCAAAGGGACGGGCCCAGGTGGGTGCGGGGCCCTGTCCCCACCGGGCAGGCAGGGAGAGGGAGAGCGAACAGCGGGAAGCGGAACTCAACGCTCTCCTGCCAAGCCTCCAATTGAGGCAAACCCCTAGGGCTCTGCAAAATGATGAAGGAATTAAGCCCTTGTTTTATTTAATTCTCCGCCTGAGGATTTAGAGGTAAACGTAATTAACCTAATTTCCATATCTGGGACAGCTGGACCTTAAAAAAAAAAAACAACCACCAAGCCTGGCATAAATCACCAGGACAGGCAGAGAAGATTTCTCTCTCCAGCACATTTCATTGTTTACTCTTTTATCCCTTCTAGGAAATAGCTGTGTTGATTCAGGTCCTTAGGGCTAGTTCCTTACCCCATCTGTCTGGGGAGAGATGCACATCTCCCTCCCTGCTGCCTGCAGGTGCCTGCCCATGCCACACTCCCGTGGTGTTTTCAGCCCCCTTCGCACCTGGGAGACCCTGGGCACTGAGCCCTTGCCGTCCCGAGCTGTGTTGTCTCAGCTCTTCATGGAGCAGCCTGCTCCTCTCCTGCTGCCTTTTTCCCTAGCACTTCGTATCCTGCTCATGTCCGTGGTTACAAACCTCATCCTCGCTTAAATATCTCCCTTCCCAGGTGCTCCCTAAGACGCTGGTATATTTATGCCCTCTTAATTGTTGTTGAGTTTAACCGTGCACAGATTTAGCCTCTTCATCATTTCATAAATACCTCCTGATGTGATTGTCCCCGTTGTTCTCTCCCGACTGCCTGCCGTTTGTCAGTGTCATAGCGCAGGGCTGTAATTAATCGGTGCAGCCACGGCACGAGTGTGATTCAAGGCCTCTGTATTGCAGCCTGAAATTGCACTGATGCTTTTGCCACCACTGCATCATGCCAGAGAAGGGAGTTACCTCAGGTACTGCTCCAGGTGCTTGGGGCCAAGGGAAATGGGACCTGAGCACGCTATGCCACTGAGCTGAGGCTTTTCCACAGCAAAGATCTGCTCTTGAGGGAAGAAAACGGTGAATGCTGCATCCTCAGCTACACCTTCAGAGCCGTGACCTGTCCCACGTGGAGCAAGGGCCTCGGAGCTTCATTCGCTGCTTTATTTTCCCCCCTTCTGACTATTCTGTTTTCTTTCCCGATTCCTCCAGTCCATTGACCCTGGTCAGCAGTTCACCTGGGAGCACTCCAACCTGGAAGTGAACAAGCCCAAAAACCGTTACGCAAACGTGATCGCCTACGACCACTCGCGCGTCATCCTGCTGCCCATCGAAGGTACCGTAGCAGCGTCTGCTCCTCCGCGGTAGCTAGGCTGAAGTTCCTGCCCGGGAACACCTTACACGTGCTCTCTTCCCTTCCCTGTGCCCCTCTATTTATATTCTTCTCTTAGCGTCTCCCCGTGGGGGGTAGCAAGCAAGAGCTACCTGTGTAAAGCACACATTTGTTAAATTCTGGTGACTGACATGTTCCCTGGAGCTGCAATCTCTCATTTCAAAGGCTGCTTTATCAAGAAGCTGTCTTTGCTTTACTTAGAGATCCCCGCGATACGTTTCCGACGAACAGGAAGAATTCAGACCACATAGTGCTTCAGAGAGAGCGGAACAGGGCGGCGGGTGGCGGTGGATGTGGAACGTATCCGCACAGCAGATGAATAAGAAGTAGGCGCGGGGCTAATTGTACGGCTGGGAGCGTCGGCAGCACAGCAAAGATGCGGCTGCTGAGTCGTGCAGACGGAAAGCTTGCGAGCTGCACAGCTCCCGCTGCAGCGCTGGCCCCTAAAAGGCTAAGAACAAGCAAGGCTCGGTGTTAGCCTGAGAGGTCAGAAATTGTTTCCTGGGCTTCTTCCGTGAGTGACGGTGCGGTTAGAATATTTACATTACATTTCACAAGCCGTGGCTCTTGACGGAGTTGCTATGGTGCACACTACGATAAGAGGGGCTGTTGGTGGAGAGGAGATGGAGTTTAACAGGGGATCTGCTTTGGTTGCTGCCTCTGAGATAGCCTGAGATGATGAGACCTGAATGGTACGTGTGGCTGTGCTGCACGGATAAAGCATTTGTGGCCAGTCTTGCGTTGCCAGAGCTGATCATCTGAGCAGAGGGGATATGGGACATGCAAATAGCCCCCCGGTGATTTCAAAGGTTGATTCAGAAGCCTTCGTGGCAAGGGAATTGCTAGAATAATCTCCCTCTGCCAAGGTAATTTTGGGAGATCGGGGGAAGTGGAAGAGCTGCTCCTGAGGTAACAAAAGATCGTGGTGATCTGCCAAAAAGCTGCACAAATCTGGATTGGTCTTGTCTGCCATTAGGGGATTTTAAGCATTTCTCATTGTGCAGACGCCTGTGTTCTAGCTTGTTTTTCTTCTGAGATTAATATTGCATGAGCCAAGGAAAGCCAAGTCTTTTAAAAGTTGCCTTGTCATTCAAGAGAAGGGCCCAAGTGTAGAAATGAAGGACACCGGGCTGGTCTCTGCCCGCAGGAAAGCAGGAGGCAGGGCTGGATGCAGGCGGTACTCACTGCCCCGGTGGCATCGTGAGCTGCTGACGGCAGCGTAAGTACAAGGGACCGAGGTTTAATTTCCAAGCCTCTGAGAGGTTCTGACTTGCCTTGGCTGCTCTGTTCCTTCCTACCAGGCTGCAGCTTATGCTGAGAGCTGGAAGATGAAAGGCGTTGGAGGAATTAGTTGTTGCTTTCTTTTTGTTTTAAATCTGGACTTGTCAAGGCTGCAGATTGTCACCGTCTGCTTGGTCAGGAAGAAGTAGTGGCTTTAATTCAGTGACTTCTCTGTAACTGGGCCTGTCACAGCACAAAACATTGCAGGAGCTCATGGCCACCATTTTAAATTACAGAGCGGACCCGAGGGGGCTGGAGAGGAGATTAATTCCGGAAGCTCAGCCTTGATCACGTTCCTGCTGCCGCTGCACAGCCACCTTCCCTTCTGAAATTTCAGCTCGGGAAGGGCTGGGGGAAGGGAACCCTCCAGAAATTTAATCAAAAGCCATTTCCACCAGCAGCTGAAATTACCGAGTACCCTTGAGGACTGGCAGGCAATTCAGCCTGGATCGTACCTAGCCAATAGAAGCAGCGATGCCTCCTGCCACGGCAGGACGAGGACTAGCAACCCAATTTCATATTGGTACAGCTCCCCCACCCTTAGCTCCCCCTCGGGACACGAGTTAAGCGTTCTGTACCGAGTTAATCTTAGGTTAGCAGAAACCTGCCAGCCCGGCCAACCGCTCCGCCGTAATTAGGAACGGGCCAACTCTCCAAACAGTGCAAACCGTCCGTGCCAGTCCTGGAGGCTCTCTAAAGCTGAACCTGAACATCAGTGTGTGCCAGTGTCCATTTTAACTTCAGAGCAGCTTTCTCCTGCCATGTCCCAATCACCCTCTTCACTCTGGCAGTACCTTCTGCCACTCGTATCGAACCCGTCAAACAAGGACACGAGCAGGCAGCTGTAACTCAATAGCCTGTAACTTATGCAAATAGAAAAAAAATAAAAATAAAAATGACAGCGGGCAATTTAAAGCAAGTCAAAGCCTGTAATTTCAAAGCCTTTACTGGCTGAATCCAGCCTGGTTTTATTCCGTACTTTGTCCAGCTGTAGCTCGCTGCCTGGAACTAGGCTATGGACCACACTGCGCATCACCCAGATGGGTTTGCTACCAGCTTCTGGGCATTCTGGGCCAAGGACTTCTTTTGTTCTATTTGAGAGCAGTAAAGCAAGAGCCCTAAGCCAGCACTTTTGCTCCTATGAGTAACACCAATAAGGGTAACACCAGTAAGAAGAGTAACACCAATACGAGGTTTCAAGGTTTGATCGTTGGGCTCTCTAACATATTCTGCAGGAAGTTGTTTGTCTTCCTGTAGCTCAGACCTTCGAGACAGGAACTTCAGCTGGGAAGAACTTGTAAAGAGTCTTCCAGCAGTGACTCCAACCCAGCAAGCCACGAAGGCTCTCGTGTTTTTGCAGGGGAAATTCTCTCTAACGTTCTTGTGAGAATCTTATGCTTCCAGCTGCATGAAGTCCTGTCCTGCACAACCCACTGACTCGGTTTTGCTGATTTCATGCAGGAATTGTGGGCAGCGATTACATTAATGCCAACTACATCGATGGCTACCGGAAGCAGAATGCCTACATTGCCACGCAAGGACCTCTGCCAGAGACCTTTGGGGACTTCTGGAGGATGGTGTGGGAGCAGCGCTCAGCTACTATTGTTATGATGACTAAGCTGGAGGAGAAATCACGGGTAAGAAGCATGAGAGGGATGACAAGTTAGTCATAATCCTGGGGGACTGGAGGGTAGGGTTGGGGAACAGTGAATTCCTTTGATCTGCAGCCCACGGTTATGTCAGTGGGGGATTTCTACCTGCTTTGCCAGCACCCTCGAAGTTCAGTGATTCATTCCTTTAAAAAAATTTAAAAATTCATCCCAGAAAGCTGCAGCCTCCATTGCAGCTCCAAGGGAAGAGGACACTCAATCCCACCACATGCTCTGTAGGTCTGTCCTGGAGTTAATCATTTGGCAGACCTCAGATTGTACGTTCAGTTCTCTTGTTTAACAAACCCCGGTACTTCCACTGTCATCTTCGAGATGACTCCGGTCTGTTGTTGATGTGACCGATGTGGTGCATCAAAGCTTGTACTTAGTGGGAGCTTTTCATGCCAGGTGTCTCCCCGTTGCGGTGCTCTGGAAAGAGACACGTTCCTTGCACCTTCCCTCCCCTTTGCAACCTTGCGAGCTTCACCTGTAACATCAGGACACTTTTGGGATGAGTCCCAGCGGTACGGGGTTTGTTCCAGCATTCAGCTTTGCCTTCTGTCTTCCAGATAAAGTGTGACCAGTACTGGCCAGGCCGAGGTACAGACACCTATGGGATGATTCAAGTGACATTACTCGATACCATTGAATTGGCCACGTTCTGCGTTCGAACGTTCTCCCTTCATAAGGTGAGCTTTCTCCTGCTTCCATTTCCTTCCCATAGATGGCACGCTGCCCTCCTCACCTCGCGTGGTCAGGGCATGGCGCTGTGCTGGTACTGCACACCACTCTGTGTGCTTTTCTCTTTGCAGAACGGCTCCAGTGAGAAGCGGGAGGTTCGCCAGTTCCAGTTCACAGCGTGGCCCGACCACGGTGTACCCGAGTACCCCACCCCGTTCCTGGCTTTCCTGAGACGGGTGAAAACCTGCAACCCCCCTGATGCTGGTCCAATCGTGGTGCACTGCAGGTACCGGTTTCCCACACCGTGCTCTTACACAGGGCTCTCTGCAAGGGAGGCAAAATGTCAGGATGTTGATTTGCACCTCGCAGACGTGTACAGTCTCCTAGGGAGTACCCAGCCAGTAAGAGCTGTCCTGTAAAGTGGATTCCCAGCCAGCGTCTGACGAGGATGCTTGGGGTTTTCATTCAGTGCAGAATTTCCAGCAATGAGTGGTTTAGTTTGCTCCGAATTACTCAGACCTTACTAGCAACAGGAAGCACCCTGTGCTGTACTGGCATCTGCTGCTCTGTCTAGGGTTTGTTTTATTTGTGGGAAAGGAGGAAGCTCAAGTGTGACCTAAGAAGCTGCTTGGCGTTGCTGCATTGGGTGTTCAGGAGGCAGAGATGCTTGAGCTGTCAAAGGGATAACTGACAGTGATTGAAAGACGGGTTTTTTGAGTGCTGCAGCCATTCTGATACAACAAACTGAAGGCCCCCACAGGCAGGTAGCATTCCCTAATTCAATTCCCAACCCAAAGAGGAACACTTGCAGCCTCAACTTAGATAATCCCTGTGTTCCTCAGGAGGTTGTGGAGAAGCCTGCAGGTTACTCAGCACTGAGGAAAGACATCTGAATTTTACAGGCTGCTGGGGGAAGTTAATCCTGCCTCTCCTAGAGGATGCCATTTAAACAGTCTTTGTAAGTGGGCAACTTATCACTAACCTTGCAGATGGCAATTATCGTGCACCTCTCAGAAAATGAATAAAGAGAGCTGTCAGCTCGATGTGCAGGAACCAGCTCCCAGATCAGCTGCTAAATTCTTGCCAAAGCTCCAGTCACCTGCTTGGTTCAGGTGTTAGGCAATCTAATTAACAGAGATCAAGGGGGCTTTATGAAAAAAGGCACTGCACCAGAATAGTAAAAGGAAACCCTTTATTAGCAGTGGCAAATGCACAGACCCGCAGAGCCCTGCTGATTCACAAATGCCATTACATGCAAGTCTGATGTTACCTCAATGCACAAAAACCTTTAGGAAAAGGGGTGACGCATGTAACTCATTACAACATCAGTCGTTTCTCAGATGCTGAAAGATCTGAGCGTTAGACACGCTTTTTAAGCCCTTAGGTCGTGCTAACCTTTTGCTCGAGCCCCCTGCTTAGAACTGTCGTAATTGTGTGTCTGCCAGGAGAGCTCCCTCATGGGGATGTCGCATGAAGAGGGCACGAGAAGCGGGGCAGGTCGGTGTGGCGGGGCAACAGTCACGCTACCAGAGGCAACTTTGCACCTTAGGTCCTCAGGTGACAGAAGGCCAAACTCTGTTTTGGAAGTTTTTGCTAAACTGAGCTGAGACTCAAAGCGAGTCTCTGCACGTTGCAAACTGTCTGTGGTAGTCGGCCTGAGCACATCTGCACACGGAGTAACACGGAACATGAGGGAACTTTTCTGTCCACTGGCTCTAAGCTCCAGGAGCCTCCCCGTGCCATTGTGGCAGCACTGGCCCAGGCTGGGCTCACATAAACAGCCCTGTAGGAGCCAGCGCAGGCTTTTACAGGCACCACTGCAGCACCAGGGGCTTCAGAGCAGCAGTAACTCTGGCGTCATCGCTGCCTTCCACTGTCCCAAATCCTCCAGCAGTTTAGTTTTGGTTTGTGTTTTTTTAACTTTGCTAAGAGCAACACATTGAGGTGAGTGGGAGCTAACACAGCAAATTCCTTTAATACAACAAAATTCATAAAACAGATGAACCAAAGCCATTTGGGTATGGTCTGGTGTTGTGGTTTGCTAAGACTTCCTTTGTCTCGGCCCTTCAATAGCTGTGTTCACAAGGCTTCAGTTCCTTCCCATTAAGTGAGCGCAGTTCCTACCCCACGATTACTGCTGTTGGCATCAGTGGGAAGCTCCTCAGGTGGCTTTTTGGAGCATCTTCCTTCGGTGGGTGAGTTGTCCATCACTTAGTTTTCTCCCTTTACCTTTCAGCGCGGGAGTTGGAAGGACTGGCTGCTTCATTGTGATCGACGCCATGCTAGAGAGGATAAAACACGAGAAGACAGTGGACATTTACGGGCACGTTACCCTCATGAGGTCACAGCGCAACTACATGGTGCAGACAGAAGACCAGTACAGCTTTATACACGATGCCTTGCTTGAGGCTGTTGCTTGCGGCAACACCGAAGTCCCAGCTAGGAATCTCTACACATACATCCAGAAACTGGCACAGATCGAAGTCGGAGAGCACGTGACAGGCATGGAACTGGAGTTCAAGGTAAAGGCAGGCGCTTGAATTGGGCTAGTAGTGACTGGGGAAGGCTCTGGGTGCCTTGTGGGAGCTGTCTTCTGCTGGCACTCGTAGCAGACAGGGGAGCCTTTACAAGGCTGATGGAACTTCTTGGTGCCATGTTAGAGAAGTAATTACTTTTCTGGCTTCTGCTACTGCAGTTCCCAGGGGAAACTGCGCTGTTGCTGCAGGAGGCTTGTCTGCTCGTTTCAAATCCACACTGAATTTGCTCCTTGCTTAGACTGAGTTCTTAAATGTTTGCTGTGAAAGTTTTTCTGGGGGGGGGGGAAGTGTCACACACTGTCCTCCAGAAATGGAGCGCATGCAAGGTGGAACAAAAAGGAGGAACATGGAGGGCAAGTTAAGTGAGCTGCCGTGGGGCCCAGGCAGAGCCCGGGAGCAGAGCAAGTGATTGTGCCTCTGCTTTTGTCTTCAGCGACTCGCCAACTCCAAAGCCCACACCTCCAGGTTCATCAGTGCCAATCTCCCATGCAACAAATTCAAGAATCGCCTTGTCAACATCATGCCCTATGAGACGACGCGGGTCTGCCTTCAGCCCATCAGAGGCGTGGAAGGGTCAGACTACATCAACGCCAGCTTTATTGATGGCTACAGGTAACCAGCACCCGGCTGCCCCCACCACTGTCGGGGGGGGGTGACTTAACTCAGCAGGCTGCTTTCTGAGGCTGCAGCACTAAGGGGTGGACTGGGCAATAACACCGGTGCTCTGTTCTGGCCCATCCCGTCTGTACTGCGCTCAGTACAGTTCTAGAGGGAAATTCTTTCTTGCTTATGGCTTGTGACAGTGTGATCTGGATTCACCTTGAGGAAACAGTAATTGGAAAAAGCTTCTTCACCTGAGCTTTTGTTGTTTTGGGGTTGGTTTTTGGTTTGTTTTTGTTTTTGGCCACTAGCACCAAAGACACTGCCTCAGGCCCCCTTTAGACATTGCACCCTTATAGCTCTGTCCCAGCACTCCCATTTTTTTTTTCCTGTTTTCCAGCCTCTGTATGTCCTTCCCCCACAGCCATGTGCACAAACCCTGATGTAGTCTCATGGTACAAGCCATGACGTAGCCGCCTCTTGACCCGTGCCTCAGGTTTGTGTTCTCTTTCAGACAACAGAAGGCATACATTGCTACTCAAGGGCCCCTGGCAGAGACCACAGAAGATTTCTGGCGGATGCTATGGGAGAACAACTCCACCATTGTCGTGATGTTGACAAAGCTTCGCGAGATGGGTCGGGTAAGTGTGCACTAAGAAGCCGGGGGGGAGAAGCCCGCCACCCAAGGGCTAACAGAGACATTTCTTTCCTCTTGACAGGAAAAGTGCCATCAGTACTGGCCCGCAGAGCGTTCTGCCCGGTACCAGTACTTTGTAGTAGATCCCATGGCTGAATACAACATGCCTCAGTACATCCTGCGAGAATTCAAGGTCACCGATGCCAGGGTAAGTGCTGTACAATGTGCAGTCTGTGCTTGCAAAGGTAATAGTTGGTGGGGGTGGGGGGACTGGAGTGGTTTGAACACATGTGGTAGATAGAGAATGTGGCTTACAGAAAACGAGGGAGTTTGGCTCCTATAAGAAAAACTGAGGTGTAAACTCTTCCTATGAGAAAATCTGGGATTATCCTCAGCGGATGAGAGACTAGTTATGATGCGGAACAGAATGCAGAGCCACAGATAAATTGTACTTAAATATGTTTTCTTATAAACTGAAAGTACTTTTCTAACCTCTGTTCACTAATCACAGTAGTGAGTCACTGTTAGCAGTTCACCAAGCTTTTGGTTTTACTTGCAGCTTATTTGAAAGAAAAGCGGAAAACAGTATGTCCCCAAACACCTACTAAAAACAAAGCCTTGCAAAGGATGCTCCTTGCCCTGCAGAAGCTGTACACTTCTCTTCTGGTTTTAAGAAGAGACGCTATCACTAAGATTCAAAGGGGCACTGACTCAATCGTAGATTCAATGTCAGATTTCTCCTCCGAGGGAACATTTCAGTTCCTTCTGAGATTTGGTTAGCAAATGTAACTCTCACTCTCAAAGCAGCTTTCCCTGCTTCTGAGGTTGTCAGTGTTGTAGGACCTGATAATCCCATTTGCAAGGTTGAGGAGGAGGATGCGTCGTCAGTCCTGGTAGAACAAGATTTATCTTCCTGTCAGCTGTAATTCTGACACTATGACAACTCTTCCTCAAGATTGATAGAGAGGCCATAACCTCACCTTGGATGTTCCTTTGCTGAAGACTCCATCTGTGCAGTCTTTGCAGCGGTTGGACCTTTCAGGACACCTGCCAGGAGCATAGATCTGCACTGACAAACCAACTCCAGAAATGCCAAGTGCACGATGAGCAGCTTCATCATGATATATTAAATCCAACGCAAAGTTGGTTTGACTTTGTGCCCCTCCATGAACTAGCAGTAAAATGGGGGGGCTTTTTTTCTTGCCGTTTGTATTTAGTAACACAAATACGGGATGTTTTAGCTATTTATATTTTCTTCCCCAGGACGGTCAGTCACGAACTGTTCGTCAGTTCCAGTTCACTGACTGGCCAGAACAAGGCGTGCCAAAATCAGGAGAAGGTTTTATCGATTTCATTGGACAGGTACATAAGACCAAGGAACAGTTCGGCCAGGATGGCCCCATCTCTGTCCACTGCAGGTAAGCATGCACGAATGCAAACATTGAATTAATTGATCTGAGGATGCAAAAGAGCAGGAGTTAAAATCCTGCAGGAATCTCCCTCCCTCCCCCTCCCATCCCTGCGGATAGATTTCATGGGGTGGAGCTGGAATGAATGGCTAAAGACTTGCTTTTGCCAACCAAACTCTTTTCCCTTCAGACCTGGGCAGTGCCCCCAGGGCTTTTGCCCCCTTCTATCCAGATGAGACGTATGAAATGCTGATGCTGCACAGGACACGGGAATCACAGTGTTAATCAGTATTTGACCTGCAACATTTTACCTGTTTTATTACCAGTCTCAGCCCAGTTCTGCAGCCCTACCACCGCTAGCCTGTGTTTGCTGATAGCAAGAGCCCTTCCTCCCCATGGGCAGAAGAAAATGCATTCTTCACCTTATGTATTTCAGAAAGCCTGGTGTTAAATAGCAGTAATAATTTTCACACTGAATGCTGTTCACCGCTACCCAAAACTTTTTTTTTTCATGTCAGTCTCTCAAATGTTTGTTTGGGTCACACACTTTGGCAGAGTCCTCCTAGAGGCTTTCCAGCTCTAACATGTTTATGTTCATCAGACAGGGCTCTTAGTTCAACCATACCGTAACCTCAATGTTTAAGAGAGCATTTGATCATTGCAACGTACCAGTTTTTTGGTGTTTTTCATCTCCCATTCCTGCAGTGCTGGTGTGGGCAGGACTGGAGTGTTTATCACGCTGAGTATCGTCCTGGAAAGAATGCGCTATGAGGGTGTTGTAGATATTTTCCAGACAGTAAAGATGCTGCGAACGCAACGACCTGCTATGGTGCAAACAGAGGTAAGGTGGAGCAGCAAGCCCTTTCCCTGTCACGGTTTAGAGGACCTGAGTAGCAAGTCCCAGACGTTTGCAGACTGATTCCCCAAGCGCCCTGGCTGAGTGGAGCAGACTTTTTGCCCTTCCAACCATTAGCAAAACCTTACCTGAAGGGTAAGCGAGCCCAGGCCACACTAGTGGTTTTCTTTACTAAGTAATAATAATAACAACAGCCATGGGCCTTTACATTTCTTAAAGATTTCATCCCAGTGTGCCAGCCTTGATTCTTATCTCATCCTGCCTCTGAGGTAAGGGGAACTCACCTGCCTCCAAACACAGCCCACGTTTTTGGGAGGCTGCAGGGAGAGGAAAATTATGGGCAGGATGACTGCTATATATGAGATGCATGACAATAAAGAGAAGGGATTTCCTTTCCCAGTAGCTCATGGCTCTTTGAGAATCAAAGGGTCTGTGCATGGTTCCTGCCCAGGTGCACACGAGCTGGAAGCAGGGCAGGGGGGTGTAAAGCAGCTGTTTCAACCTCTGAAGCTGAAGCGCTGGCTCTCTTTACTGTTTGCAGGATGAATACCAGTTTTGTTACCAGGCAGCTTTGGAATATCTGGGAAGTTTTGATCACTATGCAACATAAAAAGCCATCCGTTGTGCAGACTCTACCAACCACTTAAGTCCTGGAAGGCCTCTTTTGACCCAGGAGGAGCGCTTGAACTTACAAAACTGAAACAGAAGAAGTACCTTTTCATCTGGACAATGCATTGGGGAGCAGGGGGAAGGATTGAAAGGAACACCCCTTCAGGAACTCCATGTTGTAACCTGGACCGTGAAGAGGCAGCTCAGGAGATTGCTGAAGGACTGCTTTAAGTGGTGAACTGCTCTTGTTACCTCAAGTGGTGTTCGCTGTGGAAGATGTATGGACATCATGAAACAGATCCAAAAGCTAAAACACACCTTGCGAAACGTTACCGCTGGAGAAGGGAAGGAAACCGACTTTGGTTACATCATTAGAGTTCAGTTTATTTACTAATATAGTTGGCAGTCTTTAAAGGAAGTCACTTGCAGAATTGAAGGTGTTCTGTAAAAGATAAGAAAAGGAACTAAATCTCAACACTTAGACAAACTTAGGGTCAGGAGTTCTTCTAGCTGGAGTCTTAATAACCTCAGTATCAACATTGGGATGATTCTGGGCTTACAGGCACCTTGCAAACAGCATTCACTGAATGCCCCTGCCACGCGAGAGGTTTTATAGCTCACACTTTGAATACTTGGAACATTCCTCATTTCTTCTAATTCCAAAATTTATTTTTTAGGATATTTAAAATTAGAGAGCGAGAGAGAAAGAGACCCCAGCCCTGGCTGTGTGGTGTGGCCCCCTCCCCTTGCACACAGGTGGGACAGGTCGAGGTGGCAGTTCCCCTGGGCTGGGGTCGCTGGCTGCTGGTTCTGTTCCCCCTTTTCAGCACATCCAGCTACACAGAGGCATTAATTGGGCAGCAGTGGGACACCCCAGTACAGAAAGGCAGCCCCTTTCCCATTCTCTTTGCACATTCACACAACCCCACTTCTGCTGCGAGGAGCTGTGCCGCCCCACCAGTTCCTGCCACAGAAGGCCAGGAGCATCTCTCTGGAAGGAGCCTGAGAAGCATCCTTAAGAAGTTTATTTCCACTAGCCAACTGCTTCTTGCTGCCAACCCCTCACCTCCGGACACTGCGGCTCTCCGGGCGCGATGCAGCGATTCTCCTCAGGACTGTCCCGGTACCACATCAGACCAAGCTCATTGGCACAGCTACGAACATGCCCTAGCTGTATAAATAACTGGGAAAGATCAAGTAAGATCAATGGCATATACTGTGAGTGGCTTTCTTTAAAGTATCGATGTAACTGTAACAAGTGACATTACCTTTTTTTTTTTAAATAGTGTATTTTTTCCTTTTTTTAAAAAAAAAAAGACAAAGAATATCAGTCAATGAATTTAAAAGAAAAATTTGCTTATTTGTTCATATTATGTTCAAAGACAGTCTATTTTTTCACTGTAGAAATGTTACGTGTAATGGCTGTGATATATAAAAATGCAGTGCAAATTGCTACTTCTACATATTGCTTTTCTACCATTTAAAAGGTTTAACTTGCTCATGTAAGAACAAAATGTCCTTTCTGGATTTTTTGGGGGTTCTTTTGTTTAAAATCGCAGGCATATCACGTGTCGTTGGAAGGGTGGGAGATCAGCAGGCAGGCCTGGATGCGGCGGCAGTGCCAAGCTCTCCCCTTCAGCTGTGGCCCTGCTGCTCCGGCGTAACAGGGCCAGGGCTGAACTGGGAGAGTAAAAAACCGCCAGTGTCTTACGACTGAAGACAAAAAGACGGCAGTTTCAGAGCCATGGCACAGCGGCACTGATTATAAACATCAGCGGTGTAATGCAGGTAACAGCCACCTCTCTGTGCCCTGGGTTGTAGATAGACTGTGCTTGCAGGTGTACAGGAGGAGGAGTTTTCTTGCAGAAGTGGCAGAGGAGAGAGCTCGGAAAAGATGCACTGCCCTGAACACTGCTTGCCTGGGCCTTTTTTTTATTTTTCTAGAAGGGTTGATCATTGCCATCAAGTGCTACCCAGAAAACCCCACAACAATCCATTTCCTGTCTTTAACTGAAAAAGAAAAAAAAAAAAAGAACGAAAGGCTTCTTCGAGATTTAACTTCTTATCTGTGTGAAAGTTGCCCAAATTTCTAAGTATGTTGCAGCAAAATCTTACTGGAAGAGTTGGGGGGAGGGAGGGAGGTTTTTTTCCTTTGTATGAGAGCAAAGTGCTGTTGCTTTCACACTGTTATTTCAAACTGAAACAGTAAGTGGTTTTCATACCACTGTGTATGTAGATATATTGACTTTGTATTAAAGGAAGATTGTCTGAAAGGCCTGACTGCAACCCTGTTTGTTGTGAGGAGCGGGCAGTGAACGCAGCAGTTGCTCCGTGTAATGCAGCGACTGCAGAACCCTTTTCCCTGGCACACGCAGCCAGGTGCCAGGTTGCTCTCCCTCTGCTGTGCTTATGCTCTTTCTAAAAATAGGCCACCTGAGCGAGCCAAACATGCAGTTGCAAAGAAACACCCTCAGTTGGAGAGCTTTTAGCCAAGTAGCTGCAGCGACACGGGTACACACATACCCCGGTTTCAGGCTAGCAGTTGGCATGAGCGCACCAGGACCACTGCTCAGCTGGGAAGCCCCAGCTGCATGGGCTATGCCTGCCTCGGGGGTTAAGCCCTTTGGCGGCCTCCATTTCTGCTGCCTCGTGTAGCCCTTATGTGGGCATCAAGAGGAGCAGCTCCTAACCCCTCACCTGCTCAATCTGGAGTTTGGGGGTGAAGGGGCTGTCAGCCCCCTCAGCCAGCCCAGGCCCCGTCCCGGCTACGGAGCATGGCGCCAAGCCTGCGGGCAAGTGGTTTTCAGTGAAGAAACAGAAGAAACATGCTTACTCAGAGCAGAAGGAGGTTAAAGCCGACGGTCACATTTGAAGCACGTGGCCAGGGCAGACGCAGTGACGCTGCCGACATTCCCAAGTCTACATCGAGGGGAAGAGCCCAGGAGGAGCACCCAGGTCACAGCTCCACAGGCCGGAAAAGGCAGTGCCTTGTGCTTCCGTTCCCTGCAACACAATGGGGTGGCAACATTAGATCCTGAGGTGCTCACAAATTGTCCAGCCAAGCCAGATTTATGGCAAATAAGCTAAACCATAGGCTTGTACTAGGACTGCGGGGGCTGTGCCCAGGTAGGCTCAGCTGAGCCTGAGCTTCACCTTTTTTCTTCCACATGAAGTCAGAAAGACATTAAGCAGGGAAACACAGGAGATGCGGGTTATTGGAAGCAGCAGGAGGATGAAAATATTCCTACATCAGTGCCCCTCCCTTGCCTTTACATCTGTGCTGTGCCAGCACAAACCCTCCCGCCCTACTAGAACACCACCAGCAGCATTTTGGCTCCCACTTAAAGGAAGAAAAAAAGGCTTAGCAAGTTAACGTAGAACTGTGATCAACCATCGAGCTGTGAACTCAGGGAATTACATCACCTCCAAAACTTGGTTACTCCACGTGATGGATAGAGCAAGCGGGGAGTCAAACAACATCAAACCCTGATGGCACAGGAAACAAGGGGGAGAAAAGCCGTATCCTTGTTTATAAACATCTCACGCAGGCAGTTACATGAACAGTTAGGATTTTTTTTTTTTAGTCCTAATAATAATATCTTGGACTTGAAGATAATTCATGGCACAAGTTAGCAGTACAACACAGCAAAGACACATTTCATCAACCTTGCCTCAGTCAGTGTGTTGATTTTTAATATCCCCTTATTCCATCATTGAAGAATAGAAAGGAAAAAATTATTTTCCTTCTAAGCGCTGTTCATCAGCCGCTGCAGCTCTGGCACGTGCCTACCTGGTCTCCTGCGATCTCAGCAGTGCTATTCTTGTCTCTGTGCTGCTAATCATTTCTATCACCGCTCCCCAGCCTCTTTGTTTGCTTCCATCCCTTTTTTGAGTCGGTGTGGGCGCCGCCCCCCCCCCCCCCCCACCACGTGGAGATGCAAAACTCTCACTGAACACAGCAATAAATGCCACGTGGAGCACAGGGAAGTGAGTACAAAGAACTGGAACAGCAGCTAGGGGACCAGGTACATCTTTCAAAAAAGCAATACAGCAGGGAGCCAGTTCCCAAAGCAAATACAAAATAAAATCTCAGAGCAAGAAAGAGTAAGGCTGACAAGAACTGCGAAGCTGCCTCATGACACTGATTCCACCTTGACACAGCAGCGGCGATAGGCCTGCAACAGGCAGCAAGCGGACGATAGCTCCTTTTTCTGGAATATCAAGAAAGACAAACATAACCATGAAAAAAATCCTGTTGACACCTCTGCCTTCTGATTTTCATTGCATTGGACACCCAGAGGAGCTGCCACCACCAAGGCCGGGAGCTGCAACATCGCCAGGCGCCCCCTCCGGGACCCCCTGCCACCCCAGCGGGCAGCAGCACAGCTTTGGACATCTGACAGGAAAACAAAACAGGACCCGGGGTGGGCTGCGTGAAAACACCGCTCGGAAAACACCAACAGAGCCAAGCAGCCCCAGCCCTGGTGCATTTAAGTCCCTACAGCTCCCAGAGCACAGAGCAGACAGCACCGCGCACACGCTCCTAAGGGTTAGGAGGGAAAAGAGGCGCCCTGCAGAGCCCAGGATCCACAAAAAAAAACCTCCGGGCTGGAGCTCGTGCTGCTCTGACTCAGCTCGGTACGATCGGTACCGATGCACACCGCCGAGCTTTGCACAGATCCCACCCATCGCACGCGACACCCGCAGGTTCTGTGCGCTCTGCCTCTGCGTTAGGCCAGGATGCTCTGAGCCTGGGGGAAGCCGAGGCCCCACGAACACGAGCGCAAACCTGCCCGCACCGAGAGGTCCCCCTGACGCAGCGTTTTCCTGGCGCTCATAAGCTGCCGAAATTACATTCTGATTTGTGCCTTCTGCATGCGACAGCCCGACGTGCTGGTGGGGTGATTAAGCATAAATTATTCCCGGCCGCAGGATGTGCGCAGCGCACGGGCTGCACCGCGGCGCCCGGCCTCGCTGCGCTGAGAAGATGAAATCGCATTTCTGGTCTGCCAGGGCTCGCTGGCCCAGCCAGCAGCAGCCTGAAACCCAGCCCCCCGTTAGCTGGCGTTTTTTAATTAAACCCTAAGAGCTGCTCCATTAATGCCCCTGTTCAGCGGGGAAGGTTCTTGTTTCTTATTGATTCAAAGGTCCCTTTTTAATCTGTCTCCCTCTTTTTTTCTTTAACCTGAGCTCTGACGGATAGCTTTGACAGCACTTTATTAGCTGTGCCCGCGCACGGTGGAAGGAATAAAGCATTGCAGGCAGGATGTTTCCAGAAAAGGCCTGGCAGCAGGGCTCCAGCTCTCCACGGACACAGCCCCTCACAGAGGATCGGGGCTCGAGTACAGCTCGTGGTTTTACGAGGGAATCTCCATTGCAGAGCCCTTTACTGAGGCCAGGAGGGACAGCAGAGCCTCACCCAGCCCTGCGGAGGTGGCTGCGCCGCTCGCTGTGCTCATGGGGAGGGCACCCGGGGCATTTGGGGGTTTTGCTCTGCGGGGCAATACCACACCACGGCCACTTCAGCCAGCAACAGCCCGGCTGCCCCCTGCCCCGCAGGACTCAGAGTCGACCCCAAGCCCTGTGCAGCCCTCTCCAGAAGCAGGTGGGTCTCGAGGCATCTTCTGACATTGTTTACATGCAAATCCCAACCAGATTCTTTTCACGGGTTAATAAACATCTCTTTGAGCCCTCCCTCTTCCCCGAATTATGCTTCCCCTGCTCGAGTGCAGCTGCTGGAAGGCTGCCGGGCCCCAAACCCCCTCACTGGGCCCGGGGCTCAGCTCAGGGCAGCACGGCCGGAGCTCGGCAGCAGGGGTTTGCAGGGAGCAGCCTCGTCCCAGTGAGCATTTGCATCACGCCATGCAAAACCATCGCATGCATCCATCTTAATTTGCATCGGCCTGGATGCCAAATCACCACGGGACTGATTTGCAAGAGCCCCCACGTCTCCGCACGAGCCTAAACCAAGAGCCCCCTTAGTCCCCTGCAGCAGAACAAAGACTTGAAAGTAGATGTAGCCGTAATTTACATTCCAGAGCAAAAGGAAAAGCCTTTCTTGGTTTACAGAATTACCCAAGTGGCAAACCAGTTCCCAGGCCAGGAGAAATTCTTCATGTTGCACTACGCTTTAATTATAGCGAGGGAAGCAGTAACTGAATGAGAAATCAATTCCTCCTCCTAAATAAGATGGTTGCAAATTCCAAGTCAGTAACCGAACAGATGTAGAATTGAAATGGAAAAAGTAAATACCCTAGCAGGCGCTGAGAAAATTGTCTTATTATCTCAACAAGTTCATCCACTGGGAAGGGGATGGGGAAGGCTGGTCCCAGATCTCCCCATCAGGAAACCAGAACCATTCCATCACGTATCGCAGCGTCACAGCAGGCACCCAACTGCCACTGCCCATCCCTGCACCCACAGCTCACCCAAGTCCCCCCCGCCCTCCCTTCCAGGCACAAGGCACACCTCTGAGCTGCTCCCCGAGAGCCACCGTGACCTTTCCTCACCTCCAAGCACCAGCCGGCCCTGTGGGATCCCCTGAGAAGCCCCCCGGGGTTACCGCTGCCTTGCCTCCAGCCGCTCACGTTCCTCCTCTCCTGGCACTGCCCTCGGCCCTTCCAGCACCAGCTCCCACTGCAACCAGCACCGCTCCAGCTCGGGGAGGCTCTTGGTGCTGTCCCTGTGAAGCAGAACGACCTCAGCCTGGAGAGGAGCCTTGGGCACCAAGAGGCAGCTCTGAAAATCCACCACTCCTGCGCTCACCCTCCTCACTGACACGCTGACGGCACGCGACCAACACCTCGGCCTCCGTGGCCTCCAGGCACCTCTTGGGGACTGCTGGGCGACCCCGAGCACTGGCACAAGGAGCTCTCGAGGCTCCCTCCCAGGCCAGACAGCGCCGTGCTCACCAAAATGCGCCGTGCTCAGGCCCACAGCTCAGCACAATCTGGTCATCGCACCCTTGGGTGCCAGGCCAGACACAAGGACCCCAAACAGGACAACGACTGCTTTAAACCTCACCCATGCATACTGCTGGGTCTGGCTCTGGTGCTTGTGCGAACTGCTCACAGTAAAAGCAAACTACAAGATTATTGCTAAACTAGGCTGAATCCTGAACAGCAGGGAAACGTTTCTATTTCTTAGCAGGGCTCCCTCCCCAGCCCACCTTCAGTCTGCCTGTTTTCCTATTGCCCACTCTGTCCATCCAGCTACACACCAGAGGTAACTCCGGACCCCTTTGTGATTTGTACCAAGCCCAGACCCTGACGTTGCCGTCTGCACGCCTTTATCTCGTGGAGGACAGACACGCGGTTCCCTCCCGGTCAGTACAGAGCCTCCTGATTAACGGAGCTCGGTGCTCCAGCCATCCATCTGCGTGCACACAGCGATGCACACATACAAGCACACATGTAGGTGCAGATGGCAATCCCAGATTAATGGGTTACACAAGGGTTTTAGCCCAGGCTTACCCAGGATAATAAACCCCTCTAAAAAAATGTATCCAAATGATTAAAAAATCTTTTTTCCTTTAAAACATGTAACGTTGTGCCTGAGCTGCACGCAAGGTGTTGTTCCGGAAATTGCTAAACACTTCTAATTCAGCTTTCAGCTCCCCCAGGCCCTCCTCCCGTCCCTTGCTGGCTGGGAAAGCCCAGCACAGCCCCACAGAGCAACCAGCAGCCACGAGCCCCCAGCTCTGCTCCGAGGTTTTCCAAATGAAACACAGGCGCGGTGACACAAAAGCATCCCAGGGGAGGGCGAGGGGATAACACCAAAGCCAAACGAGCCGGTGGGATCGCTGCCCATCAGCTGGCAGTGCCCACTGGTCCACCAGATCCCGCAGCACAAACACAACTAACCTCCGTCCGTGCCTCCGGGCGCAGGGAGAGGGAAGCTCCAGGCACCCTGCCCGTGGAGCCACCTCGCTGCAAACCGACCCAAAGAGGGACCCGGAACCCCGCAAAGTGGCACCAGGTGTGCAGGCAAAGCAGCTGGGCACCGCCCACAGCCGGGCAATTAGCCTTCTTCTCTGATTGCCTGAAAGAGAAGCAAAAAGAAAATCTGCTACAGCTGTTGTGCAAAGCAAAGCACCTGAGAAACGAGCAGAGTCCCCCAGCATTTCCAAGTTTAGGAACCCCAAATCCCTTCCAAAATTAAAAGAAAACCAATTGTTGGGTCTCGGTTTTGGTGACAACTGTATCACAAAGCGCTGCTCAGACTCCTTGCAGCACTCATCTGGCGAGGGGGAGGTTGTGCTGCTCCAAGGAAAGGAGGGCTGTCTGCTCTCTGAGGAACGGGACCGGTCTGTGGCTGCAGACACCACTCGTGACCGAGCTGGGCCAGTGACAGGACCGACTGGGAGAGCCCCACAGCCCGAGCGGTGCCAGCGGCACAGGGCACTCACTGCCTTTGGCTGCCAAGGGCATTGGAAAATCTGGAAGATCCGAAGGCGTGGGACATGGGCCTTCACGGCTCACACAATGCAGCAGTACATACGAAATTCCTTCTTAGAAATAGTCTTGTACTAGCAGCAGGCCTTTGGCCAAAATCAACGGTCCAGTTTCCACAAAGAACACCGCTGCCTTCATCCCTGCCCCGGGCCTTTGAAGCTAAGGCTCTGTGAAAGCCACGCAAAGCAGCGTCCGGCAATTTGGGCTTTTGTTTTAGTTGCTAAGGGCAGGTTAGCGTCACCCTTACAGCAAGGTCTGGAGGTCGCACTCATCTCACACGGGGATTCATCCCACAGGTGAGGCCTCTTCCTTCTCTCCCTCTTTTCCACAGACTCTCCGTCCAGGCACTGCTCTGAGCTTGTCGCCTGCGCTTTGTCTGCTTCAAAAGCAGCCTCAGAAGATTTACAGAATCACAGAATCACACAGAATCACAGAATTTCTAGGTTGGAAGAGACCTCAAGATCATCGAGTCCAACCTCTGACCTAACACTAACAGTCCCCACTAAACCATATCCCTCAGCTCTACATCTAAACGGCTTTTAAAGACGTCCAGGGATGGTGACTCCGCCACCTCCCTGGGCAGCCTGTTCCAGTGCCTAACAACCCTTTCAGTAAAGAAGTTCTTCCTAACATCCAACCTAAACCTCCCCTGGTGCAACTTAAGCCCATTCCCCCTCGTCCTGTCCCCAGGCACGTGGGAGAACAGACCAATTAAACAAAGAACTCGCCGACACCTCGCTCACCTTCGGCTCGCCTTCCCGCCGGGCACGCCGCCGCTCAGCGCCCAGCTCTGGGCCTGCTTTCAGTCCGTAGGTATCGGCGTTGAGGTAGGTGTTACCAAGCTCCCCGGTGATTATCTGCAACAGCACGCTGAGGACTCGCTTCATTTCCTCACAAAAGATCAGACAGGCAGAAAAAAAAAAAAAACATCTGCGGATCTAATTAGTATCGCGGCGCGGTGTCATCGCGGCACGCGTTCCACAGGTGCCACCCGCAAACACCAATTCCTCCCTTCCCTTTGAGCAGTAGGAGATGCTTGCACAATTGCTCGGCCTCGAATGTCCCCGCAGGACATTTAGGTTGAAAGCTAAAAAAAAAAAAAACCTAAACCTTTATCAAAAACCTGTATCCAAAAAATTACTATTCCACCTGGAAAAGCAAATTTAAACTGCTGCATAATTTTTATCTAAATAATGTTTAAATTTTAAAAGGTGGGGGGGAACTAATTACATCTTTGTGTGGAAGATCATAAATCACATAATTACAATGGGAACCTCTGCATCTTTCCAACAGACTAAAAGCAGGCTACGCAGCTCTTATCTCATTACAGTTTAATTAAGAATTATGTTTGAGCATCTTCTTTTTAATTATCAAGGAGCCCAGATGACTTCTAATCTTTTTTTTTTTTTTTAACCCAAAATGAGGGAGGGTGCGGTCCAAAACAGGCTCTAATGAATTTACAACTTGCTCTTTGGGGAACTTTAATAGAATCACTCCGCAGAGAAGATTAACACCGGCATAGAGAACTTCCAAAAAGAACATTTGGTTCCTTTCAATTCGCATCACGCAGCCGTCAGGAGCTTCTAGGGGCGATGCTGAAGTGTCACTTTTTAGGGCAAGGATGGGCACGTCAAGGTGGGCGAGAAGATGACGAGGAGGCTTTGCGCTGCTTCATTCAGATCCCGAGTGGCACAAGCGGGACCTGCCTCTGCTTTGCAGAGAGATCCAAACCTTGCGGGCAGCCCACGGGAGCCTTCGGCCTCGCTTCATCTCCTTCTGCTGCAGGGTTTGGGGCAGGCACAGCCCCAGGACTCAGCAGGCACTTCCCATCACGTTCCCACACACGACAGAGCCGCAGAGGAGAAATGGATTTGGGCCCTGTCTTTGGCTTCTGGGGGGAAGCCAACACCGGTGCCCACAAACGGTCCTGGCCCTTGTAAGACGTGAAAGCTCATGACTGGTTTTTTGCCCATCAGATGAAAAAATCAGATCCCAACACAACGCTTCATCCCTCACTGCCGGCAGAAGATGTGAGATTTAATCAGCCTCTGAAGAGGAGATCTCCCGATACCTGTAGTTATCTATTTATTGCTTTCTCTGGATAAAATCCACTTACTAGGGCTGCAGCTGCTTTAACATCCATCTATGCTGGCAGCGTTATGCCCTGTGCTCTGCTGCGAGCCCCACAAGGTGCCCCGAGGCCAGGCCCCTCATCCTGCCCGGTCCCAGTGTTTCAGCACAGCCACCTGCGGGGGTCCAGGCGCCCATCGCAAGGTGGTTTGGCCGCATTCATCCTTCAAAAAGCCTCTTGGAAAGGTTGTCTGTGGTCAGCCGAGCTAAAGCTGTGGTCAGCCAAGCTAAAGCTGTTAACACCTCTGTGCCCACTGAAAGCTGCAGCCAGGCCCTTCTGCCCCAAACAAATCCCCAAACCTGGGGACACGGCAACAGCCAGAGGAGAAGGATCCCTCCAGCCAGCCCCGAGATGCTCCATTTCCCTCCCTTGCACAGCAGGAGAAAGTTTTCCCCACCAAACAGTTTTGCCACTGAGACCCTATTGACTCCGTGCCACGCTCAGCCCCGCTGCCTGCCATCACCCGAGGTAACAAGTTGCAAAGAGCACACATATATTTTTTAAGCCCAGCACACAGCAAACACCTCTTAATTCAATTGGTTGAATCGACACAGAGAGATTATTAGTTTTCGGTAAGATTTGATTCAATTAATTAGCTTGAAAATATCAGCACAGCCAGGCAAGCAAAGAAAAACAGAGATAAATCCCTGCCATAGCACTGCTTCATCTTTTAAAGGCAATTAATTCTTAGTTATTAGCTTTTAATTAGGGAATAATAATGACACCATTAATACAGTTTATTATACTTGTCAGCAGACAGCTGTTCCAAACAGATTTTATTATCAGATCTTGGCGGCTTTTGTCTGCTCTGCCCCCCCTCTTAGCAGGCATCCCCAGAGGGTCCTCCAGGACTGCAGAGGAGTGGGTGCCTGGTGTAATTCTCACAGCTTTGTTTTATTTTATTCTATTTTATTTTATTCTGTTTTATTTTATTTTATTCTATCTTATTTTTTCTAACCTTTATAAAATGCTTTCTCTCTCGGAGAATCCTGGCGGCAGCAGGATCCAGCCTTGACAGTGCATTTGATGTCTCTCTCACGGGTAATTCACACGCCTTTCTGTCTGTGTTTCTGGGGAGGGGGAGAGGCTGGATCTGCGCCAAAGCTGGTTTCACACCTCGGCTCCTGACATCTGAGACGGCATCCAACATGCAAAACATTTAAGATGCCAAAAAATTCACTGTTTTGTTTTGTTTTCTTCTGAGCTTAGCCATCTCTTTGGAAGCACCGTGTTCATTTAGAACACAGTAGAAATGATTTGGAAGCAAATAATAATTTTAAGTAAATCAGGCATTCCAAATAAGTTTACCCATTCTTAATCTCATTCCACCCTGCTGCTGAGTGCCTATCACTAGGAGAAGGCAGCTGCAACGGGTGAAAGAAATACCATGTAATACTCTTTATTTCCTTGCCCCAAATTTACCCTGAAAGTGTAAACTCCAAATCCTTTAAGAAGAACCTCTACCACATTATCAGCAGCAAGCTGCCTCAAGTTTTCATTGATGCTTTATTACTTCTTTGTCTACTGTGTCGCTAAAATAAACTATTCATAAGGCTCATAATTATACATGCTGTCATACATACAGGCAAGCACATGTTCTCATTATTTTCACCATCGCCCTTTTTCACTGTGTCCTAGACAGAGCCGTTGCATCTCCCTGGCAGAGGCTGCAAACTACTCCCAGGGCACAGACCTTTCCTAGCTGTACTTTACTATTCCCCTAGCAGAGTCTCAAACCCAATCATGTATGCAGGATGCCACTGTAACACAAAAATGTAATGCCATACATTTCCCTGATTTACTCTCGAGTTTATAAATCACAGAAACACTACAGTGTAAAATAGCGTGTTGGGTTCTGCTACCTTGATTCAATTTTTTTGTCCTCGCTCTGGACTGGAAGAAGCCCTAAAGTGAATTCCAGGTTACCAGGAGCTTGGAGGCTCAGGTCAGCAGGAGACAACACGCTCCCCAGCACCGAAAGCCTGCTCATGGCAGGCATCTTCCTCCTCGCTCAACACGGTGCAGCTGAGTCCCAGGGAAAGAAATTAACCCGGTGTAGGAAGAAAGCAGCTGGGAGAATCTATTTGCAATTTTCTACAGGAAAGCGGAAAGTTGTTAAATTGAAAGCAAGGCTGTTAAAAAGAAGAAACTTCCCCTACTGAGAACTGACATAGAAATAAGAAGGAAAAAGGATGGCAGAAAGGAAAGATTATAACCATTACCACACAGATTTAGAAACCGAGGCTCAGACAAGCAAAGCGCCGTACTGAGCCAGGAGGCAGTGGCAGGATGAACTTCAGCATCAGGAACCTCCAGCGGGACGTGCTGGCTCTCAGCAGACAGCCCTGCTCGCTGCAGAGCTCGCTGCACCTCCAAGGAGCTCATTTCGTGTTCTTTTCCCCCCCTGCACTGACAGAGGCTTCAGGTGCCAGGTGCTGTGCTGTAGGCGTTTTGCGCATTTGTATCCGCACGCAGTTTCCAAATCTTAGAGCTATGCTACGCATTCTCACCGGTGACTAAGCCTGAATATTTTAGGAGAAACTGCTTTAGGGATCTTGGTGCAACTATAAAACCTTCTCAGCCGAGGGTTTTTTTTTTTATGCTCAGCTGTATCCAGGCAGAAGTTGGGAGAGGAAAACCAACAGACAAATTGAATGTCATCCAACTTTGTCTCCAAAATACATCACACAGGACACTGCAATACTACTTTTATAAGGTAGCAATAAAGAGCTTGAAGTAGAGGTTGGTAAGGGAAGTGTCTTCTCTACTCTAATTAGTACTCCGGTAGCACTAGCACTACCAATACCAGTGACAATTCTCCTTTAATTTCAGCACTGTCATTTGGGATCACACATACGATGGGAGGAAAGAGCCTCAGCCCAAGTCCCCAGGGGCCAGATTCCCCGTTTCTCAGTGAGATACCTCAATGCAAAGCAACTGGTCATGACCTGAAGGGCTTTGTGGCAGGAATTCACTCACCTGCAGCTGGGGTTTTACAAGCGCTCCTCCTTGGTCGGCCCAGCCTCTCCCGCTAGGCCCAAGCCTTGCCTGGAAGCCTCCTGCAGCAGGACCACGGCCGTGGTCTCCATGGCAGGTGGATCTGCAGAGGAGCAAAGGAGAGGAGGGTTAACGCTGTGCATTCCTTGACTCACACAAGGGACAGCAGCCAGGGACGCCACAAGCGGCCTTCGCTCCTCAGAGCCTCCAGAGGCCCAGGCCCCATCGCCATGCCAGTGTGGAGCCTGGGGATTCATTTCTGATTTCACCACGGCTCTTTATCAGAGAGACAGCTCTGAAAGGCACAGATTTTCTACCCCACAATGGACCTGTCACGGTGACAATTATATTTAATAGTAGCAGTTCAGCCTTGCCTTTCAGAGGTGCTGATTATGGCAGTAAATAGAAGCGCATTAGCGAGGTGACAAGACACTGACAGGCTGCATTCACACTGCATCGGGGGCCTGCAAGGGCCCAACCACGCTGTGGTCTTGACAGAAGAAACCCAAGGGGACATTCCTTTTTATTGGGCTTTTGGTGTAGAGGAGAGAGGCACAAAGGTTAAAAATACTGCCCAGCCTAAGACCAGAAGCAGCACAGAGCAGAGGCTGCAATGGAAACTGCATAAGAAAACAAAGCAGTGCACCAGAGGTAAGATAGCGTGGTTTTTTTTGTCCCCATCTTTTCAGTCCATCACCTGCTGGGAGTGAAATATTGCCATGATTCTGGCAGTGCTATAAATAGAGGTGAAGTTTGGTCTTTGTGCTCTGAGAATAAATAATTTAAAAACATAAAAAGGGCATCCAAAATCAAGGGAAGTACCTACAAGTGGAATCGGTGGTGGGGCAGAGAGGCTCAGTGTTGAGGTTCCCTTCCCAGCTTTATCACACAACTGTTGGGAAATCATTTGAAAATTAAATAAAAAAGCAGGGGGGGAGCTTAAATTCAGCCACTGCAATAGGTCAGTGTGACACCACTCATTGCAGAGCACCATAACCACGTTGTTGTCTGCAGGTATGTAGCTACCATTTAACACTGCATTTGAATACTTAACGTTAGGCACTCAGGTCTGGGCATGAACATCTGAAATCAGGAATATCTCAAATCCAGGCAGAAAAATATGACGATGTCTCTTTTCCTACTGAGGAAAACTACAGAGAGATTAATTTGGATAAAATGGACCGTGCTCTTGATTTCACAATGCCACAGAAGTGAGAGTAATAATAACATTTAATAAGCAGCCAATTTTCTACACTCAGAATTAGTCAAAAAAGCTTGTGATGAACTGTTTCTGTAAAACAAGAACATCCCTGAGCAGTGGGATCTCACAGAAACAGTGGCACTCAGGCAGATTTTTCACTAGACGCAGACAAAAATCTCACATTAATCACCCAACACAGGACACATTGCTATGGGATTGCAGCACTAATTCCATGTTACAGCTGAATCCCAGATTAATCAGATGCACAATTTCCTCAGCCTAGATATCCTCTAGCGGCTCCAAGCTATTAAGGTAACAAAACGAAATAAACCTCAGCTCCAAGTGGAGAGACCAGGAGATCGGACTGGCGCTACAGCCCTTCTCCCCCACAGCATTGCTTCTCCACGTAGAAAATTGTACAGTGACCCTTCTGTACCTGCAATCAAGTCAGATTTGATCTTGCTAGTCAGGCAGATGAATCCCTGTTATTCCAAACGGTGACAGCATCTTGGCTTGCATCATGGGTTACTGACCATTCATTCCTAATCAAAGAAAATTTGCTGTGTTTTCAAGAGATGGCTCCGTTAAATGAAGCAGATGAGCAGTGGATCTGTCCATTTATTTATTTTTAAACCATGATCTGGGGCACAGGGAAGGGTATCACTCCTGTTTCAGAGACAGTTTGGCTACGAGCTCATTCGCTGGAGGATATTAGCAGCTGGCATCTGAAATGGCAAGACTAGAGTATAGAGGTAAGCCAAAGTCAACTGTGCTGAAACACAGCCAAATTCTTATTTATTCCACAGGAAAAATGGCTAAGCTGTGGTCGCTATGTAATTCCAAACAGTGTTTACACAGTGACCTTTCCATTTCCCCTCTTGGAAACAAAAAATTTAATTGTTTTGCTCCTCTAATGCAGAATAAATAACTCCCAGTGATTTTCTATTGGTGTGCAAATAAACCGAGCGGTTATCTTTTTTCTGCTATCAAAGCTGCCAGACCATTCCAGCTCAACATCCCCAACTCATTCCAGCCTTGGTACTTTGCCAAAGTTGCTTGGTTTTTTTGTGTGTGCACCAGTATGGTTGTTGATGAGGTGAGAGCCCTGAGATGGCCTGGATACGGGGCTGGGAATCAGTGAACCCCCAGGAACTCATTCCAAGTGTTTTTGCTGGGGTCCTAAGAAGCTTGTACAACCTTTCCTCCCGTGAAATTCTGGTTGGCAAAGCAGGCAGTAATGCCCCTCGAGGAGCACCCGTGAGTATCATCGCTGTTAGATGCTTGGAAGCTGAGATGGTTTACACTGCTCAGGGTTAAACTCAGGTACAGGGTTTCCTCATTAACCTGTAACAAGATAAAAGGACAAATTGTCCTCCTAGCCCAGGCACTGTGAAGCTGAAGTCACATCATCCCACAGACAGGCGCAAAGACAAGCGCCCTGGGAGGTGTCTGGGACGTGTCAGACTGCAGGAGGGTGTGGGAAGGGCTGCACGGAGCCCTTCTCTCACCTGCCAGGGTACGGGAGGGACAGCTCTGGCACTTGGCAGGTTCCGAGCAGTGCTCCTCCTTGCTTTAATCCATCAAAGTATAATCACACGCCTGGAAAACCTCGTCTGCTGCAAACCTGCACTTTCTGACTTGGTCCGTTTGCAGTTCAGTCCAAAAGGGGGCTTCTGACGTTGTGATTGTTTGAATTATTTTTTAAAAGGGTGTAAAAAGCTCACTAGACTACCTTTAGCTGTATGAAGCACAGGGGAAAGAAGCCCCAACAAGAAAAGTAACATGGACTTGCCCACTGCAGTACCAGCAAAAGGACCTGCTGCAGGAAAGGCTTCATTTTGTGCTCTGAGAAAATCCAAGCCAGAGAGAGAAGCGACAGAAGCAACGTGCTGATGGCTCACTGCCTTCCTCGTAGCCACAGGACACCCACTACCAGGGAAGACATGCCCTAGTAAGTTCTGCTATTTAACTCAAATCGCTTTTAAACTAAAACAACATTCTCAGGTTCAAAGCAAAGTTTAGTTTAAAACTGCTCCTGATTATCTTAAGCTAAAACTCCCCAAAGAAAGCACTCCAACCAAAATAAGGGCATTCTTCCAGAAGAGAATTGCACCTGTTTAATGAGTAGTTTCAGTAAACTGGTGCAATTTGTTCAAGCTGAAGAACTACTGATGAAGAACTAATGTGAACAGCGAGGGAAGAGGAACAGAGAAAAATCCTCACAGAATAACCTTAAGAAATAGAAGTTCTGCAGAACTGGCCAAAGCACAGATGTCTGCAGCATGTGACGATGTTTTTCCATCATCTGCGCTTTCCCTAAAATAAACGGTCACAAAAGGAAAGCAGAAAGTAGCAAGCACATCAAAGAGGGAGTGCCTGGGAGCTCTCTTCACCCTCCCATGGACCGGCAGCGATGCTGGAAGCCAGGAGAGGCCATGAAGGGGAAAGCCACAAACCGCGACGTGTGAACGTGCTCACAGAGATCTGCAGGCTGGAAATTGCAGCAAGGCGCTTGCAAGAATTGTTTCAGCAGGACTGGAAGCTACCACAAGGCGTCTTCTAGAGTGACAGTACGATGGGACAGCAAAGGACAAGATGGTAAACGTGGAATCCACATTTTTGGAAGTTATGGCTGTCTGCTCCGTCCCAGCAGTAGCCAAGGGACAACAGCCTCACCCCAACCAACACCGCTGTTTTTAGTCTACTAAATAATCCTGTCCTTTATGAAGAAAGGAAATAAGTCATCTCCTCCATTTCTCCTTCCCAAGCTAAGGATCATTCTTCAACCCAACCAGGCGTTAACAAATCTCTGTCCCCTGCTCCACTCGCCAGGCAAACAGCAAACGTCTCTGCTGACCTCACGGCAGAAATAAGCAGCCTGTTGATCCCCATCTCTTTATTGCTGCCAGCAATTATCACAAAACATCTTCATTGTACACGTGAGGACGCCCCGCTGTTCAGCTGCCCAAGAGAAGCCGGACTTGGGGAAGCAGCAAGGGGAATTTGCAGTCCTGTGCACAAGCCAAGGCATCCCACAGGGGCATCTTGTCCTCACCTTAGTAGGTCTGCTAATGGCTGTGTCCTCAGAAAAGCTCCCCGCAGGGCAGGGCTGACAAGTGCCAGGCAGGAGGAGACCACGCAACGATGGTGCCCGTGAGCATGCTGTGGGATGAGGGGACACCAGCAGGGCCTCCTGAGGATGGCGTTGGCACAGGTGAAGAAACTGAAAAGCACAAGGACCGCAACTTGCCTTAGCAAGAGCGGCAGCTGCATAATATTTGAAGACACACAAACTCACTTTCTCCAGGGACGAGAAAGACAGAGAGGTTAGAAGAAAAGGCTAATGAGTTGTGCTCATCTACTTTCATCCAGCCCCAAGCAGTGCTTAAGTGTAGACAGAGGAAAGCACAGGAAGCAAAGCTCCTCACTGCAGCGGTCGTAGTACTCACATCGACTCCCTGGGTACGGCACCATTTCCTGTAACTCCACATCATCTACATCTGAGTGCGGCAACCTCAGCCAGGGACAGAAAGCCACAGTGACTTAGGGAGGTTTGTGTGACAAAGCCCATCCCACTCCGCGAGGCTGCGATGGAAAGTTTTGAACCTTGGCTTTTGACGACTGATCCAGGCAGTTACTTAGAAGCCTGTACCGCTTCTTACCACGTCTCTAAAATTATATTTGTTCTTATTACAGCAATATAGCAGACCTTAAATTCAAAGGTAAGCCCTGTGTGGGTGTGAACTCCAATGGACTTAGCAGCAGCTTCTTCCCACCAGTGATTCCTCAGATTATCTCAAGAAAAACTATTAAGCCCCAAAGGACTGGAGGCTGCAGATTCCTTTTCTTTTACGTGTTCTGCAGCATTAGCTTCACGCTGCAACAATTTGAGAGGAATTTGTAGAAAAGTATTAGGGCTTAGAGAGGGGGATGAAGGTGTTTAAAGGAAGGTTCAGGAAGATGCTATTTCAGAAGGTTCAATGTCAGCACGACCTCCAAGGGCTAGAGAGATACTGGAAGGCTAGAAGCAGGCTCCCGAAAGGGACAGCAACCTGGTGATGTAAAAAATAAGGATTTTAGAACCACCTCTGGCTATTTAGCAACCATTGTTCTTACGAGAAATCCAGCTAAAGCAAATCCCAGGCCTTGGACCAAAAATACATTGCAAGCTTGGTTCTTAATTTTGGGAGGGGGTGCAAAAGCTCTTCTGCACGATCAATGGAGCGGAAGGAAAAGACCATGTTCCTGTTTATGAGTCTTGGCTTCTCCTGCTC
Source organism: Heteronetta atricapilla (assembly GCA_011075105.1). NCBI lineage: Eukaryota > Metazoa > Chordata > Aves > Anseriformes > Anatidae > Heteronetta > Heteronetta atricapilla. The sequence continues at coordinate 2,761,055 of CM021758.1, forward strand.
AGGTAATCAGTCATCGTTACAAACCAGATCTCTGGGAGCTTTCTTCTCCTGCAGTACGAAAGCCTTTAATCTTAGAAATGAAGAGACTTCAACCCCCCAGAAATTGTGATTCTGAAGTGCTCAACAGCCTTTAATTCATTATGAACCTAGAGGCAGCGGGAAAAAAAAGTAAATAGGCAAAAAATACATCACATCCTTAATCTAGGGAAAAAAAATCAGTATTTTTATAGCACATAATCAGACACTTACAAATATATTTCACTGGAGGAAGGGGAGGGTAGGAATGTGCATTTCCTATTTCCTTTTCAATAGTCGGATGCACAGAGGCCATCAATATGGTCATTAGAGATAATCTGCACAAGTCATTCCTAAACCAAAAAGAGGGATTTAAAAAGAAACAAAAAAAAAAAACCTAAAGAACCCCTGCAACAAGGAAGGGCATTCTACAGTTCCAGGTTCACGTTTAAGCATAACTCATCATCTGAATACGGGGGGAGGAAACACACTTTGTTTTGTACAATATAAATAGGATTTTTTTTAAAAGGTACTACATATGAATACAGTAACGGTGCTATTTCAGTCAGGACTTGAACATGCAGAGGAAATTCCCCGTCGCTCACAACCACTCATCCCCATCCCACCCTTCCCCTCCCCCTCCAAAAAAAAAATCCTCTGCTGTTAAAATTCTCTTTCAACTGTTTTAAATATTTCTCCGTGGCCTGGCAACATTCTTTTTCCTTTATACAAGCAAGCTTTCTGCTAAATTATGTTTGAACCGACAGGAGACAGCTATGTAGGAGTAACAACTGAGGCTTTTAAGAACCTTGCCAATTTTTAAAACTTTTATTAGTCTCAGCTTGATTTTATTCTTGGAGACATCCATTGAAAACGTCAGTATCTCAAATAAAAAAACCCTGTTTCAGACTTCTTACAAACACGCACGCGTGCACACGCGCCGACACACACACACAGAAAATAACACAGGCAGGAAGAAATAAAGGGAACTCCGATTCGCTGCAGGGAGAACAAAACCCAAAAAAATAAAATAAAAAATTAAAAAGTTGCTTTATTCTATCTCCACTCTTTCACCAGGACAGTTTAATACCCGTCGAGTCTTTGAAGATCCTTCTACCATCTGCTAGCCCACAAATCCTTCCCACTTGTTCCCTCCAAGATCCAGCTACAGCCTTGCTCAAAAACCTCTCCACAGAACAACGACCACCTTGCTAACGGGACTGGGAAAAAAGAAATGTTGTCTCTTTCTGTCCAGTAATTTCAGGGAATTAAGTGGAAAAGATTGCCGTGCAGCGTTCCGGGTAGCTCTACCGTGTCACCGTGGCCAGGCCAAGGCATCTGGGCGAGTGGCACGATGCCCCCGTGCCCCCCTGCACCCAGACTTTCTGGAGGCCACGTCCCCTTCCCAGCTCTGCCCTAGGGCTGCAGTTCTCTTTCTGCAGTTCTCTTTCTTTCTGAACTGACAGAGGTCCCCCAAAGAGAGTGGAAGACTTTCCAGTGACTTCAGTAGGGTTTGGGACCAGGCTCTTTAAAAAACACTGTTCCGTAACAGCTCTTTGACCGGAGGTGATTTTCAAGTGTTCAGGTGGGAGCTGCCCACTCAGTGCTTGAGGATTTCTTTTCGCCTTTAATGCTCGTTCAATTCTCAGTGAACTGAGTCCAATCAAAAGCAGGGCTTGCGTTCCTCTTCCCGGGAGTATCTCAAAGGCTCAGTCTTTAGTAAAGGATGTCACAACAATCAAAGACGTTTGGGGAATTTCTTCTTTAATAGGATAAAAGAAAAACATACAAACACCTCCCAGGCTTCTGTCATGGAATGATTCTCACAACTGTAAGGAGCACAACTCAGAAAAAAATGGAGACAAAGAAAGAAAAGGTTCCTATGGGAGACATGCCTACCAGAGAGCTAGAACAATCCCTTTATGCTCTAGTCTGCAGTGGGGAAGGGGATGGCTCGTAAAGGAACTAACACAAGAAGCAGCAACAGAACACTTACCAAAACCGAGTGGCGTATCGTAACTGAAAGCCATGCTGATTTTTTTATATATTTTTTTTAAAGTAGAAAGCAACTTAGATGGCAAAGATGGGGAAGGAAGATGACAAGAATGGCCAGAACCTGGCCATTGTTTCACTAAGTCCCTTCCTGGTGACATGGCAGAAATGCACACACCTATCACATGTCTTTAAGAGAATTAACTGTAAGAAACATCCCAGCTATGAAACATCTCTTTCCCCATCTTCCCCAGATTACAAAGAAGATAGTGTTTCTTTACAAAAAAGAACCCAGAACTCTCCAGGACATCTGCGCTTGCTTTCTCTCTCCCCACTGTAATATTAGTCACATTTCATTTGGGGGTGAGAGGGGAGGATTTTGTTTTCAGTTTTAAAGCCATTACCTAGAAAAATGTTTTGTGGAAACTTTCATTTTTCCTATTTTTGTTTGCCTTTTTTTTTTTAATAATGCTTATTTATAGAAAACTTCACAAAGGTGACTTCTATGTACAGAAAACACAATTCCAAAGGCTGCTTCAGTAGTCAATGTAATAGCACCTTTAAAGACAAAAGAGTTTGACATATTTTAAAAAGTCATTTTTATCAAATTTTAACCCTTTCCAAGCCAAAAAAAGGAGTCAGTTCAAACAAACTCTTCCCGAGTCTCCATGTGAAATGCTGTCAGAAAGTTTTTCCAGCTCCTATCGGTCGGCAGTGTCTGGCAAAGTAGAGGTAGTGTGCAGCCAGACAGAATTTTCTTGCAGTCTAAACCAGAAGAAGATGAAAGGAATTCACAGCAAACTATTGCACAACGCTGGTCTTCTGTTCCACAGTTTTCTTTTTGTTGTTGTTGTTGGTTTTTTTTCCTCGAAGGCTTGAAAAGGGTTAACTTTGTATTTAATTAATCCTAGTTAAAACATGTTGCTCTGAGTTCCAGGTTGGTACTGTGTCTGCAACAGGCTCTCCATAAAGGCCAAGTAATCTGGGTTTTGTCCATATTCTTCAGGATTTCTTGAATTCCCCAGCCGGGGGCGCTTGGCTGCTCTCACTTCATCTCCCGAAAATACATCTTCCTGAGGGGCCCCAGTGCTGAGGGACTGCGGGAGACACGAAAGTACAGTCATTAGAGGCACAGAAAGAAAACAGAGACGCACCAACTGTTGAGTGCACCTGCATAACAAGGCAGCAGGGACAACAAGTGAGCGAACAACTTGGTACAGAGAATTGCTGCACAAAAAGCGAACTCAGAAACATGCAAAGCACATGGCTGAAAGAAAAACTTCTGGGTTTCTCAAACCGAACTTGAAAAGGAGCCCTGAAGTTGCCTTCCTTCTGTATCAAAGTATCTTTTACTTCTATTCCTGCCTTGCCAGTTCACTGTTTACTCCTGTCCTCCATCTCTGCACGTTGTTCATTCCTAGTAGGAGGCACGCAGGAAATTGGGGCTTCCCCGATGGCTTAAAAAGATCAAGAGCTAAAGAAAGCATTTGGGGTTAACATGACTGTACAAATGATTGCTTCTGTTCATCCTCTTCTTACACTCTCAAAAGAGGTACATTTCTTGGTAGAAATTATCATCTCCTATTGCTTTGTTCCTTTGTTCTGCTGTTCTACATTAAAGCATCACTTCCACAGAGTATCGTCTAACGCTCCTGGCAGCGGAAAGTACATGTGAAAAATCTTAGCTTTTAACCAGACCTGAAACTTTTAATTCACTTTCCAGCCTGCGTTCCTTTCCCTGGAACTGATATAAAGTCATCTGATGGTTTCCACTGCAGAGAATACGTTACTTTCCAAATCTTGTATTGTAAAGTTCCAACAATTGTCTCTATTACTAGTCAAGCTTAAATAAACCAGAACACTGTGCACATCCTAGAAATCAATTCTAGAATGTGTCTTAGCCACCAAAAATCTTTCAAGGATAACAAGGTGAGTTATTATTAGACTGTAAAATTTATGCCATGAGGTCTTACTGTGATAAATGACCTCAAGATGGAGAAGCCATACAGAGCTACATTACAGAAAGCATTTTACAGATGGTTTTTTTGGTAAAACCCTTTCATGCATAAGCAAACAAAGGTTTCCTCCAAACTGACATGAGTTTTTCCACCTAATTGCCTGTTACGGGGCCATTTTTAACAACGTGCCTCTTATGCTTCTGCTGGTGGCCGTGGATTCACAGCTTCAGAGAATCACTGGTTCAACTTGGCAGAGAAGTTGCGTGTACTCCTAAGGAATGGTTGGAGCGTCCTCTTTTTGTCTCTTAAGAGAGACAGAAGCCCACAACCTTTAACAGAATAACTCTGTGGATCCGTCCCTGTCATACACTAGCTAACGTGACATTTAGAATGAAGAGGAAAACAGTCTATTCTCCACTGGCACAGAATCTGGTCTCATTATTTGTTTAAATGAGATGACTTTAAAGATCAAAGCACCGGGTCTGAAAACATCTGGCAAACCTGGAACCAAACAAGCTGTGAAATAAATCCCTCATTTTCTAGGCTGAGTATTTCAGTTGCATGCAGTTCAAGGCACACGGGTCTTTTATATAAGAGATCTGTAGGTAAGGTCTATGTGCTACATCTCCTGTTTGGTAAGAAATGGGGGGCTTGGTCCTATGTCAGTAGTCAGTTCTCCAGGTTCCACTTAGTATTCAGACAGAAGGGCAGTCAGTATAACTAAATTCATACACTGTGTGGTGTAAAATGGCATGAACATCATCTTTTGACCAGAGAACACAAAAATCAGGTCCGAATGTGTAAAATGGAAAATCATTTAAATGCTTCTCAAGCATTTACATCGAGAATTTCTCCTGCTCTACATATTTTGCACAAGACCTGGGATTTTATGACCAGAGAAAGCGGAGGCTGTGTTCATTTAATGCCTAAACAGTATGTTAAGAGAATGTGAATGAGTACTGCAAGCCACAGCCATTTTACCGCATCTCTTATTTGATACCTACCAGGCGAGACTTCACTCTCTTTGGAAGCTCTTCCTCCAAGGTATAAATATCACCACGCTTTACCATTAGCTGGGAACCATCTTCAAACTCAACCTGCAGAGTAGGCAGAAGATCAAATAAGAACATTTGGCCTCTAGATTTACAGTACCTGAACAGTTCATTCCCAGATTGTGCCAAGCACGAGCCCTTCGGTCCCACGGGAATACCAAGGAAGCATCAGAGGCCAGCTCTGTCCCACTTCTGCCCTCCCTCCCAATCAGAGGGCTAGAGATTTCCACTGGTTTTTAAATTCAAATCCTGAAAAAAAAGCAGCTTTTCACTTTTAATAAAAGGCAGCCCTGTATTCAGGCCAATGTGAAGATGAAGAATCTCTTTCATCTTAAACAAAGCATTTTTTACACGTCACGATGAAACAAGCCCAGCTACTAAAATACATTCATATTTTAACAGGCAGAAATAATCAGCCAAGTACAAGAAATGGTGGTAAGTCCTCACGTCAAATCTTTTTCTCTAAGCACTGATTATATCATGAATTATGCATCAGTTGTTACAGGAATGTTTATTCACGAAAACATGCATATAAAAATATTAAAACTAATAACAGATTTTAAGAGATTCTCGTTTCCTTGGCTTAAGACTTTATTACTTTTCTGGATAACACAAAGACACAACGCAGTTAATAGGGGATGGCAGGTTTGGACTGGACACGTTCAGAAGGAAGCAGTCATCTGTTCTCTGAACTCCTCCCGTGCTGCCCAGGTCTTACCACGCATCAGTTACACCAGGCCTGCGATGCCTGCTGAGGTCCCTTAACCGAGCAGCATCCATCAGCTGTAATAACCACGCAGGTAGGAGAACAGCCTTTGACAGATGAGCTCTGCTGAGCCCTACTGCGGTGGTTTAAGGTGCTGCTAGTCCCATTTACTCTCCGGTTTTACAGATTACCGCCAGCATAGCAGAGTCAGAAGGGAAAACAAATGGACAAGCTCGAGAGTCGAGCCACAAGCAGGTCTGCCACTTCCACCACCAGTGCTCGATCTCCTGCAGAAAGGCAGAACTGGCAAGGCAGGGCAGCGGCACCGCAAACCGTCACAGAGTGGCTGAATTTTGTTTATTAAAGCTCCAAATTACTGATAAGGCTTAAGGCCTGTTCTGAACACACATTAGTGTATGTTTATTTTTTATTTTTATTTATTTTAAATATACACAACTAATCTCAGCACACAAAGCACAGGCTTAGATATGGGAACTGGAAAGCTAATGCAAAATAAGGCAAGATGAAAATGCTGACGCTAATCCATGCAGTCTTCCTACGAACATCTTATTTCATAACAAAAACCCCATCGCCGTGTTGTTAAATATAATCCTGTTAGACAATAGAGATGCACAGTAAGGACTGAAAATAAGCATCTATATAAGGAACCGATGTCAAAAGCTGTTCAGGCTGTTTTCCCCATGGAGAAGAGCTCTACCTATAGGTAACTGCACGATTTGAAAAACCCCGACTCCTCAGGCATATTTTTCTGTCATCTGTCACTATCAGTGGAATAGCCTATTTCAAAATTTTTTACCTTTGAGAAATTGATGACAATTTCCCATACTGTGATTAAGCTGAAAAGCATGCATAAAAATGGATCTTTATGGAACTACATATTGTACTTATTCATAACCAGGGTCACCTCAGATCACATCTTCTCTGAAGCATTTACTTTCCATTATGCACGCGAAGAAGACCGTTAACTGACAAGGTGGACTATTGTGCTCTTTGCACACAGATATGAAACACTCTGTGTGCAGCAAGGATAGAAACCAGAACCCAATTTCAAACAAATGCAAGACTTGGGACTTCCTTTGCCTTTTACAATTGTCTAGGGGCATCAGCCTCTTTAAAATAACAATTATATTCCAGCATGTATTTTTCAAAAGGATGTGCACAAAGTACACTTTCCTTTATAAATCACTATAATTTTCAGCTTCTTGGTAACATTTAAAACAGATTTAATCCAATGAACACACTGCATCTTATAAAACCTTCTGCATTGAAATACTAATGCCGTGGTATCAGCCTAAATCTTCCTTTACTTTTAGAGCCTTCCAGAAACAAAAATCCTCTACGTGCAAGACTCAAAGACAAAAAAACAATGGCTGCTGTTTTTCTCTGCTTAAAAACGGAGGTGGTGAGAGTGTATAAGACTATTATCCCCATATGCTGCTACTGCTCTCCAAAGTACCTTCCCATGGCCAGAGGTTTATTTCCCCCCTTGAAGTAGTCTCCTGACCCATAATTTCCCTTACTTTCTCTTGAATTGTCAAGGCAAGTTTTAATTATGTAAATACTGGCTCATGAGGAACTGTAGGTCACAAGCTCAGTTAGCACGAGCCACCAGAGAGTAGTAGGAGCAGGTCACTTTTGACCTGAGTCAGATCTGAGCTGTTTTTCAGTATTCTACTAATGAATCTGAGGCATCAGCCATTAAACCCTTTTCCCACAACGGAGGCGAATGGCTTCTCTTCCATCTGCCCTCTGTTACTGGAAAGTTCCTGTGTAGAAGCTTCCTAATACTGGTGAACACTCAGGGAACAATTGCTATGGGTCAAGGAGAAGGAACAGCTTCTGGAGACTAACGTGTCTTTAAGGGTTGCCTCCTCATCCAAATAAAGAGAAAAGACATTTACTTTCAAGAGGAAAGCTACTGCATGCTAAACAATCTTATACTGACTTTAACAAATCCTTTTGGTTTATTAATACTTTTTTCCTTCTCTTCAGCTGTAAAAAGCTGCACAACTACCATCAAGAAGTTGTGTGTTTTTCCTACAATATGAAAAATGGCAAATCTATTTTATATTTTAAGAGCTGTCTGAAATACGTCTAGCCATGCAGCCATATTCTGCCAGAGAATACCTTTACCCTGGTCCTATTTTAGCACTACATTTCTCTTTAGACTACCAGCAGTATTCATTTCAGAAGGCAAATTCTCTCTTCAGGACCAGAGCAAACATTCAATGTTAGTGGCCTATACAATAGGGGTAACAATCAGACATGTCGATAGGAAGTACATGGATACTCTTCCGTACTTACCTGATAAATCTGACTGATCTGGGCTGCAATAAACTTGGCCTTGTAGACAATTCCATCTGTCCACTGCAGTTGAACCATCTCACCCTCTGGAGGGGGTCCCATTTGGACGCAGTCTCTGCTCTGAGGACAGACAGGCAAAGAGGTCAGACAGCCCACAGAGACAAAGCTCAACAAGTAGTTGAAGTGTGTTAAAAACCAGTACTCGGGGAAGTTCCTATATAACGCTATAATTAAGCATAGGAGAGTTACTAGACTTGTGATTAATTGCAGTAATCTCAAACAAACCATCAAACACCAAAAGAACAGAAATAAGCACTTGCACTTCCTTCTGGTGACAGCACTCAGTTCTAGAAAGTGTCTCATTACAAACCCCAAACCATCAAACTGCCTATATCACCAAAACCTCACGGGGTGACCCGCTCATGGTGAATCAGTGGTACAATCAGGAAGAGAGCGTGTGAGTTGACAAGTCAGCCTTTTCTATGCATTCCCTCTATTAAGTGCGTTTCCTATTTTGAACCAGAAGTGCTTACAATCTGCTTCCCCCATGAATCACACTTGTCAGTTGAAAAGGGAGAGATTATTCAACAAATAGGATGCAACGTAAAACAAACACCGCATTCTGTTAAGTTATATGCGTACAGCAATATCACATTTTCGTAAAGGAACAAAAAAAACGAAATGAGATAATGTCACAAACAGGAAAGGTGGTAGTGAAGAACAGTATGAGCTTTTCTATGCAAGTAACAACTTCACTTTTACAATATTTTTTTTAGCTTTTGTTGTTCCACCCCACAGCGCACAGAAGGAGTGCACACGTTACACTTCGTACTCATTATAACGGTAATAGCCTCTATAGTGAGCTGCTTACAATAATGCTTTCTGGGTAAACGTTGTCACTGTATGAACCATCATCAAAGTTTACTTCATAGAAAGTCTGTGTTGTCGTGCCAATCACTTTACATCTGTAGTAGAGTCCGTTCCGGTTCTTTGTGATCACAGTCTGTCCAAGGGTCACTTCCCTTCGAAATTGAACCTATGTTGAAGAGAAAAGGGAGAAATTGGCAATCACAAAAGCTGGGTTAAAAATACAGGTGCAGAGAAACCGTTCTATAAAAACAGCGGAAATTTTAAAAATTTAAAAACATCCAACAAACTTACATTCTGGGTAGCTGCTTTGTGTTTGAAGCAAGTGATGGACACAACGTAGGGCCAGTCATCCGGCTCCATGGGTACACCAGCAGCGTGCGCACAGGTCACATGGAAGGAAGTAGAGCAGTGCTCATAGGAGCACTGGATGCAGGCACCAGACACTTTCTTCATCCGCTTCCGACAGTACACGCATTTCTGACACACAAGTTAGCATTATGCAGACAGGCCACAGCAGCTTTAATGCAACATACCGGCATCCCGATAACTGACAGGGTCAAAACGTTCTCATCATTAGTGGCTACAGCACAGAAGCTGCAGCCAGAAATGGTGATGTTTCATGCTACGAGGTCAACTCTAATACTGCCAGAATCGCCTGTCCAACTCTACACACTTGCCTAGAATCACTTGTAAACCAGGTTAGTACCTGCTGTAGCTTCTTATCATTCCCACAACCACAATGACATCTACCACTAGGTCAGCCCTCCAGAGCCATACTGGATGGTGAAGCAGACTAAAATCCAATTTGAGACTATGCTCACAGGAGGACAGAGAGAAAGGAGGACCTAACAGGCAAACGCACGTCAGTATTATTAAAGAACTGCTCATTAATACTCATCCTCCTTAGATATGTAAAATATACCTATCTTATTCCAAACTACAGCTAGGCCATCACAGACACTGCAGAAAAATAATGTTCATTTTTGGAAAGAACAGAGCAGAGGGTAACTGTGTAGCAGTTTGTTCTGTTATGCTTAATGAAACATTTTATCTATCAGATCCAATAGAATATCATTTCATGTACTGGAACAATGGTGGTTTGTTTTGTTGCTGTTGGTTTTTTTACATACAAACATACCAACTGTGTTTTATTGCTATCCACGTCAGATCGCTGGAGATAACTCAGAAGAAATTAAAACATTGTACCAAACATCAGAATCACAAAGGGGAAAAAAAGTATGTAACCTTTTGGCATTTTAAAATCATTTTCTGCAAAGCAGATGCGCTTATTAGACCTATCTAATTAGACAGCATTTAGAGAGGACAGGTAAGCGACTTAAGATGTGACTGCTTTAAAAAGAAATGTAAGAAAGATTGGAAGCAAGTATTAGATGTCAGTGGGAAACAAGATAAATCTCCTCCTTAACAGCACCAAATTCTTGTTTAAAGCTTCTCAGAAATACATGAGATTAGATTTTGGTAATCTCAATCTAAAGGAATTTAAATTGGACACTTGGAAATATTTCCATGCAACTATTTGGAAACACCATTCTTAGGCTTTTAACATCTTAAGTCTAGAGGATCTGGCACTGATTGATGAAAGCTCCTTTACCTTAGCCGAGGCTTCTTAGACAAGGCAAATCAAGGAAAATTTAATATCACACATGAGATGAGCATGCATTTTACTCGTTAGAATGAATTGCACTACTTAAAACAGCTCGTATAAATAAAATCCTGAGAGATATTATATGCCTGTGAATCCAACTATACAGCCACGTCATTTATTTATTAGAGAGAGATAATTTCCATATACAAGGAGGAACAGAGGAAGGCAATAATTTTTAGTGCCCGTTTCCAGATGACTGTCTCCCAAGCACATTACTCTGGCTTGCTCCAGCCACTGCCCCCCACGTTTGATTGACTGCCTCCCTCCCAACCCATCCGCCCACCTAAATATAAATGTTCTATAAACGTACTCTGATATTATGCATAACAGTCTTTCTCTCTGTAGTGTCTGATATTAAACAGGGCCTTCCTTTCCCTCTTTACATCTCCACGGCGCCTCGTTTGCCTCACTTCCATTAAAGCAGCGCTCCAAGTATGTGACATAACAGAACTCACGACCTAAACTGTAAGGTCCGTCTGAATTACTGCATCCCATGGGATTGGCAATGTAACGAAAGCTTCCTGAGGTCACACAAAAAGCCTACGCAACCCCCAGAAGTACAAATTCACTCTGCTCCTAGATCTGGGCTAACTAAAAAGTGTATCCTCAAAAATGCTGAGAGTAATACTGCATATAAACAATCCCCCCCCCAAAAAATAAGAATTGCCAAATTGCAGTGTTGTATTTGTGTTATCATAGTCCATGGGGCCTAGCTAAGAGCCCCACTGTGTTACAACCCATTGCCAAGGCAAATAAAAGACCACTCCTTCTCATAAAACTATTTCTCTTTGCCTTCAAAGCAAAACAACATACAAAAGAAAGGGAGACACCTTCTGCCTTCTTTCTCTGCAAGCTAACCGCTCCCCGACTGGGACCTATCCCCCATGTATATGAAATAAGTCAAATTCACTTCCTGCGAATTAAATTAAGTCAGTACGTTTACACCAAAGATTAATTTGGCCTTTTTACTGAAACTAACAAAACCCAGGAAATTCAAAAGTCAGGGCCTCAGTGTTGCCAGAATGTGTTTTTTCGTATTTAATAAGCCTTGCCTCTATCGCGCCCTAAACCGCGTTCAAAAGCCAGATAAGCACCACAGCAAAGTGCACAGCAGGAACACGGCACTGAAAGCAAGTCAATAGCAATGAGATCTCATTATTAAACTGTCAATACCTAATTCTCTCGCCAGCAGGGACAACTGCTGATATACAGTGTGCTCGATACTGCCTCTCACGGGAGCATTAACCCTGAAGTATCAGGAATCTGCCTTTATTGATGCAAACGGGTTTCTTCCAAGCCAGAAGGATTAGCATGCAGCTGATGACACCCCGGCGGTAGGCAGATTCCTGTGGCAGGCAGAAGAGCTACAGAAGTAGAATATTGAGAGCAAATATGATCACAGGGTAAAGAAAAACGAGAGCTACAGTAAGGCTGAAATGTAGAGGGTGGTGAAAGGAGGGAAAATGTTGAAAATCTGGAAGTGTGGAGATGCGATGAACGGAAGCCCCAGTGCTAAGTACTACAGTGAAGCAGCACGTGCAAGATTGAAGACGTTTCCTGGGGGAGAAGAGATGTGAGAAGGTCTAAAGCACAGGAGAAAAATCTTCAGAATAAATGCACACCGGAGAGTTGGGTCATAGCTGAGAGTAAGAAATGGGCTGTCTCCTGCTTGATGAACACCACAATTCATTTACTCCACTGAGGAATGACAGCTAATTATTCCAAATTTCCACGTCATAAATAATTTAGGCACACAGGCCCGTAATACACCATTCATCAGGAAGCATGCAAGCTGCATTCTTTGAATGATGCAATACCCGCAAACGAACTGAGAAGTCTGTGATGAAAAAGGGAGGCCTGGTGTGGGCTTGAGGAACAGAAGATACTCCTTAAAAAGTCACTGCAATTCTTTGATGCATCAGCCCTCCCAGAGTAACTTTAAAAAATAAAATAAAACAAAAAAAAAACACATATAATTCTTATCTATTCACTTCAACAACTCACAACCTTCGTGTAATTTCTACTGTCCTTTTCCATCTCTTTCAGCATAGAAGGCCGCCTCTCAAGTTTTATCTAACCCTGAATCATCTCCATCAATGTCAAATCATCAGATCCACAACCTTTTAGTCCCCTTCAATTTGTCTTCCTAAATACAGCTGCACATCCCTCCCCCCCCCGAAAAAGCAACAAAAGGAAAAAAACACAAACCCACAAAAAAAGTTACATCCCCCCCTCCATATCCTCTACTGACTCCCTCGTGTGCTCCGTGAATTACCTGCAAAATCCTTACTACTACGAAAACTCTTCCCAATGGCTCATGAAGGTGTTTCCCCACACAAGCCCAATTTGAATTTCCTCTGTCCTCCTTCACACACCACCCCAGTGCTGCCTGTAGAGCACCACTGACTTTCACTTACAGCTCCAGACAGTTTATTTGCTTTCTTTCCTGCATATAAAGTCACGTTAAATGTGGTGGCCACACCAACAAACTGTTTTCAGACGCTGATGGTGCGTGCACACATCCTGTCAAGGCACTCCTAACTATGACCAGCAGAGCTGAATGCTTTTTATAATCATTAATTAGCCTAGGAGCCTACTAGGCTCTGTCGAAGTGCTTCTGATCAAAATGCTCTACCTTCCTTCAGATATGAAGAAAACGTGAGGTGTAAATGGAATGCAACGCTGAAGAGATCAACGAAACTATGAAGCTTTAATTCCGGAACAGAAGACGTGTATGTAGCAGGTCAGCAGAGAGGCTCTGGATGGAATAGCCAATGTTGCAGAACAGATTGAAGCAACGAAGTCTTAGTTTAGCTTAGCCAGTACATTAATACTGCCCTGGCTCTATACAATTGTAAGGTAGCCACAGAAGAGTTAAAGAATTAAGTCATAATGTTTCCTTGCGAGGCTCCATTAAGCAACACAAGTAAGTCTTGTGTAAAAGGATTTTCAGTTCATCGTTACAAGTGCTGGTAATGAAGAGGATGCATGCTGGAAATGTCAGATGATCCATAAAGACCCAGTGCTGTAAGATTTATCACTCTCACATCACACCGCTCCATCACTCCACCTGAATAATGAATGCTTTTTACATTCACATTTGTGTACAAAATCCATTTGCACAACAGCGAAATAACTCTGGAAGCAGACAGAGATTCTTCCTAATCTCTCACCCAGCCCCGGCTGGGCTGCCTGCACTAAATAGCTGCACAGTTAACAAACACATCAGTCCTAACCAATACATCACTGCTAGCTTCACCTTCCCCCATACCACACTCCCAACTGTCATCCAACTGATTTCTGCACAAAAAAAAGCAGCAAAAGCACAATTTATTTTGCAATAATGCACTACAGCGATGGAGCATTAACTAACATGAAGATTAATGGCTCTGAGCTAATGAATCATCCATTACTAATCCCTCAGATGAGGTTATTTGCAGCTAAGTAACAAGTTGTAGCTGGACTTTTCTTAAGGCCTTTGCAGAGCCTCGCCTTGCCGTCACGGTCACAAAGATGTATTCGTTTCTAACAAAAATTTCTTGATGGACAAAGAGAAATACTTTAAGGAAAGATGAATCTAATTAGAAATGAACAGGTCAGCATGTCAGCTTCTTTCCAGTTACTATCTCCCATCACACTCCCTCCACGTGGTACTTTCAATAAATGAAGGTTTCAGGTAACTGAGCCCCAAACGTGGGATGAGCAAATACCCCAGGCCCTGCCTAGGGTGAGATAAGAGCACACTCCTAGAGCATAAAGGCAAATCAGGTAATCACAATTCTCTTGTGTGTCAAGGCACTGAGAGAGCACCTCGAGAAGACAAACGATACAGCTTCCTTGGCATTTGTGGGAAATAAGAGTGAGAACACGAAAATGAAAAGAAACCTACCAGTTTCCATCTCTGCTCTGGAATAGCGCTGATATCCACAGGATGACGCTCTATAACATTGAGAAAACGAGCTTCAGGGACAGCAATAGCACAGATTATATGGATCCACCTGGAAAAAAAGGTTGGGAGAAAACAGAATATACTGTTATTTGAATCAAACACTCAAGAGGGCAGTTAACATTTCCCTGACTCCATCACCTACAGTACCAAGGCATGTTTATGGTGGTTGGCAGCCGTAGCAATGTTACCAACCGATTCGTTAATCACGGGCGTGCAAGGTAAAGGTCTCTGGAAAAACAGGGCTCAACCTTCTTATGCACTTGATCTCGTGTGACACTAAACATTTTCTGAAAACTTTTCACTGAGAATGAGTCAAATTGAAGAATGCTCAGAGCCACATAGCCCTGATGTTTTCAGCATGGTCCAGAGCGTAAGATGGTAGTTCGTCAAGCTCAGCCTGCTAATTTAGTGAACAGCAGTTACTTTCGTAATGCCACAACTATTTGCAACAATGGGCATTGAGACCAAAATCACAGAACTGGAAGATGAGGTGCAATATAAAAGGACAGAAATATTTAAAAACATTACTTACCGCCCGTCAGTGGTCATCTGAAGAGCTCCTCCCCTGAGATTACACAGGCAGCATTCCTGTAGTAACAAAACCACTTCAGAGAGGACTGAAAAGGTCTGCCAGACCTTTCACAAAAAGCTGACTACATCTGCGATGCAAACCGCATCCTCCCAGCACCCATCTCTGTGGAGGTATGTAATCAACCCACACAGTAAGTTCTCTTTCATCTCCAGAAGAGTAGATGCTTACCGCTGCCCATGCGTTGGCTGAGCACCGTGAGCAAGACCAGCTTTCATTCACCAGATCTGGACGTATTCCATAACAGCCTGAAAGAAATGAAATTATACCCAGAGTTATGCTAATATTTCTGTAGTACTGAGTTATCGACTGTTCAATTCACGAGGGAAAGGACAGTCTCAAATTACTGAATTAAACTTAAAAGAAGTTATTCATAAAGCTCTGCGATTGCCACAATAACTCCATTTATAAAAATCATCCACTTAACCACACAAACATTTTGTCAAAAGAAGTCAATAATATAGATTCACAGCTGTCTCCTGTATCTGAAGTCTCTTTTCATCACATGGCAAACCAAGGAAGCAGATTCAACCCGACCCTAGAAAATGGGCCGGGGTGGTGAATCCTCAAAAACTAAGCTGGAAACTGAGCTGAAAGACACCTTTAACTGAAGTACAACTGGAGCTCAGAACAGGGTAGAATAGGCTGGAATTTAATCACTGATTTCTTGCTTCAAGTCTACAGGCAGCTTTACCGTGGGATCTGAGGGAGAAATACTTCAGACTGACTGAACCCCCAATTCTCCTTTAAAAACGACGCTACAGGAGCTAGGAAAACATGCTCTTTTTATGGATTTTGTCAACACCCTAAAAACCTAGAAACCTTTGCAAAAGCTTTCTTCTCTGTTTGTCCTTGCTGTTGTCATAACCTATCACAGCTGGGTGAGGGCACTTCTCAGGAACAAGAAGATTGCCAACTGCTTTTACAGCATGCTGCCAGATAAACCAAAACACAACTGAGCCCTGCAATCCTTTAATAAAGCAAATGGATTCTCTGCAGCAAAGTCAAAGGGATATCACAGTTTTGCTGTACAAACAGACAAGGAAACACGAAGACACTCGAGATCACATCAGAAAAGAATGTAGAAAGTAAATCCCATTCACAAAGGCAAGGCACAGCTAAATCAAAAATCGGAATTTCTCTACACCCTGACTGAGACTGCAGATGCACACCACAGCGCCCACATCACTCTCTCCCTCAGTCGGAGTTTGGCCACCGAAAGCATTTTGATAGACGTGTACTGAAGACGTATGGATGTGGAAGACAGCATCACTGTTCTGACTGCTGGAGAGACCACGGTCTGGGAGGAAAGCAAAGTCTTTCTCCTCACACTCACTCCTTATCATATGCTCTTATTAGCCAGAAGTGACCATAATCACAGACGCAGCATGGAAATGGAAGTTGTACTTTAGCTCTCCACAAGAGACAGTCAAGCTGAGCTGCACGGTGACATGTGGGCTATAAAATTGGAACAACAAAAGTAATTCCAGCTGATGCAAGTCAAATAAGATTTCCCATCTGTCAAGATCCAACGGCTGAACAGTAATTTGTCACATCTCCTGGTCCAAGTGCAAATGTTAACTAGATGCCATACAATCTACAACGAAGGTACACTCTACAAGGATTAATCAGATCTTCCTTTACACATAACTACCAGGGAAACAAACAGACATATGTTTCTTTTTGTTAATCAAGTGCCAAACCTACAAATAGCAACACAGGCACTAATAAAAATATATCTCAGCAGAGCTTATGGAGTAGCTGCTGTACACAAGAACAAGACAACCTAACCAACCTTACCTTACCCAAGGCCGACATAGGAACAAGCAAAAAGAGTGCAATCAGCTTGTGATTTCTGCTTTATTGCAAAAAATAAAAGATGACAAAATGAAGAATCTTTCATGTGAGGCACAGAAGAACCAGCCAACAAAACAGATAGTAAAAAGTGCATTTGTGTATATTTTAAGAACAGTTACTGCCAAGATGGACTCGCATATACACACGTACTAGTATCAGAAAAGGAAGGAGCGGGAGTGACAGGAATAGCAAGCATGCCTAGGAGCTATTCAAATACAGACAACAAAAAACTTGAGTTTCTGAATATCCAAAACACTTTGGTGAAGAGGGAACACTCACTAGCATGAACCTGCAGGCAGCATTTGGCACAGGAAATCAAGGGACTGGTTCCATCTTCTCCAATATACGAATTTGAAGGAAGAGGCTCTGTGTTTTCTCCACTTGAGGTAAAGCACATCTCTGGGATCAGAGGCTTGGTCTTTTGTCCGCACTTAGAAAGGTGGACGAAGGAGGTGGTCTCCCCTGTGGAGACTGGGGCAGCTTCCTTATCCACCTGTAAAGACTTAGAGAGAAAATTGCATCGTAAGAATCTCCTCTTCCCTGGTCACAGCTCTAACCTTAAAGTCAAAGCATTTACCCTGCAAAAAAAGTAATCCCCTTCTGTCATCCAGCACCTGACACCACGCAGCACAAATAAGGAACTTTAGGCTGCAACTTTTGGTGCACACCTCCACCCCCCCCCCTTTTGCTCCTCTCCCTTCCTTAGGCCTGTACTGGGATTCATAATTGATTTTGAAAGCTGAAGGAAATATTAGAATAATGAGAAGCTTTCCCTATTTTTCTTCTGTAAAAATTCAACTCCGAAATTGCAGCTAAAACCACCAAGAGGGGGAAAAATATATTAATAAAAGCAAGATGTCCTCCTCCTCCCCACGATGCTCCCATCCTTTTGGCATCCTTCCCTATTCCTTCTGCAAGATTTTCTCCAGAAGAACATTTCAAGGTTTCTGGTAGGAGAGCTGAGTTAAAAACAAAGGATTAAAACAGCCCAGCTAGAGCCAGTTTTCCTCCCAACCATTATACAACCCATCAGCAACCCTGAATACGCATTTTACTTTTGGTCTGTGTAATAAATTAAAAGATTTACAATTGGAGAATGAGGTGGGTTCGGCTTTTCTCAGAAAAAGCTTCCAACACACGCACCTGAATACACTGCACGGATTCCTACCGGATACATACAGCCAGAGCTGGCTCTACAAGCATGCAAAAATGAATCACTCCACAACTGGACAAACAAATAATTCACCTGATAAATTTTGCCTTTCTGCTCATAACATAACCCAAAGCGGATTAGCGGTTTCTAAAGGATGATGTATATGCTTATTGAGTAAATTCCCGTTTTGCTGCTCGTTTGCATATATTCAAAAGTCCAGGCGCAGATCTAAAAACAAATGATCACAGACCAACGTGGCACTGTTTGGCTGCATGGAACAGTGTTTGCAGCGCAAACCCATGTATGTGTGCTTTAAATAATTAAATCTGAGAAAGCCAGAGAAGCCAGGACAGGTGACAAAGGCCTGAGCCACTGCTTCTGCCACAGGCAAATGCACTTCTGTGCCACAAAGCTTTGTATGAGATTTCCTGCCCGTTTTATTACAAAGGTCTGCGTCGGAACTTGCACCATTTAGCACCCAGCACTGACACATCGATCGGACATTTGGAAATTACCTGGTTATATGGGTAGAAGAGGGTACAGACAGCACAGTATGGCTCACTCAGTGCAGCAGCTGCATTGAATTTTCGTTCAGCTGGGAAATTATGTGGTTTATTCTTCCACTGAAGGGAAAGTAAAGATTTCAAAGCCTCCGGGTCACTCATATCTTCCTCCCCAGAAAACGGAAACGTTTCTAGGAAAAAAAAAAGTCCCCAAAAGATGGACAGGCTTTAGGACAGGCAAAACGTAGCGGCAAGGTAGGGTTAAACAGCTTATGTTTCAACAACACCAGTTGAATAATTAAGAACAGTCAATCCATCCATGGTGCTTCACGTGTGTCTCAAATACTTCTTAATTGGCTATAATCTCCCCTTTAGGGGTAGGATAGACAAGGCAGAGACACCCATGACCTGATGAAATCACCCATGAGGAAGAAGAATAAAGAGAATCTGTATTTATTGCCTTCCTAACTCTCCGCTTTTCTAGCCCTTAGAAACCCACAACATCCTCTTAATGAGGCCAAGTTCTAGAAACGTGATGCCAGGAAATCCCCCTTTCCTTTCTCCAGCTGGGAGCTGTGCTCTAACAGGCGTGCACACAGTACGTGCTGGCTTGGTGAGGCTAAGCCCCTTCTCCCAGCTGTCAGCAGCAAGGCCGTGTCAACCTTCACAAAGCGCATCCCGTACCTGCTTCTGCAAACACAAACGCTGCCCGTGACATGCACGCAGTTCAAGTTTTTCCTTTCACTTTTCTGCAGCTGCTTCACAGCAACTTCCAGCGAGCGCACGCTGCTAAGCCTTCAGTTCACATTCATCACCACCTTTTCTTCTGCCAGGGCTCTGATAGGTACTGCTTGCGCTAATTAGCTTGCTGATTCTTTGTTTTTACAAAACCTTTAAAAGGCCCTTGGTATTTTATGATGAAACCACCACCCAATTCATTTGTGCCAGTCTGGGGGTCCAAGTTTCTTACCACTCGTTATTAAAGAGTTTTGAGTCACGAGTGTTTAAGAATTTTGCCATGCAAGCCTAAGGGTAAACTGCTCACTGCATCACCAACCTGCAAAGCACCCAAAAGAACAGCTTTGGCCAGGGGAACTCCAAAACATCTTAGCGGAGCACCATCCCCAGAGCCCAGCACACAAAACAACACTGCTCATTGCTAATTACTGCAAATCTGCAGTTAATGCTCTCCTCTCAAAAAATCTACGCCTCTTCTCCATTCCTACCTCCCTTTTTACAATTCTGCTGCTGCTGATAAAGATAGGGGGAACTGTCAGGAAAACACTTACAGCTAAGTTTACATCTGAGATTTTGAATGCTCCTTCCAACTAATCTGAAAAGTATCTGTCAGACAACGTGGGAAATTTGGTTGTTTGATCCATCTTTTTTTGAGATTATGAACACTGTTTGTCTTTGTCACTAAAATGACGATTCCTTTCTCAGATGCCTTTGCTTCCTTACTGCATTTTTATGTTGGACTAACGCTGGTATCCACGGGCTGACAAGAACTGCTGACAGCCCAGCCTTTGCCACAGGACCGCAGAGCCTTCTGGTGGAAAGGGAAACAAAAAGGAGCAGCCTTGCCAGCGGCTGAGCGAGAGGCGTCCCTTCCTAGCGGAAGGTTACGCTCACACCAGTTCAGGCAGCATCAGCACGCAGCTGGCCTCCAACAGAACCGATTTACAAGGACGTGCTCTACCTCTGGTCGTTTCAGCTAAACGCACCAGTCCACAGCTCGGGTAGGGTACAGCTAAAATTAAAAAGATCGGTGAGCCTGAGAATGCAGATTGATACTGCCGAGACAGATTTCCAAAGCACGGCGCAATGGTCTCACCTCCTAAAGAAATCAAGCACTTTTAAGGAATTTTTGAGACATGAGCCAAAACCAAACCATATGTTCCTCCAAATTTTAAACAAAGCACATGAGGAAACAGGGAAGGATTTATGATACCAGTGAAATCAATGAAACCAGCATCATAATCCATACTGACAGGGGAAAAGAAAAAAGGAAATGACTCTTGTGTGTGATCACTGCCTTCACTCATCCCAGGATGGATTCCGAGTGAGCCACAGTATTCAGGATGGCTCCTGTGTCTCCAAAGCCACTTACGCAGAGGGAGACAAAGCTTGCAGTTTGTCTCAATTGAATGTTAGTGTAGAATATTGCGTTCCCTTAATTTATATGCTCACTTTTCCTCACTGCAGCCTCCAGATCATCCTTACACATTAGCCCTGAAAAAGCACGGAGGGCAGAGAGCTGCTTCTATTCCCTTGCGGGGAAGAGAAGAATTTGTTTGATCAGATTTTGCCCAGCAGTGCTGTAAATCAGTCCCCAAGAAATGCCAGCTCTCACAGAAGCGGCTCCTGACTCAGCCAGCCAAGTCCCCATGCACCATCCAACAAGTCAAAACAGTGAAAGGAATCTGTCTAATGAGGATCCTTCAGCACAGTTTGTTGCAGGGTACACCAAAACAAGATAACTAACTACACTCAACTGCTTTTCTACACTTCACTCCACGTTACACATATGCAGGATATCAAATGCATCACCCCGAGCAAGGAGATGGAGGTGCCTACGTACAGCGTACCCTGCTGCCACACAAGGTTTCTTTAAAGTCCCCGTCTTCTCTGTTTGGTGTCCTTCTGAACGTAAAGCTTTAAGTTCCTTGAAAGCTGGGACTGGCACCTACACCTTCAAGTACCTGCCCCAGTGTGAAAAATCTTACTATGGAGTTTCTATATTCTGCGTATTTCATAAGGTAGGCAAGACCCAGAAGTGCTAAGTTATACCACACTACAACACAAGTGAGAAGTAAGAGCTCTCTTTTTATTCACCTCCCCCCCTTTTTGCCCAGATACTATGGAATTTACAGTGACTGGAAAGTGCGAAAAGAAAAAATCAGTGTACAGTCAAGCACTGAGAGACTTCCTAATTTTCATTTCTGGATCTGTTATGAAAAGGTGGACCCCAACATTGACATGAATCAAAAAAAAAACAACCAAAAAGTTAGAATTTACCGTCCCTATACATGTTCACAGCAGACCTTATATCCACCTCCCTCTGGGGTGATCTCCTATTAATGAAACAGCTAAGAAGCAGCTTTAACTTTGTTATTTACTATGAACTCTTACTTCCCTTTGCTCAAAATGTTGCCTCATTCTGCAACCAGCAAAATATTTTTCTTGATAGAAAAAAGGGGTGGGAGGTGAGAAGGGACACCTCCCACAGATGTATTTTGCTTCTAAACCAGGTTATCAAAACGGGAACATGCTGCATTTTCTACCATTTTCTAAGTATAAAGTGCATTTTCCAAGTGTAACACACAAACTTCCAAGCCATCCAATTTTGTTAATCAGCCTCAGCAATTTTTCCACGTTAGACAAGACACACAAGCAGTCTCCGTGCTAGGGCAGCACTCACCTTCGTCACTCGAGGTCTCCTGTTTAACAACTGACAAGGGGGAGCGGGTTGGGGGTTTGCCCAGTGGATGACGACGACTTTTCTTTATCTCCATCTTCATTTTTGAAAAAGCAGCGGTCTGTAACAAACAAGCGAGATGGGAACCCCAAAATGAGTTGGCAAGCAAAGGAGAGTACAGGACAACAGAAGCAGAACACTTGTCATAAAGAATTGCTGAATTTACACAGCCAACTTTTCATTGCCTTTTGGCTGAATCACCACGTCTGGGTCTACCACCCAAACAGAAAATCTAGTATGAAAACTATGTGCAGGGCATATAGGACCAGGAGTATTTTACTAGAGCATTACAGCACATTTTATGACAAATATATTTATAGTGTACTGTACCTACTGCCTCGTACCAATTACAGTGGCTCACAGTCCTTTTTGTGAAAGGCACTGAACACGTTACAGGTAAGCTGCTTAGTACTAGGTATCTAATACCTAGATAGTACTAGCTACCTAATTTCAAGATATCTAGTACCAGGTATCTAATTTCTGAACATTTTCCTCCTTCCTCCTTTGAAAATGGTCCTCAAGGAAGCACTCACCAAGGGAAAAAAGATGCCTGCAATAGATTATATGTCATGAACCGTATTGCCCATGAAAAAGTTATGTCTGCCAACTTTTCCAGCTCTAGGTTCTCATTACGGAAAAGATCCGAAGGCAACACTACAGCAGGTCAATACCTGGAAGCATAAAGCACATGCTCTCAGCTGGAGAAGTCAGAAACAAGGCAGAAGAATTATCGAAATGCTGGTGCAATCCAAGTTCCCCTGGTGACTACTTGGTTTTCATCCTTGTTTTGGAGCAGCTGTTCTGCAGCAGCCACTGACTTGCAGGGTCTTCCCTGCCTCGCATTTAGGTCGATCGTTCCAGTAATTTCTGTATTTATTAGTAGCAGGAAAAGAGATTCCCTATTTTATCTTTTGCAGACAATAACGAGTATTATTAATCAGCTAGCATCAATGCAACGACTTACAACAGACTGAAACACGAGAAAATCTCTTCCTGTCAAAGCAATCTATGGCCCACCAGCCTGGCACTATTGGACTAGGGGCTCGGGCGTAATTTAGGGCTCCTGTACCTAGCTTGATGCTCAAAAGCAGTGAATCTTACAGTCGCCTCCTTGGTCATGCATACCTGTAAAGCACTGACCTCTGTAGCAATCTCTGTATTTCCTGCTTCTGCGTTCTCCTCCTCCTTCATAGGGATTTCCAAAGGGACCGTCTGTTCCCGCCAACCTGGACTTTTTTGTGTCGCAAACTGCTCAAACGCCTGCTGGCAGGACATGCGCTCCTTGTCAAACACCACCTTTTTGGTCCGTGGAACCACATAAAGCATGGGAATGATAGGCCGAGGCTTGAAGTCATCTTCCTCAACTGGCGTCTCCGAAGGCTGGATAATGTTCAGGGGAGCCGGGGGCAAGCTCTTCTCTGCTGTGGACGATGTGGGTACTGCTGCGGGTGCTGGTGGACGTGCTGCTGGTGCCTCCTCCACTGCCAGCTGCTGCTGCGGTGCCGGTGGCAGGGGTGGCTGCTGCTGCTGAGGCTGCGGTGCTTGCAGATGGGGCTGGTGTTGATGGAAAAGGTGCTTCTTCTTCCTCTCACCTTTTACTTTCGGAGGACGGGCCTTTACTTTGCAGTCACCTGTTTCAAGAAATGGGCAACAATCAGCTTCACATGTCAAGATTGTCGGGCATTTAATTCTTCCCCCTTTCACCAAAGGGCTCCACAACCTCTCTGGGCAACCTCTGGGCAACAAAAATACCTGAATCGTTATTACTGAAGATTTCTACTGTAAGGCCTTTAAAAACAACGCCTTTAAAGCATGAATCAAGTACAGCATTGAGCTACATCTACTACAGACACCGTGCCAGTCCTGGTGACTGAGATATCCTTTCCTAATACTTGCTCCATTTGTCCTTGTTTCTACCTGCTTACCGTCCCTCGTGTTATCTGCATGCTGCTACGAGGCTCTTTCATGGCTGTGACAACACTTTTTGAACACAGAGATGTCTCAGCAGTTTCACCACAAAGGCAGAAATGACCCAGCAGTCTTCCCCACCTATCTTTGCAATACAACTCTTCTAAAGGATCCACACAGTCTCATTTTACAGCGGTAATTAAAATTCCTACTGGCCCACGTGTGAGTGTCTCTAGGTCAGGACTGGAGACGCGTTCAGAGCTTGCTGTAATCCATTTAAAATGATGTATGTTCCCTTTGCCCAACTCTTCCCCCACTTCATGAATAAAGTTATCAGTTCACTGAAAGGAAAGTAAATAATAGATGCTCCACAGACAGATGCCAGTGCTCGATTTGTTTCGTAAGAGATTGTTTTTTACCTGCAGATGCTACGACGAGATGACTTTACTGCAGAAGACCATTTCTCCCCTAATAGGATGAGGACGAGGGCTGATGACAACAAAAGACAGAAAAAGCCTATTCACCCTAAAAATGAAGCTTTACCAATCCCAACCTATTCAGACTCCTCCAGTAAGGACTATACTAAAGACTGCCAGCCACACCTAGCAAAGAGAAAAGCAGGTAAGCCATCACACAGAAACACAGCATTTGCAGGAGGAAAGGTTTGAAAATAGAAGGTAAATAATCCCACAGTAAGATGAAGTGCCAAAATCCCTGCTGAAACATTCTAGTGGATACCTGGATCTGCACATTTCCCAGAAGTCTGGTCTGATGACTTTATTTACATTATTTAAGAAAAAAAAAGGCAACAAGTCCATCCCAAATAGTATTCTTGTACTCGTGTAGGCAGTCTCTCGGATAAACTGGTTTGCTCCATCACAGAGAAAGGAATATTGAATTTCCTTAGAGAAACAAACATATTGAATGAAAGTCAAATTGGATTTTTCCCCAGTTGCACAAAACCAGATCATATTTACTCCCTATACGCTCAGCGAACTCTCTACCCAACAACAAAACAAATGCCATTCACCAGCTTTATCGACTCCTAAACGGGTAATTGGACAGCAGCTGCCACGCAGAACTTTGTTTAAAAGTTCCTCCATTAAGATGAACAAACTAGTTTGCAAGTGAATCCATAAAAAAATCAGAAGACGAGAGAAAGTGAAGTAAAATTCAGAGGCCTGATCTCGCTTATCATGAATACTTCTAGAAAGTCAAAGGATCTTTACAGACAAATCAATATCGTAGGCTAGCAAAGGAATCCCTATCAGCTGGTCTTTCACAGAGAGAGAAAGGCACAAGTAGCAGAGCTCGGACACGTGGAAAACAGAAGCACAATGATGGTAAAACTCACTTGTCTGAAGGTGGTTTGAAATACACTGAGCGCACTGAAGTCACAGGTATCGGATACCTCTGAGGTAAAGGGGTGTTGATGGGGAAATCAAACCACTTACACCAGAGCTTATAGCAATGTGTCAAGCAGTGAGATTATCAAAACAATATCCCCTGGCATCGGGCAAAGGCAATTAGAGAGGGACTACAGCATGAATAATTAAGCTATAACTTTAGTTAAATTATTTGTACTGTCAACAGCTCAAAAAGCAACTGTAAAAAAAGACACATTAATCTAGCAGATGAAGAAGCACAGAGGTAAGATGAAGCTGAACATGGGAGAAAGCAGGGGAATTTTTCCAGTACCTCCCTGTAATGCAGCACTCCATCCTTCTAGATGTTGTCTGTGTTCGTGCGTAGTTGCACTCAAGGGGTTTTCTTCAATCCAAGTGGGAGACTGCTGCAGATGAAGTAATCCCAAAGACTGTTCCACAAGCTCCTCCTAAGCACTGAGTTCATGTTCCCTTTCAACAACATCCCCTACTTCTAGAAACAGCACGTTACCCTGAAGCAGTTCCTGCACACCTAACGCTTACATCTGATACATCACCGGTACAAGAGCAGAGAGCAGAAGTGGTAGGAAAACGCCTTGTACGTGCTTCTAGGAGTTGTGTCTGTTCAGTTGTTACCAGAACTGCATCGAGCGCATTCTGCAAGTATGTATGTAGATGGACAAAGGAGCTCCTAGCAATGTGTAAAAAGGTCCTTTTTTCTCTATGTGATTCTAGAAAAGTCCAGAAACAGGAGAGAGCCCTGTGTTAAGACGCTGTTTGGTGACAATCCTTCCATCACATTAAACAGCCTTGTCTCGCAATGACTTCACGTTGCAAGCTTAAGCCACGCTGGAGAAGCCAACCTTGGGATCCTGCCCAAAGTAAAATCCTCACAAAGCAAACGGTCATCTAGGAGATCGGCTGTGTATGTGCTGGCTTGCTATTACGTGCAGATAACAGCAGAGAAGTTCTCACTGCTGGCTTATTGGCACCTTGCTCACAGCGTTACTTCATGTCCTTACGTACCTGGTTGACAGTCACAACCCTCAGAGTATGTGTGAGAATGCCATCTAATGAAACACGCTAGGAAATTACACAGGACGACTTTGCAGCTTGGCATCTCGTTGCTGCTTCTCACATTAATAAAAAAAAATTCTCCTGTGAGATGTACGGGTTTGTAGCCCGGCTCTGCGGGACTCTCACTACACACAGCGCAGCAGATAACACCTGCTGACTCACAGGATGTATTTATGCTGCTTAGCACTCCCAGGGACGAGCAGAGCTCAAAGACTCTCTTTTTTTAAAAATTTCAAGTCCCTTGACAACCTGCTAAGAATTCTAAATTCATTAATAGCAGCATAATAAATTATGAATATAAAGCTGAGTCATAAAGACAAAAAGAAAACACTTAAAGGTATCTGAGTGAGAAATCCTGAAAACCTCCATTTATTAATATTCAGCTGGCCCAAATAACCAACACGAAGCGTTAAGACCTACTTTGAAACTACCAATGGTTCCTTTGAAATCTCATTCTTCTTCCTACTCAAGGTCATTATTTCGGGTATACGTAGAAAATCAAATCAAAGTCAGAGCAAAAGAAAAAGGAACTGGAGGAGGGGAAAAAGCTAAATTACCACAGCAGGGCCATTGAAAGAGATGCTGTGTTCAATGTGAAACTGTCAGACACATGTGAGAGGTAACAGAGACGGTACAAAGGAGGAAAGCAGAGAATTTGGTGCCACTGTATTGCTGGATTGCATTAAGAAACTTGTATATTTGCATCTGACACCACACCCAGCACTAAAGCCCTCAGAAATTGCAGTGCCAACAGTCTGGTTACAGTGACACTTTCTGCAACAGTCCTGAAAATGAGTTTGTCCCTCCTGTGCTAACAGTTAAAGAGCTCTTAACACGTAGCCTTAGCGTATGATTTAGAACCTACTCGGCTAGAACCAAGTTTTTATTGTTTCACTGCTATTCTAAGGATCTCAGATCTGTCCTTGTCACTTATCTCGTCTCTCAAGGGATATCAGCATTTTCAGGCTATTTATTACAAGTATTAACTATTAAACCTGTGTAAGAGCTAAAGGCACACAATTTAACACCCTGCTGCCACTTTCAAGCTAGGGCAACAGAAATTAACAATTCACACTGCACTACTCCTGCTCTGCATGACAATGATTTTCCAGCTCCTTATCTCCCATGAAAAAGGAAAGCAAAAGCACGCTGCCCAGCTAAGAGAACACGGAACCAGAAGAGCAGTTCTTTAGCCAGAACTTCCACAAATTTCCTTTAAGATCATCATCAAGGGTCAAGAAGTAGTTGACAGCATCAGCTATCTCCATATGCAAAACAACTACTGGATATGTAATGCATGAAAATGAATTCACTAGTGTTTATGAAATGCTTGAGAATGCGTCCAAATGAGAACTATCAACCACTTATCCTTGTGCATTACGAAAAAAAGAGGCAAAAAGCTTACTCCCAGCAAGAATTGCAACCCTTCATACACAGCCAAGAAAAAAATAAACATAAAAAGAGCCTCCAGCAAGATGGCTCACGTCAGGCTTTTGGACTAAACGTACACAGGAGGAACACGTTACACACAAAGTAAGATATCCTCGGTTTTTGCAATAGGCCTTCAGTCCTATTTTGCCTTAAGTCATGGAGTATTCCAACCAACAGCTTCAAAGAATTTTACAGACATTCTTTGCTACAGGAGGACGATAATATTAATAAAATATTATGTGCACTCTATAGATGTGCCAAAGAGCAGGGAAAGGTTAAATGCAACCTTATCCAAGGTTGCACATAAATTGAGCCATGGATTTGGGGAAAACAGTTGTCACATCAGCTTCTATTCCCATTTGCCTTCCCCTCAACAGTTTGAAACCTGTGCTTTTATGCACAAGACATGAAAAAGGACTGGGAGTTGTCACGGACAGCTATTAGCTTCAGCCGTGTAAAGAAAGCTGAAAACTTTCTCTCCTACAGCCAGACTTGACGAAAACCCAACCTGCAGCTTGTATCACGCAGCAGCTGTGGATCCCACACAACCTAAGGCTAACTTTATTCACAGTCTGTTAAGAAATGGGGAGGAAAGGAGAGAAAGGAGAAAAGATTAATTGCACAGAGGAGTGCACAAATCTTTTCTTTTCAGAGCAGGACACAAAACATATTTATTTGTTTCTTTATGAAACATTTAAAAATATTCCTCCCTTAAAATATATTTTTACAAACCTCTAATAGTTTTGGCAGAACTTTCAAGCTCTGCCAAGAAACCTATTTGGACTGAATCCTTAAACAGAAGGAAAAATCAATCGCTGTTGTAAATGATGGTGTATTTCACTGAGCATAGATTTAATTCTGGGAAAACCTTCGCTGATATTTCAACAGAAATAAACAAGAGCAGGCAAGTTATTTACAAATGTGTTCTAGAGAGATAGCTCGCCTCAGTTCTTCGCTGAGGTGATTTGCCATCAGTGAGCAGAGCTCTCACCTTCTCCCTCAATCACTTTGCTTCTCTCTTCTTCCTCTAGATCTGGCCCCCTTTTCAGTTCCTCTTTTACTTTCACATCTTCCAAGGCAGTTTCAATAGCCATGACATCCCCAATGGACTTCTGATCCTCTGTTTTATGTCTTCTGGGTTGACTTCTTTTTCTGTGAGACCTAGAAGTACAGAAGTGTGATTTGACATAAAAGAACAGCCTTCAATATAGAAAACAATCACCAACTTTAAAAGCTGCACATGAAACAAAAGGATCTTCTTTGGAGAGAAAACACAAGGTAGCTAACAATAGCTGCAGGGCAAAACAGATATCTGAAAGGAAACAGATGAACCTTGCATAACACAACATTTAAGATCCATTCACAGCAGCCATTAATTGTTCTGGTTTCTTAAAGAGCTTTTTCCACCCTAATATAAGCTCATGAGATGCAGTTAAAATACAATTAAAAGGATTTTAAATCTATTTTGCTTGTATTTCAAAAAAAAAAAACCAGAGAAAAAGATGTTATAAATCTTTCTTTCATCCTCTTCCCATTCCATCGTTTCGTTTCATTCTCTACGTGCTTCCTTTTGGAAAACTGCTGGAAGTCTGCAAGCATCATCTTCCAGCTCTCAAACACGACCCCAGCACAGCAGCTTTTTCAAAACACCACATAATGAATGCTGATGGCATAAGCAATAGGCAGCCTGTGATTTCAGTACAATAATTCACAGGGTCCAAGGCTCGTGAAGAAGCCTAACAAAAAAAAGTGTGCGTTAATGTGCTCAGACTAACAAGCTAAGGGTGTCCTCTCTTTAGAGTCAACGTCACTGAGACAAAAAGATCACAGCAGCCACAGTGTGAAGGCAAATGCAAAATCAGATGCCAGGAAAATGCCTTTTGGTTAGGACTCATACCAGAAGCCAAGCACCACACTGCCACTCACTCACTCCCCAGGAGTGAGGACAGGAGGAGAAAATATGAAGAACAAAAGCGAGAAAACTTTTTGGACCGAACACAGACAATTTAATGGGTGAAGGAAAGAGGAAATTGAGAGAAAGAGGGAAAAAAAAGGCAAAGGAAATCACTTACCACCTCCTACTTGCAGGCCAATGCCCAGCCAGTCACTGGCAACTATCCCCACCCACTCTTCTTCTTCCTCCACCCCAGTTTTTACTGGGGAGCGTGACACTGCATGCCACGGAATATTACCCCTTTGGCCAGTTTGGGCCAGTCGTCCCGGCCTCTGCCTCTCCCAGCCTGCTCGCCGAGCAGGGGCAGAGTGGGAAAAGCCTTGCTGCTGCACAGGCACTGCTCAGCAAAAGCCAAAACAGCAGCGCTATCAGCATTGTTTTAGCCACATGTCCAAAACATGGCCCCGTGTGGGCTGCTAGGAAGAAAGTTAACTCCATCCCAGCCAGACCCAGTACGGACTTCTTCAAGGATCTGCCAAATAGCTCCCTTCAGTTGGGGTGCGAGCCTACCGGGCTGTGTTTTTCAGAAGAGACTAATTCAGAATCCTGCATTTTTACGCTATTTTTTTTAGCATGCAGAGATATGTTTTATTTTTCTGAAAACAGGATCCTTCCATATGGCCTCCCTGTTCCAGGCCCTTGCATCTACCATCACGTAAGAAACCAAACCACGCTGTTACTGCATTCCCTTCCATCAGTCCCAAACTCTAGAAAAGCTGAAATTCAGCTTCACGTCCCCGGAAACTTGGTTGCTAATTAGATTTGGAGTACTACAAAGTTAAGAGTCCTTAATCAGGCAACCAACAAAGGAAGGGAAAAAAATCAACCTGAGATGAATGATTAATAGAAAGGAAAAGTTGATCCATATGCACAGGAATTTATAATTGCTAGACTCCAGCCATATGGTAGCACTCCAAGTATAGATGTTAACTTCGCACCTGCAAGACATTCATTAGCAGGAACACGCAGCTGAACCCAGAAGGATCAACTTTTCACCAATATTCGACGTGCACACCACCTTCTTCTCCGTGTGGGGGGAAATCCAGGTGGGAGAAGACAAACCTGTAAGACTTTGCTGTTACAGCTGAAGCTTTCCATAGTTGGTAAGGAAAGCGGTGGAGTAGAATCAAGCTATTTTAAGAAAAGTGTATGTTTTACTGCCATTGTGTAGAAGTGCCAGGCAAAAATTAAGTCACACAACTTCATACTCACGGGAGATAAAAAAAGATCTTTATCCAGCGCTCTTTTGACTGTGAAGTTGTGGAAAAATGAACGGAGGAGGAAAGAGCACATCCATTTAAAGAAACTGGGCTTCCAGAACTAAGAGCTGAAGGCTGTACTTTTCCAGAAGTGAAGATGTTCTGTGCCTGACAGAATTCGCAGACCAGAAATGGGCTTTTTGTGGACAAGACTAAAACAGTCCCTTGTTGAAGCCACAAAGTAAACAAAGTAGGTTTTTTTCAAGGTAACAAAGTATGAATGACCTTAGAGAAGAAATAACATCTCTCTTTGCAGAGCTTAAAAGCTACAGCCTCCAAGAGAGATGGCAAAAAAGCAGCTTTGTACTCTTTGAAGTACAGACCACAAAGTGACTTAAAATTAAGTAGATACAACTGCAAAGAGGTTTGGGCAGGGGTGAATCCCATTCTTCCAGTAAAGTCCATCCTGCTGAGAAAAGTCAGTCTTCAAGTAAAATTGTGTCTTTCTAAGACATAAGAGGGAGACTACTGATAAGCAGTGCTAAACTGCTTGAAACCTACTCCAGTGTAATACTGAAAAAATGTAGGAAACAATGAATAGATAAGAAAAAAAAGTAGCTGGATGTTTTACAATAGCTCGGGTTAAAAGAGAGGCTCCTCTGCTAAGCAATAGGTTCAAACAGGGGAAATATCCTTGGAGTTACGTGTCCAAACGTTAAATAGACCCAAGTTACCCTGAATATCCATAGGAATTATTCCCATAAAGAGACTCCCAGTTTACAGACACGGAAGAATAGGAGGCAGGGACCCACTGGAGTTCGGTTGCAGCCCCAGGAACAGGAATCACACCTGCTGGCTCTCAGACCACCCTGTTTTTCCCGAAGCTCACTACAGAAGGAAGAACTGAAAACATTTTAGGAAAATAACCTCTGGAGTGAAGCAATATTGCAGAGGTCTGCCATCTGGCAAGAAGCCCCGTTATATCTTTAAGAGCATGCCTTTAGTAGGTAACACACCTTCCCTGTTCAGCATTTTAAAATAAGGGCCTAAGCATTTCGTGTGGGAAAGGTAAGGCACAGGATCACCAGTGCAAAGCAAAACTAGGTGACCGAAAACTCCTGGAGGACAACAAAGACCATGCTAGGGGAAGAGACACTTACTGGTACATCCTTTTCTTTGATATAATACCCGAATACATCCAACATCGTCACATTATTAGGTCTGTAATTTTAAAACTCAAAGCCGCTCATAGATCCTACCAAAGATGGCCTCAGAAACCTAAAGACTAATTAAAGTTTGATTTCTGGATTTCAAGGAAGTGACGGCTGAGCAGGAATTACAAGCGGAACGTTACTTTTAGATGAAGCAGGACAATTTCCAGAAATTGACAACACTCGCATCTGAAATGCAACGAATGGTAGATGAGATCAGAAAGAAAGAAGCTGTGTGCGCTACAGAGGAAGCATTTTGGGTAACAGGCAGGCTGGGAATGAGAATGATGTTAAAAAAAAAAAAAAGGAAAAAAAAAAGTGTAAGGGAGCATATGGAAGAGCAGACACTTTACATCTATCTGAGTACATTAAAGCCTTACGATCATTCAATTTCTTGCAACAGAGCCTCACTCTTCATGCAAGCATGCCAAGGAAGGTAAGTTCTCCCAGCGGCAGCCCATCTCTAAAACTCACTAGTCCAATCCCACCTGCCAGGGCAGCAGCAGCTTTTTATGGACTATTTGCTTTGGTGACCGGTTAGCTTTGCCCACATCCAGTTCTCCATCGGACAAATATCACATCTCTGGCCTGGGTTTGTTCAGGTCGTTAGCTGAGCACTCAAGAATGGAAAACCAGAACAGGCAGCTGAGGTTCTCTAACAGGACACAAGGGGGGATCTCAGAAAACTGCACAAATACAAGATGAAGTCTGAGAAACCTCGATGTCCAAAGATTTTCTGTGCCCTTGCAAGGAAGCAGACGTGAAAAAACTAATTGAACCAGGAAAACACTTTAGGAGTTACTGTTTTAAGAAACTTGACAGGAGTAAGAACAAAGTCATTGAAGTTGATGAGGGAAGTCACATACCGGTGTTTGTTGTCCTCTTCCTCATCTCCTATCCTATAAAGCAAGATTCCAACAGTAAAAGGTTAGCATGCCAAATTTTCAATTCAAGCATGCTGTAACACAAAAAAACATGATGAACTTGCAGAAAATTAATACAGAGATCAAAGGAAGCACAAAAAGGCATGCATAAAATCCCTTTTGCAATTGACAACTTTTTCCTCCTGCCTTCTGATAAGCCAAGCTATAAATGTTTACTATAGATTTTTTGTCTTCTAGGATAAAAGATGGGATGTGAGGGCTCAAAAAGTGTCCTACTTTCAAAAAACTTGTGCTTCTATCGTGTTTAGAAGAAACCGAACAATGAGGGAGCATATTACCCATGAAAAATTAGAGCAAATGAGAGAGACTGAGAGAGAGAGTTTGAACTACCCCAAACTGAGAATTACCGAGTTTAAAAGCTTAGCCATTAAAATCAAACACAATGCTTAGACAATTTTTTTTTTTGCTGTTTTTGTTGTCTGGGTGGTTGTTGTTTTTTTTTGTTTGTTTTACCTGCGAAGCAATTTGGCCTTCAATTCTGCCTTCGTCTCATTCCAGGCATCTAGTTCTGGGCTAGTCAGAGCCGTGGGTTTCATATGGTCCAGGACAGCAATGTCTTTTCCTTGTTTCCACAAATCGTAACGTTCTGGTTGCAGAACCCTCACAAAGACATCCATGGAAATCTTCACCATGTCTTTGCGGCAAGTACACTGCAAGAGATTGCCAGACACCAACACCATGTCAGATCACAGGAACTTTTCCTTTTCTCATCAGCTGAGCTTGCCTTCCTCCAGAGGCAAACGGGCACTCTGCAGGCTTTGCCTGTAAGGCCGACAGCGGGTTACACAAGGAAGTGCACTGACGCATCCATCGGTATTTCAACTCGATGAAAAGCATCGCCTCCACCTGCCCTGGGCAAAACCAGAGGCAGCACGAGCTGCCACATGCTCCAAGGTAGCTGAAGACTCTGTTCCCCAACGTTTTCTTCTCTAAGCCCACCAAGTTAGAACTTCCTTACAAATGCTACACGGGGTACGTATTACTCGTCTGCTGTCTTGCAGTCATTAGACAGCAATAACTTTGGTCAATACAGACCAGAGGTCTGAGTTTGAGCTCAGACCTCCATTTCCCCTCTTAGCCAGTCTCTTCTGGAGTTTCTCAGGCTGAAAAGAGATTAGCAACACCACTTTGTACTGAAAAAGCCTTAAAGGAACAAAAGCTTAGCCTAATGACCAAGGCAGTTAAACTTCATAATTGTGTGTCAAAGATGTGGCATATAAATCCTTCACAAGACAGTAAATTGCACAACCAAAAATTAAGAACATTTTGCTGCCGGCAAGGCAAGATGGTTTGAACAGACGGACAAGATCTGTTCAGCTGTGTCCAGCTTCCAAAAATTAACTGGTTACTTAGCAAAAGATGGTAAAAATAGTGGAGTGGGAGAAGAATCAAAAGAAAGAGCAGGAACGTACCGATGCCACTGGATGCAGGTAATAGCCAAGACACCGGTTTGGCAATAGCATTATTCAGGAAGCTCAGCCCACACAAAAATGGAGCAGAATAAAAATACAGATGTGCGTCACGGAAAGCAAGCAGCCAGCCACCCCGCAGAAGGAGCCCTGGCTGCTCTCCATTTTCTGAGCTGATAACACCGCGACTAACAAAACCTACCTGTACGTTGAGCAGGCTTTTAAAAATCAGAAGAGAAACACTGGTGATTTATAACTAAGAAATTATCACCACTTGACTCCCCAGTGCCCCAATAGAAGACCTAAAGCAGCAAAACCCACCAAAATATTCTTCAACCTCCAGCAATTAACGCACAAAGCTCAAGAAATTACTTTTACCTGTGCACTTCAGGAAACTAATCAAAGCCCATGTAGAGAAATAAAAAATGCTAAAACCCACCAACATTCTGCATTTAACCCAAATGTGCCTATGCCCAAGCAAACACACATCTTTCCTTTCAAGTAGCGTACGTTCCTTAAAACCTCTGGAATTCCGCCCTTGCTGTTGTGTTCATCTACACAAAGACTAGTCACAGGTTTTTTTTACTTGGATTCTGTTTGCTCTGACGAAGCTCAGAATTAATGGACTGTCTCTCTTCCAAGGAGATTCTCACCCAGGACGCAGACACCAGGCTGAAGGAGCATCTGTTCTCGACAAGCTTCTAACTCGGAGGTGGCACAGGACTGAGAAGGGCACAGCAATGCAGCCAAGTCCCCTCGTCTCATGGGGGCTGCAACTGCAGCTTTGCTGGTGGGTGTGAACAGCGGGACCCCTGCTTAGCTCTGCTCTAACATTCACAGGCTGGCACCTGCACTAATTGCCCTTCAGCCTCAAGTTGAGGATGAGGTAACGTAGCCACTCTGCAGGACTTCTTTAAAGCTGTTTCACCATCCCTCTGCACCTTTTCAAAACTATCCTATCCTTTTTCCTCACAGAAATGCATAAACGTGTCTCCTTTCTTCTTTCATTTTTCACTACCATTACTAAAAGCCTTATGGCTTTCTCAAGAAGCCATCAAAAGAGAAATGAAGGATTCTTTCTGTGCAGTTCTCGGCTATCCCACTTTCCCCAGCCCATTTCTCATTTGGGCTACCCGCAGCCCTGCTACGACCTGGAAAGCAGCGACCACTGAGCGCGTTGAGTGGGAAGAAGTATTTATGGCCAGGCACTTTCAGGAAAACTCGATTCATTTAATGAAAAATAGTGCAAGAAAGAAAGGCTGGAAATGCAATTTGGCCAAAGAATGGCGGGCCCACAGCTGGCGCCCATGTTTCAAATTCCTGCCCAGGCAGAAGCTTCTCACCAGCACCTCCACAAACTTATGCTTAAAGGATTTGTGTTGAGCACATTCTCAATCACTTTTCCTTCAGAAATGTTAAAAGCGCCTGTGTACTGCTACAGAGAGGGACGCGGAAGAGCACCCCACAGCATACCTCAGAGATTGACCTCCTCTGCCTTTACAAATATGAAAAAGGGCTTAAGAGAGGAACAGCCCACTTCCTGATCCTGACCCGGCACCAAGGTGCTACGAGCACGCAGCTGTCAATCCCTTCAAATCAAGCGGAGCAAATCCTGAGTCGGACAGGTCTAAAGGTCTCCAGTGCAGTCTCCAGCACCACAGAGCCACCGGCAGCCTAAAAGACTCACAACCACGTGAAACACACACAGATTATGGCGACGCCACATACCGAGCTAGCTGGATGCTGCTCCTCACGCCGCTACTCAGAGCAACGACACCACGGGCTGCAGTCTCCAACACGCCGCAACGCCAGCAGCCTGCAGTAGCCAAGTTCCTTTCTTCATACACAAATCTAACATGATGTACGTTTATATTTCAATTTTAATTTAATTTTATTGCTTTCACAGTAGCAAGCATGAATAATTTACAAAGCCTTTTTCCTCTGGGGTTTCTCCCAGATCATGCAGTTATATTTCCTCAGCTGCTGCAGTTCTGTCACATTCATGCTCCCAGAATGGCCAGGGTATTTTTCCATACCCTTCCCTCAGACACAGCAGCAACATCCTCCTAACACAGCAGACCCAATACAACTGCAAAAGGGAACACGCACGTATGTGTTAGGAGTAGTTAGGAGAGGGAGCAGAGGGGGAGATGAGAGAAGAAGACTGCGGGGAAAGAGAGGCGAGAAGGTTCCTTTGCAGCTAATTACCTGCTCTGCTGTATTAGAACTGGGCAAAAAAAGAGCAAGCATGTGTTTCTTTGTCAATGACAGACATTTCCATATACACAGAGTCATATTTATTCCAAATATTTTAAGTATGTGATTTGGCCATAAATACACAAGTTTTCTAAGTATTATGCCTACACCACCCCCCCAGCTCTCCCTCCTCCAATCTCTGCAGAACATAGCTTTCATTTTCCATTTTCCCTCCTCAAATTCTAACACTTTACTGCTCCAGTATTATTAAAATGGGTAGAAGCAACAATATAAAATGAGTATGACTACACTTACACAACCACTAAGGAGAGATAAGAAACCTCGTTTCCTTTATGTGAGCGAAAACGGAACCACAAAGTCCCCATTCAGGTACTCTAGAAATTCCTACTACAGATTTCCTTCCTTTCTTTTGGCAGCACAGCACATACCAGTTGTAGACCTATGAAGGGTTTAAAAGTGATAGGGTCACCCAAAGCACGGACCACGACTAAAAGGCAACATGAGGGATGTGCTTGTCATAACAAGCAGGTGAGAAATGTAAGGAACTCTGAGATCTAATCAAACATCTCGGTGCCTCTTCGCTGCCTCTCCCCACCTGGTAGCCAGACTGCCACACTGACCTGCTCGGGAACAGCACGGCTGTGGCAGTGACAGATCAAGCAACAGAGTATTTGTCAGCAAGGAAGATTCATCTCCGAGGACCAACTGCAAGTTCTGAGGAACGCGGCAGGAGACAGAAAACAGAACAGTGTTAGGGGTGGTTCTTTGCCTTCAGGTACAGGGTATTTGAGACCCAAAAGAGCAACAAGACAATAGGAACTTCCATGCTCACCAAGTCTACCTATTTGTTCCATCTTCTGAAGACTTGCTAGCCCCAGCTCTCCGTTTCCATAAGCTAATGACTTTGCTACCCATACAGGATAAAAATGAGCAAAGCCAATTTGCAAACAGAACACCTACAAAGATAAGGAAATGCAAAGGTGAAACACTTTTCCAACACGGAAAAACATTCTTCCCCCATTTCCTATTTGATTATCTGTTACTCAGAGCTGGAGACTGTGGTGAGGTATCTAACCACACCAAGAACCGTCCCATCAATAATAATTCACAGTGATGGCTGGAAATTTGTGACTACCGAATGTGTAACTGTTATTTGCTATTTTATTTTTAAACTAACAAGCATATATAAAATTACAGTCAAATAAAAAGATGAAATGATCTATGGAAAAAACGTAGCCTCATTCAACCTCAACCTCATTGCTGTAGGGACTCTGTCCCTCACTTCCCAGCTATTACCACTAAACTGAACCCCATCTGTTCTGTAACACAGAAGGAGTTAATGTAAAACATCCCTTCTCCTTATGTAGGAATAGTCACAAAAATGATCTATGGGAATTGGCACATCTGGTTCTCATGGAAAAAAAACTCACATTTAGATGAAGTCAGGGCCTGTTGCAAGCACAGTTGTTTAAGACTCAGCTAGCCTCCCACTTTGCCTTAATGGAAGTTTGAACAGAAAAAAAAACCACAACAATGCACTCCAAGTTAAGTTCTTTCAGCTATTATGCCGTCATTAAATGGAAAACCTAAATCTTTGCTTAAGGTTTTTTTTATCTGCTGCTTCATAATGACGAAGCCTAAAATCAAGTTACTGGGAAAGAAACAATGGTTATGTCCGAAAGGTCAGAAAATTCTTGCTGTACATTATGGGAATACACACTGCTCACAGGGAACACTCCTAAACGTGTCTCTATGAATTGCCAGGACAAGATATAAAGCTTCAGCTTTTGGCAGAAACACAAAATCCTCCCAGCACAATACTTTACAACAACTATCCAACTGCTTATCCGAGTACAGATGTGTTCCTTGAGATCTAGTTAATGCTCACCCAGTACGACAGAGAAAACTAGTCTGGGCTGCAGTTTATTTCCCTTCCCTTCAGCCCGAAGTTCCCTTTCCACTCAGCCCCTTGGCGAGCAGTGCTCCCAGAGACAACCAAGTTTTCCGAAGTGACAAAAAGCACAGATTGCAGGTGGGTGCCTAAAGGACGAGCGGCGGGTATTCTGCAAAGTCACTGAGGAGTTAAACTTTGAAAAGAAGGAGAAAAACCTAAAACGCATAGTTTGTGTGCTTAATGGTTGGTAGTTGAAAGCTTGTGGGAAGAGAGATGAGTCTTGACCCCCCGTTTCTACTCTAATTAGAAGAATTGCTGTAAGTCTCAACAACAAACCAGTTCATTAGGAAACCCACTGGAAATCCTCCACAGAGCTTCATAAACAAAACAATTAGGCAAAGACTTCCAAGGACTCCCCCCGGTCCCTGGCCGCAGGGCATGCTTTCTCCTCACTTGCTTCCTTAGCTCGCTGCCATGATGTTCCGTGCACATTTCTGCGGGCAGAAGAGCCGGGTAATGGCACGTGGGGGTAGCTGGGGCGGCAATTTTACCCCGTTCCTCTGCAACCCTCACAACGCAGCATGAAGTGCTATGTGACGTGCTTCACGTTAGGCAAACACAATAACGTTCCATCCAACTCGGTTTCTGCTGCTGTGTTACATGGAGGTGTGTCAGCTTTTCCCCCCACCGTGCTATTTCACAACTTCTGCCAGAATCGGCTTTTTTTTTTCAAAAAAGCTCTTCTACTGTTCTGTACGCTACACCTGTACAGTTGCCAACTACTCCTGAACGTCTCTAAAATGTTCCATCATCGTTCCTGAGATGGACGCGACCCCAGCGGGTGAGGGTCCTGCACTGTGTCTCTGAAAGGACCAAGAAAAGAAATTCGCCGCTCTCCGCACCGCTACCGAGGACTCGATGAAATACCAGCTCCTCCGTGTACGGACAGACTCGTTCCAGTACAAGAATTAAACAAAATAAGACTGAATCACAACCACTGGATAAAAGCCTACAGTGAACGCCATTTTGAGGTCATCTCAAGCCATTATTTCTTCCGCATCGTAAGCCTTGTGGTTGGTGAAATAAGTCTACAGCCGAGCACTTCTGCCAGCAGAAAGCCTGTCGTGCCAGCGGGTCAGCACCGTGCTCGTGCATTAAGGCAGCAGCCACCGTGCACTGACATGGCTCAGTGAAGTTCCACAGCTCTGAAGCGACAGATGTGCTAGACAATTCCTGCTAAGTCAGTGCAGGTAGCCTTTGGTCCTCCTGTTGGATCAACCGCTTTTTGTTCATTTCGTTTAAAAAGAAAGCCAAGAGCTGCGATGGTTTGCAGGCCTGTGATTTAACAGACGCGGCGGTAAAATCCACCATTTTGTACACCACGTACGACTAGGAAAATCTACAGGCGGTTTGTAGAAAGATGAATCATTTTGTTCGGTGGAATATCAAGTGTTGGTATCTGAAGTGACAACCCAAGATCTGCCTCTAGCACACTGGAATTATTTTCCTTGGTAACAAGTATTCCTCAGTGACATTTTTCAAACGGACAAGAAGCTGAGATTTGTTTGTTGCATCTCCAGATGATATAAATTAGAATCAAGGGAGGGCTGATGTATAAATAAAGGAGGCAGGAGGCTGTCTGTCAATCCTAAAAGAAACAGCAATCGAGGCCCCTCTGAAAACCACACGCCAGAAGAAGCACTTCTCTCTTTCCCGTAATAATCTACATTCACCTCTTGTATTCTCAGAGCAGTTGGAGAGTTTGGTGGGTTACAGAGCAGAGGTGAGGTCTGAATCCTGACGACTGAGATTAGGAAGCGTCCTCAAAGACCCTGCAACAGAACCTGCTGACTGAACCTGCCCGTGGGGAACGAGCTGGAAGCAAATCAGGAGCGGGGCTGTCAGGAAAGACAAGTAATTAAGCCAGGTAGAGTTTAAAAAATTAAAAGATGTTGCTCATAAGCAATCTCCTCTAACCACTCTGTAATAAAAAGTGGGGTTTATTTTTTAAAACGTTCTTCCTGCACAGAGCGAAGAGACAGAAGGTTAACAAATGTTGCCCTTAGGTATGCTGAAGGAATTCCTGTGGAGGACAACAAAAGGAAGGTGCCTGATGAAGAAGTGTGATGTGAATTCACCGCTACTTTACACTTTTACACTGCCTTTCTGAGTTCCAACATCATCATTTCTGCAACTCTTGAGCAGAAAGCACTATTATTTATTCACTCAGAGGTGGGTAGCACTGCTCTTCTTCCTTGGTATCTCAGCCCCATGTGTCACCCGTGAAGCGATTCAGTGGAGCAACACCAACTGCCTGGGAAAGGACAAGGCTGCGGCTGCTTCCAGAAGGCATTGTGACAGCCTCGCAGTCCTACCGTCCCCAAAGCCCGATGACCCCAAAGCCCCAGCTCTGACACATGAACGACTGGGGCTGGTAGCCTTTACCAGGGACTCCATGTGACAGGGAAGCGGAGCAAATAAGCTGCAGGGAGCACATTCTTCACACAGCTATTTACTTGCAGCCACAAAGCACACAGCCACCTCCGCGCTATAAATCACGGGGTTAGTGAGGCAGGGAGAGGGGGGAGACTGGCAGCCCAGCCACATCAGGACCCGATGGGCTGAGGGCAGCTCCTGTAGAGGCACCCTGAGCTGGCAAAGTCCAAGCCGAGAACAGCATGCTTTACACCTTAGAGCAATTAAGCCAAAAGTAAATCAGCCTGAGCCATCTTGTAAAGCAGATCCCTACCAGTTCACCGCCCTAAGGGCGAGGACAAGGGGTAAGCAGAGCAGGGAAGCTGCCTGAAGTTATTTCTGCCCCCACTGCCTGCCCCGAGGGATAAAGTGTCCCATTTGTGGGAGTCAGGTCCTGAACAGCTCCCGGTGACCTGGACCGAGCGCTGCAGTTGCTCACGTGCCCCTTCTTCCAGCAGAAACCCACCTGGCACCACCCCGCCCAGTGGCTAAAATCCCCCAAACCTCCAGATTTTGTGATTACAGATCAGTATTTATTCCTTCTTCCTTAGGAAAAGGCTGCCAACCAGCCTCCCAGTCAGTACTTCAGAAGGAGATCTCAGAAGAGAGCTGGTAAAACGAAGCTCCAAGAAACCTTCAGAAAAATAACGGTCTCCTCTCCGCCTTAACCTGAAAAGCACTGCAAAAGTTCCTTTTTATTGCAGAGAATCAGTGCTTTGTGGAGAGTAAAGCATTAGGAATGTTTACAAATAACACATGAAAATAACTACCAAAAAGTGGAAAGATTTTACACAAGAGCATTTTTTGAATCTGTCTTACAAAAGGGAACTATGCAAATGCTATTCCATACTAGAATATTTATTTTTATCTTTTTTTTTTTTTAATATTCTACGCTTAAAAGGTCCAATTAGAATCAGTTAAGGCATACATACAAAATAATGCAAAAATACAAGTTTTATTTCCCCTATTTCAGAGACCAATTTTACGGCACTACCAAGCAGTTTCCGCATAATTCTGAGGAATTTTATTTACTGGGAAATAAAGGGCATCTTTCAAGAGAAAACCTACTAGCATATGAATAGTGAGGAGAAGCAAGCTTCGATTTTGCAATGAAAATTATATGCCAGACAACTTTAAATCACAAACACTCCAAAGGTAAATTTGAGATCTGTTATTCCATTATTATCTTAAAAACGCACACCAAAAAATAAAAATCTGCCACGGAAGCGACGGTTTGGAAACAACAAGCTATGCAAAAGACCATAGTGTAAGCTCCAGAAGGCACCTCTCGTGCAGATGCCTTTACGTATCAGTGAAATCCAAGCAGAGTCTTACTCGTCTTCGCCTTGTCGCCAGAGAAAGGAGTAAGCAGCAGAGGACTGAGCTGTGCTGGAAAGGAGGCGTCTCCTGGAATGCTCTGCAGAAGGTGAAGGCCACTTATTTGAGGACACAAAGCATAGGATTTGGGAAGGAGGGCAACTTGACCCCATTTTATACTGAGAGAGATAATTCCAGCGCTATCTCTGGAGTAAATAAGAGATAAAAATGAAGGTATGAAAATGTCAACCGACGGTAACGCAGACGCTACCATCCAGGAGTGTCTGCTGGTAGTATAAAGGGAAGAGCAAGAAATCGTTCCCCTCCCACCCACTTATTTCCAGTCCAGTTTGTAAAAAAAAACAGAAAAGCCAACCTGTGAGACACACTTGAATTTCTTATAAAATTGTATACACTGAAAGGGGCTTTTCAAAGTAGAAGAGACTTACAGGCCGCATCGACTTCAAGGAGGACACTTTACTAAACCGGTTGATGTTGAAAGGGTTGTTTAGTCAACACAGTGCTAAGACCACCCTCAGCCTATTCACGGTTGCATCCAGGAGCTTTCAGAAACAAACGGAACCAAAAAAACAATGAAGAAAACACTTGCAGGCTCGTATTTAAAAAAAAAAGTAAAAAACACAAACAAAACACACTGAACAAAGGCAAACGTAGAGAATGAAAATGATCATTCACTGCCTTTCATTCATCAGGCCTTTTTCAACAAAAAATTAATGGTAGACTAACGACTGAAGAGCACCAACTACCGAGTACAAAGGAAAGTATTTCTCTGTGATTTCCAGGCTCCGTCTGTGCAGGTAAACATTAACCACAGCATACAGAAATAAAGCCATCCCTATCCAACTGCATCATCTAACCGATAATCTGAAGGCCTAAAGCAGTGTTCAGATCACAGCTGACTCCTGACATCGTGCCCCCATCTGCAGCTCCTTGAGAAACCCTTTAACTCCTTTCTGAATTTCTTACTTCACACATTATAGCAGCCCGATGCTGGTGTTAGGAACAGATCTTAAAAAGGGCATCTCCTGCTATGGTTTGATCTCCTCGTTTAACAAAGAATGCTGAAATGAATTACCGTTAAATGTTTGGAGAGACCTAGTGATGACTGCACCCCAGGATGACCTATGGGAGCCCCAAGATTAACTGAAGGTCTCTGTCCCACCTGTAGAGTAGCTGACAGATGTAACATTCAACTGCTGCTTTCTGCACAGATTAAGCAAAACAGGAACTATGGTTGGTCTTAAAGTCAGTCACCTTGACTGGAAAGAAGTCGGCTGCAACAGAAGGTTCCTTGAAGACTGATGGGAGACATTTACAATGACAGTAAATGAGGTAACAGTTAAAGAGCTGTTAATTCTTATACTTCTGGGCACAATGTCCAGCTGCAGGCGAGACATCCATTTCCCAGTGATACGCCACCATGTAATTAGAGACCTGAGGTAAAGGAGAGTGTTACATCCTTCCTCTGAATCGAAGGAGATTGACATTTTCTAAGAACTGGGAGCAACCAGTCGTGAGGATTTAAATACATCACAAGTGGTGACAGGAATTTTGTCCACCACGTACCAGCACTGAGGCTAGAGAAGCACTCACCACATAGATCAGCGAGTCAGACTTCAGAAGCAAACACCTGCTAAAAATAAAAAGCTGAAACAAAACCAGGGCAAGCATAAGGAAAGAAACCAGAGAATTCTGCTGAACGCTTGTGGCAACCCAAGTGCCAAAAGCCTTCAGTTCTCAGATTTCCCACCTGAGCCTGGGGCAGGCTAAACACAGGGGAGACATCTGATAGATGAAGACAGTAAGTGGTAACAGGTTCTTGTCAGAGATGGCTACAACTTGCATCTGAACACGTGAAACCCAGCAGGCACAGCCCCATGACCACTGTAGGCAGACGAACACCCGTCCAGTTCCTTCATGGCATTTTTAAGCACCTGTTGATCCTGGCTACGAGTTGACACAAATGCACCTACCAACTATCAGTTTCCCACGCAACTCCGCAGCCATTGTGGGTTTTGCCAATGCTGATGCTTGTTCTACAATTCGAGCAGAAACTGTCTAAGCAGCTCATCTTTAAGCTTCACTCCAGTCATCGTGTATTTTTACAGCCTAGGCAGGTTCCACAGTGGTTAGCAGAACAC
The DNA here is from genome assembly GCA_011075105.1 of Heteronetta atricapilla. Classification (NCBI taxonomy): domain Eukaryota; kingdom Metazoa; phylum Chordata; class Aves; order Anseriformes; family Anatidae; genus Heteronetta; species Heteronetta atricapilla. The sequence goes on from CM021758.1 coordinate 2,805,751, forward strand.
TTCATCTGCTTGGCAGGCAATTAGCATGGTTCTATCTGTGGTTTTTGGAGGTAAGCCATTACCTTCCTGTCTCTTACTCTATGCCATTGACATGCCTCACTCTATTCATAGCTCTGAAAAAAGCAGAATTCAAATTTAATCCCCAGGATAACGCCCAGGAGAACATTACAACTGTCTAATTTTGAACCTTACCTTGTCACCAACCTCATGAGTACTGGCAGGACAAGGAGAGAAAAAGAATCATCACTTTACAGCCACCTGGTTTCACTGCAGTAATACTATGGACCTTTGGAGCACCATCCACTCAAGAGTTTCTAAGGATTTTAAAAATGAGCATACAACATGAAAAAAAAAAACCTGCTCTGATGTAGGCAAATATAATCGAATTGTGCCTGACAGCACAGAAATCAATATAGCCATTACTAAATTTAGCAAAGCTGCAGTAGTTAACCAAAAATTGCACTCCTGGATGTCTCTCTCCCTGGATTCCCTTCTCCTTAAACGCGCAGACAGGTGAGGTGTAGAGAGTCAGCTGATGTTCCATTAAAGTTCCTGTTTAACTTAAAATGGGATTTAAATAAACCTTTTGCCCTTACTGTGTAACAGCATTCATACCTCATCTGGAGCCTGACAGTAAGGTATCAAAGGGTTAATTAACACGTATGCAATGTGTGGTTTAGGTAATATTAAATGGAAATCTCTGAACAGACAAGTGTCAGCAAGTGCAATGGAAATAAATTGGGCATCTCCTTCCACACTTCAACTTTCTCTCCCTAGATTTGCTCAGAGCTCTCTATGCTGCTTGTTCAGTAATTTCACGCTACGCTGCTTAACAATGTAAGCATGGAGGCTCAATCTAAAACTGCACTTCCCAAATGTCACTTGTTTGTGAACACATGGCTGAACCCAAAATTGCTTTTAATATTAGAGCGGTGCCTGCTGGCACTGCTGTAGTTAAGGGTCTGTCAGAACTTCCACGATAAACCCCATTTTCTGGGGTTTCTAACCACTTGCTACAGACACGCCTGGCATACAAGGTCACAACAAACTAACTTGATTTTTCTTTTTTTTTTTTTTTTAAACGTTTTCAAACCAAGCTTGCTTGGCCATTTTGGACGGCAAGACACTTAACACCGATTTGAGGCCTCTCACGGTTCTAGGTTTTTCTTACCATCTCTCTTTACCTCTGGAACAAATTCAAAAGGACAACTCCCAGTCCACCTCCACGTGGTCTCAGAGCCCAAGGCTACTGCCACATGGTCTGTTTTACCGCCTTGAAGGATTGCAAAAAGATTTTTTTGAGGATTTTTCTGTTCTGAGAATCATTTCAGTTGCCAGTACCAGCAATTCAGAGGTATTACGTGGCTGGCACAGTGAATGTGGCTATTTTATACTTCGTGGCATGCCTAACGTAAGATGCTTTTACGCCACCGTGGTTTCAGAAATGAAATAATAAAATCTGTTTATTTTAGACAAGGAGAGTGCTCAGGTGCCAAATTTGTTGGCTAACAGCAGACTCTTTGAAACTATGGGCTGAATATTACTGACACAATAAAGAAGATACTTCACCTTTCAGCAGCCCAAAGGGCTTAAACTTGCTTTCTGTGGATAAGCTTCTCGGACACAGAGTGTTGCAACGTTTGATAGTCAAGGACCGCCTGCCTGCAGTTGCTGAGGCAGGCTATAAATACCAAGAGATGGGAAAAAGCAGGAAAAAAAGGCTCCTGTGGGGTAACAACCACCTTCCTTTCCTAGTTGCCTTAATGATGCTTACTAATTAAAAAGGAAAGCTAAGAAGAAACAGCATGGCTTTTTTCATGATCCTACAAGATCCCTCGCTGTCTGCAGTGCCAGAAACAGCACTAGCTTTGAGAAGCAGGAAGGAGTGACTGGCATGAATCGCAAAGCAACCACTCAGGCTAATTAACACACAGCAATGATCACTTCTGAATATAATTACGCGCAGAAACTTTCAGCTTGGGCCGAATGTGGTTGGAAGGCATTACAGCACAAAGGTGAAGGGTTAAAGACGGCATTTTCAATGAGCCTAGGATCCCAAAGCGGAGAAAAGAGTGAGTACACTCAGTAATCATCTACCTTTCTTAGAATATAAATCCTAGTAAAGGAAAAATGGGCATCATTACAGCGTTCCACAGATTGAGGCACAGATGCACTTGCAGCCCATTTTCAGTGGAGTTGGTTTTGCCCAGAACAAAGCATTTGGATGCATTATGAAACCTGCAGAGTCATGCCGAGTTGATATAAGAAAAATAAGTGAAGGAGATGATATAAATGCTCTTCTAGAGCGAAATTTAAGTCTGCCTTTCTGGAAAGGAACATCTGAGGCAATTTTACACTGCTACCCCATGGCAATCATTCATCCTTTCCCCAAAGACTGTGTGGAACTGATCCCTAATTTAAAAATTCACAGATTTTATTGAACCAGTTCTGCTGCACTGCATCACATCTAATGTACCAAAGACATCAATGCATTAAAAACAACCTATTTAAGGCAGACTTTCAAAAAAAGAAAAACCATATTAATCAGTTTGAAATATATGCCCATAGCTGTTAATAATTCACATTTAAAAACCAGAGAACGCAGTACGCATGCTTTCATGAAAAACTGTCGGTGCCCACAGAACTGTCAAAAGTAACAAAACCATACAAGAAGTCTGCCCTCGTGAAATAGTCATACACAGCCACTCCAGCATGATTCTCCTCCTCAGACATGACTCAGGCCTTTTGTGCTATGCAGATGGTAAAGAAATTCAAATATTTTCAGAAGGTTACTGGTATATTCCTATAAAAGTTTAAGATGTCTCTGGCTTATTCCTTCTCCTTCAGCGTCTGCCTAATGAATTGTATTCAGTCACATCAGTCTCCTTATTCAGTGTGAAATACAGTTTGGATGCTTCAGAAAACTAATCTGAACATATTAGTTTCAAAACAACCTCTCCACAAGGTGCATGTACATTCAGCATTCTAGAAAGTCATCGCTATGCCCTTAAAACAACATGAATTATCAATGAGAACAAAACAACAACATGGAACAATGAAAGAGTATACCCTTAAAACAATTTCAGTTGTGGTCAAAAGGACAAGTCCCCCACTCAATCGTTTTTATTTCATGAGCTGGCTTAGGTAATCCCTCACCCAAACAGACACCTACTTGGGTTGCCATTTTTCCATAGTCGATCCATCGCAAAGTGGCAAAGTTGGTAGACTCGGCACAGTTGAAGCCATGATTGAAGCCAGCATGGTAACCGTAAGGAAATGTAATCATGAACTCTCCAGCTTCCTGGGTGATCTGAAAAACAAAAATAAAAGGAAGACTTACCCCACAGATCAACTGAAATAGCAGTTTGAGAACAGAGTTAAATCTCTCTGGTTAAATCTCTCTCAACTGGAGGGGAGGCAGAACAGTCACTGCCAACTCTTGGCTAAACCTGGAACGACTTCTTGCTAACAGCAGAAATACCAAAGTAATTCTGCTCATGAAAAACGACAGTAAAAAGGATGGAAGCCATCACAAGATCTGAACTCTTTTGAGTCAAAGTTACAGAAAGGATCCTGCAGTTTAGAAGATCAACACACCTTTTGATGGTCATCACTTCAGCTTATGTTACATCCAAACCCATGTTCATGTTCCATGCTAGTGGAGCCAAGTAATTGGATTTCCCACCTAAATATCCACTCCGCGTTGCAGTGTCCTGCTGAAATACTTGCTACTTTTTCACTGTATTTATTTCCTCACTCGTATTTATCATTCTTATTCCCATTTGTTCACCCATTAGTCAAACAACCTAAAAATTACAGCTCACCATTTGTCTACTCAAGTAAAATTAAAACAATAAGCAAAAAGATTGAAAACCGCAGATTACAGCTGTAATCAGAGGCCAATCAATTCCCAACGCTTTTAGAAAATCACCTTTGAAAAACCTATGAAGAGGAGACATCAGGGAAGAAAGGAACGTAATTAAACACTAACACACGGCGTAAGAACTGGCAGCAATACAGCGTGCTCTGAGCAATCCTCCCGGGCCAGCTCGCCAGCTTACCCAAACGTATGATAGCATCTCCCTTCGACAGATAGAAAAGAGGCAACATTTGTCCTTCCCCTGTCTTTCTAAACCCAAAGTGCTGACCAGGCTTTCATAACAGCCACATGACGCCTCTGGATTACTTCCCACAGCACAGCGGTTCAGAGCCTACAGAGGTTTTGAAGAACTCAGACTGAAAAACACAAGGATTGGTCCACGTAGAAAACGCTAGCAGAAGGTAAAATATTTACTCACTGTGCTGATCAAACACCTAAACCTGCTAATGCTATGAACATTAGCAGCATTAAAAAAATAGAAAAGAAAAGCTTAAATGACAACAGAGAAGCTTCTGGATGAGAGGTGCCAAAGTCTGGTCTGCAGCCAGCTTCACGGCGCGTTCCCCTTTCAGCCCCCTCCATAAATCAAAGCGGAGCGGGAGATCGCTAACTTCAGAAGATGGAAAGATTATGTTTCTGTCACGAAATCTACATCCTGGTGTCTTCATTTCAAGCCCACAGTGTATGTCCTCCATGTCACTGCTGTCAACATTATCCCTACAATAAATTAGAAAGCACTCGAGATGATGGATAGGCCATGCAGAAAAGTAATAACTATTGAAAGAAAGCCAGCACAAACTGCCACTCATGGAGAAAGCCCTAAATTTACTGACTTCTGCAAGCTCTTGAAGAATAAATGGAGAAATCAATAGGAGATTACAGAAATACACATTTTTAATTATTAAAAAGCCCTAGTATTGATCTGCTTCTTTTTTTTCCAGAAGTAAATACCATTATAGAGATTTATAAATGTGTGCTTATTCACTTCATTGAAGTCTGCCAAGAATTTAGATGAAGGGATCCTATCTCTGTTTCTAAAGAAAAATGGCACACGTTCCCTGTCTCTGAATAATAGCGATCCTCCTTCAAAAGCTACTATTTCAGGACAGGGGTTATTCAGATACAGGCTGCTCTGACTTAGAGATCTCCTCCTCCTCTTCACATTTAAAAACAACCAGTGCCTGCCAGAGAGTTGAGAGAATCTATCACAAATACACATTTTCACCCCGCGCTCTGTAAGTCAGGATTAGGAATTATATTTCTTTAGGTAAGACGTTAATAATCCCCCTTCCTTTAAGATATAAAGCTCGGCTCTGACATGCACTAGCCTCTCCTAGTTTTGTGGGGGGAAAAAAGGAAGAAACAGATAAAAAACAGATTCGTAGCATTCAGGTATCACGTATTTCAAAGGTTCTACATATAATCAGCATGGAGACACCAGCCATGAATCTGTAAAAAAACCTTCACATGACAAATCAAAAGGTTCAGAGCAGGAAGCCTAGCTAAGTGGAATAAGGCTTTTTACCAAGCAACAAATTAGAAATTCCCTTATTTAAAGCACTTTTGCACCCCAGGCCTACCACCATACAGAACAGTACAGCTGACCTGGGATAAGCTTGGAAGGAAAGCTTTCCCCTACCGACATTTTTACAAACTGTTTTGCTCCTCTTGCACAGTTTCTGCTCAGAAACCACTTAGCACACAATTACCACTCAATGCCACTTTCCGCAAAAACATGGAAAAGCAAACACATACAGATGCACCACTCCAGAGCAAAATCCGCCCGCCTACAACATTTCAACTTCTGAAGCCTGACGAGAATTTCCTTCCTGTTCTGAGCCCCTGCAGACACCAGAGCACTGCCCAAACACACCGCCCGAATGGCACGGCAGAAATTAATTCCCGTTTCCTGTTCTCTTCCGTTCCACAGGACGGGATGCCAGCAGGGGACTGCATGACAGACTTCCCTTCAATGCCTAGGTTGCACCAACAGGTACTTTTTAATCATTATTATTTTCAGCATCTTTAGATAAGCAGCGACCCCTCGTTAGGCTCTGTTCAACCCGTTTTTGCATCGCTTATGGCTTCTGTGTGATCCGAAGATCACACTGGCGACATGTTTTGTGCTCTTGTGAGTAAGAGGGGCACTGAGATGCCACTCACACTCCAATCTGCCCATCTACTCACACTCCAATCTGCCCATCTACTTTCCTGACATCTGTACAATTAAAATCCTTACCAAAGAAGAGCCAGATCCCACCATTAGATATTTTCATTATTATTTGCAACCGTGTGTAGCAGATATTGATATTTTCACACTTGGGGTTTAGGTTTCACAGACAGAATTACAAGAACAATGGTTTGTTGATCTGTAAGAACAATTTAATATCGACCATCGTGTGCAAACTAGGTCAAGTCTAGCTAGCCACTGATGTTGAACCGTAAGCACCACACATTGCTTCACGCAAGTCTCCCCTGCGCTGACAGCGAGCTCATCTGACGAGCCAGATGATCACACTTCAAATTTCATTCATCACAGCCTTCCACGAGGAAAAATGAAACAGTCCCTGGAGCAGTAAATTGAATGAATTCATGGTTTTTATGCTATAAAAAAGCCAAGATCTTTTACCTCCATCTCAAAGAATCACTAGGCTCATCAAATAGGTGCCATACTTTGTCTCAGGTGGACTAACTCCAGCAAAACCATGCTTAAAAATGATCAGAGCTCAAGAGTTGTTACTTAGAAAAAGAAGCGCATGGTATCTAGAATGCTGATGATGCAAGGGGGTTGAGGAAAGATGAAATCAGTTTGAATCAGGCATTCTTTGACATTTCCCACCAGAGTTAAGAGTCACAGTGTCTCCAACTCAATTCCATTTCCCACACCCAGACAGGATCATACCCTGACACGTTGTCTTCACCCCCCTGGCAGGACAAGAGCTCCGTACGCTGCTAACACGCAGAGGCAGCAGCTGCTTGATTGATTCTACACAGATATGAAATCCGTGGTAAGCATGCTCGGCTGAGGAGATTTACTTCGTGACCAAAGACTTTGAGAATAAGCATATTAAAGCGATCACGCCAAATAAACATGACCCAGCATTTCAAATACGAGGACTTAAGAGATGTGTGGATCCTTACTGCCCCTGTGTAGACAGAAGGCTGGTGCAACACAGAACCAGTATGTCTAACTCCAGTTTTTGATTCATATCAGATCCAGGATAAAAAAATTAACCCTGTGTTCAAGAACTACCCGTGAGTTATGCAACCTATCGATAAGCCATAACACCTGAATTACTGTTTACCCCGGCCTACCTGGAGAAGCTCTGTAAGTGAGGAAGTCACAGTGCTTAAGTTAGCTCTTGTGAAGGGTTTTACAAATAGAGGTACTTCACAAAGCTTGTCCTAGACAAACCACAAATCTTCATTTACAGGTATCCAGCTGGTTTAAACTGATATGATACATTTAGCATAATAACGCATTTGGAAATTAAGCAAATTGCTCCCTGGTGGCTCGCAATGAATTGTTTCCTTTAAAGGGGGGTGTTGTGGTTTGTGCAACTAAACACTTACCAGCATCTCCAAAGTAGCTTTTTGGTACATACCCGGTCAAAAGGAATGCCGTACTTCTTCAAGATTGACGGCGAAATGAGGGTCATCTTGTGACGGAGGAAAGCATCGCATCCCTGAGAGCTTCCAGGAAAAAATCCTGCGGAGACATTACAAAGAGGACTATCATTTCTGGACTGTTATATCCAGCCATTATTTAATCAGAGACAAGAGGACAAAATTAAAACCTGCCTAAATAGATAGATAAAAACAATAGGCACACTACTAAAGATGTCAGTAGTTAGCACATGCCTCGCTGTTTAAAATACCACAAATCTTATGGGGAAAAAAATTGCATGTTGATGCACAAACGTGTTAATTCCATTCAAGTTGGGTGTTAGCATGTCAATCATACATACGTGAGCATAAGCAACTCGGCCAGAACTTCAGTAAAATCCTAACAAATTAAGAAACAGAACTTGGCTGTCTCACGTTTGGGCTAGACTCTGAGCCACCCTTTTTCTGAATACGGACAAGGAAAAATTGACAAGCATGCACCATCTACTCCATACAGGTATGTCCTTTTTATACCTTCTTTGATGGGCAGCTATATTATTCCTGGGAAAGTAACACAACTGTTATCAAACGATTCCAGAACGATCTGCCCTACATACCAGCCTAAAGGGAAAAAAAATAAGCATGCAGATGTTAATATGCAGTCAAAAGAAAGAAACAAAACACAACACATCCACTCCAACGTAATGGAAAAAGGGACGCATTCACTGGCCACAGCAGTCACTCGAACGTCTGGCAGAGACAGCGTGATCTGACTCAGCAACTCAACGGTACGAAGTGCAAGTTCAACCAGAGCTACGAGATCCACACCGAGTCATTAAAACAAACCACAAATAATTAAAAGTAGGGTAAAAACCAAACAAAACTCTTGATGTCAGTACTTCCTTCCCAAAAACATCAGCAAGACCAATGTAAGAGCACTGTGTTCAAGACCATGTGTTCGGGTGATTCAATCAAATTATGTGTTTATAGGGATAAAAGACCCACCACCATTTAGGAGAAAGGAAAAAAAAGGGCAACCAAGCTCTGCAAGCAAAACTAATTGATGGGACATAATGGAAGGGGCTTCAGAAAGTGAAAAACAGGATTGCTGGATTCCAAGTTTTCTTATATTTTTGTCCTAAAAGCATTTCAATTACAATTATGACTGTCTACTACCCAGTCTGTCATCCTTCTCTGCACTTCCTCTTTTTAATGCACAGTTTAAGTGGCTCTCATTAAAGCCACTAATAAAGAAGCACATTTTAAGTGATTAGCACCAATAACATGGCAACACATTAACATTCTCTCCATGGGCTCCACAGCTCTCCCAGTGAGCCCATTTACAGCTCAGCTATTCATTTTCCATATTAATTGCACACTCATCTCTCCATAGTGAACTTCGTTGTCGTACAGCCCACTGATGCACAGGACAGGGAGGATGCCCGAGCAGTAATGCTGCTTCATTGTAGTTTTAAAGCATTACTCATCCTGACTTCCATAAGGCAACAACCAGCTTAAAATAAATCATTGATAATTTGTGTCCGGTTTATTGCCAGCCATCACTGTGCTCCAAAAACCGATCATCAGTAACGTGAAGTTACAAACAGCAGAGTCTTAATATTACAGTGTCAGCCTTTGGTGTGATATTTCAGATTCTACAGAACATAAGTCATCTAGATTTATTAACTTTCTAATAGATGAAACAGTAGCTTCTATAAAACCTGACAAATGATTAAACAGAACTGCAGACCCGAAGTAACTTTGAAATACAACTTTTCTGAGCCACAATTTTTAATATTAGTAGTATTTAGGGATATTGTTTTCCTCTGCATTAAGAGACAACGTGACCATGCCACAGGAAATTCATACCCATTTCTTCTAGATTTATCCTACACTATCAACTGATCCCTTCAACACTCTCCCCTTTTTTATTCAAGTAAAAAACAATCTCTATAATGACAGTCAGGAAGAGACACCACTCCTATGAATACCTACTTTACCGATATTATTTTGCATCAGAATGCATGCAGCCTTCCAGATCTTCCTGTCTTAGCACAGCAGTGCTTTTGCAGCATTATCTTCAACAACAGATTTAAATCATTAAAGCATGCCTCATCAAAGATGAAACATGTAGATTTTGAGTTAATTATTCTGGGACAGCAGCTTTTTTTAGCTGGGCAGCACTTCGAACGTTTGCAAGTACACAAAAATAGCAACAAAAGCACAAACACAACATCAACAAATAAAAATAAGTATTTTTGCAGTCAGTCATCTTTCCTGAAGCTTCCACCATTACCAACTGGAAATCAGAAGTGCCCAAACCAGAACACTGATGCCTGCGTTCGCTGTTCTCACCAAGGGAGGAGGCAGCTTGCAGGATGATCCTGGCAGATACTCAGGCAAGAACACACACACACACACACAGGGTTTTCAGCAGCTGAGGCTGGCACTTTGTAAGGCCAAAAATTACAGCCAGCCTGGTGAGAGGTGGACGTTTATCACAGCTCGAGCTAGCCCTGCTCTTTGAGACGGACTTTATTGTACTGAGAAGACGAAGAGGGATGAGGCTGGAATAAAAGGCAAGCTGCCAAACTGTGTGCATCATCACACAGGGAAGCGAGAACTCCCCTAGCTGTTCTCCGTGAATGCTGTCACTGCATTTGTAGCCACTTGCCTAGTTAAGATCAGAAGTAATCAATGCCCATGCTGTACCCGTAACACTGACAGCGTAGGAAGAATGGTTTGTACCACACTGCTTCCCAGCAGAATGTGTGTAATGGGGGGGAATTATCACACAGACCCCGTAGACAACACACCACAGAACTGGAGCAGAGGTCTCAGCTCACTGCCACAAACCTCCTGCTACGCGTGGAGATGCACAAGGGGTCTCTTATTAAATCCATTCCCCACACATGGTCTTACTGCCTCAAAAATCAAGTTTTTTTCCATCAGTTTTAGTTAGGGCCACAGCGTGTCAGAAGACTGAGGCTTTGAGAAAACAGTTGCACTGGTAGGAAACGTTCACAGCGCTTCTGACAAGATGACAAGGTTTCTGCCCCTGAAACTATTAAACCAATGCGGGTTCATCAAGCAGCTCTCGCAACAGTAAGTTACAGTTGTCAGTTCAAAATCAATTCTTTGTAAATCCATTTGAAAATTAAGGGTAGGATTCTCCTCCGGGATGCTTTAGTTTTCACTAGGAACACACCCGTGTATTTGTCCAAGCGGTATTAACACGGCAAGGAGCTAAGCTTACCTTTCGCCAGGCGTTCCAACCTCTTGCCGTGTTCTGGAGGAATGGCATACCTAGGGGAAAGTCAGAGAACAAAACGTCATACAACACCTAAAAACAGTGAAATAAAAAATGGGCTAAAAACAACCGTGGTAATACCTTTCAGCACAGCACAAGTACAATTAACGTCTGGAAACGTAACCAAGACTTGAGGTCTGGAAGGTATCAATAAAGTATCACTATAACACATGGGGGAAAGCCAGTGTTCCCCTCCAAGCCCTCAGACACGTTACACGAGGTGTGGTATTTGTCTGCAATCGTTTAAACGCACAAAATTGTAAGGCTGTGCTAAGGACCAATGAGTAAGGAATTTCAGAGAGGCTGAGAAGGTGTGAGGGAGGGTCTGCGTGTATTGGCATATCTACAGGAAATGAAGATAAACATTTTTCAACAAAAACTGCAAATCTTTTAGGTTTTATTCGAAAGAGTAAGTACTATTCATCACAGCAGCCAATCCTTGTGCTGGATTGCGCTGTCTGATGTGAAAGGAACAGAATTAAACTTCTAGGTAATTGTCTTGAAGAGGTGAATGGAAAAAGCAGGGTCTTCTGAGGAAAACAGCATTAAAGGATACGGGGAACAACTTCTAAACATTTTAAAGGAAGTTTTGTGTGACTGCTGTAGAAAGAATGCCAAAGAAGTTTCAGATGCATTCCCCCTCTGTCTCCCAAAAAAAGTTATTAGTTAGTTAGCTTACTGCTAACTAAGACTAACTAAAAGTTAGTTAGCTTACTGCTCGGAAGTTATACGACCTCAGTATTCACAGAAGCAAAATTCGGTGTCAAGATTTTATACATTCAGGCTATGAGGCAACTGAATACTGGGATATACTTAAACGTGTTGAAAAAGATGACAAAAATAACGTCAGTGGAATTTTTTAAACCGTTGTTTACACACTGCATCAAATTAAACGTGGCTCTCATAATCATTTTTGTAACAGTAAGAGAGAATTTTGAAAATTTGTATGTGAGAATTACATTTATTACTAGCTGTAACTTCTGCACGACATGAATAATAAAAAATGAGTTATTTTTGTTGTTTTCAATAAAGTTGTCAAAACCATCATGTCTCATTATAACGAGTTGAAAACAGGATATTGTAAGCAGGCAACTGCATGATCTCAACAACAGGTAGAGAGTATTGCTCTCCTAACGATAGCATCTCTCAAAATTTTAAGGACTTTCAGCCCCTTCCCTTGCTCAGCTTCTCAATTTTCAACTTAAAAGTTTATTTACAACGTAAGGAGAAAGGACGAAGTCTCGTTCCATGTTGCTTTTGTCCACAAACAAAAATTTACCTTTGGTGATTTGGCAGGTAAGAATGGACAACCAAGGAAAGAAATCATACATAGGATGGTTCAGGAAAGATTTAGACATTAAAGCCGATTTAAACTGATGGCTTAAAAAAAAAAATCTAAGGGAAAACACTATGTAGCACCTAATCTTATAAAATAATAAACGCAGCAAAGGGCTCCCAACGTCCTCTGACCAAAGTTTGACAGTGCCTTAAATTGCGTAATTGTCAAACATTTCAATTTCATTTGGCTGGGACAAAGCTCGTAACTTCCATTTTACAAAGACCATTCATCACTTACATAAATGTGATAAAACTAATCCCGATCCAAAGCTCCTTTGTGGGATTAATGTCCCTTAAAACAGGGAAATGAGACATTCCATTTCTTCTGGGAAAAACGCTGAAGGATTGGGAAAGAACTAATTTATGGCTACAAGGCTGCTGATGATTAATATAATATCCCCAGTCTACAATGCAACCTTCACTTAATTAGTGTCTGTAATTGGGAGTTGTAAAGATAAGATTAATTGAATCTTGAGGATGTTAAAAGTTTAATATATTGGAACATGGTTATTGTGCTATCGGAAACTGCAGACCGCAAAGAGCCAAGCTGAGCTTTGGAGAGCAGTCCACGGAGAAACAAAGAAGGACTGGCCTGGATAGAAACCAGCAAGAAAGGAGGAATTTCCAGCCTATAAACACGAACTATAAGTAATAACATACAGATCAGAACACCCTACCACAGAGCAGCCTCTTGGTAATAGCTGACTCCAATTTTATAAATTAACTTCTTTGTTTGGACCAAGTCTTTTAGGGAACAGTCTATACACCCTTATAAATGTATTCTTAGAAATTCCCAAAGTTAACTGCAGAGGAGAATTAAGAGTAGGTCAAATTCTGCTTTAAGTTGCACTCACAAACCTGACCGATTTACATAAAGATAGGCCACAAAGAAAGAATTTGGGCTGCTATTTAAAACCAGTAACAGAAACAGAAGGCTTCTGCAAGCATTGCACAGATTGAGCTAGCTAGCTGCGTATGATCAGACACAAAATGATTGATTACAAGGTAGAATAACAATGGAGGTGACACGGAAAGATTAGAAATTGCTGCAATCAAAGGAGTATTGTAATTGAGCATATAAGCATCCACCAAGGGCTGCCTTTTGTGTAAGACCTTATGGTAGCGTCCTCCCGCTTTCACTATGAAAAACGGCCAGGCACTTATTAGGAACGAAATACCTGCCAGAGGGAACTGACAAAGCACCGTCACTGAAGACTATTTCTCACCGTCCTTCTTGCACCCACAGGTTGGGGTTCAGATCAACAGCAAAATATCTTTAATTCCAGAGACAGCTGCCAAGATTGCGCATGGTAAAGCATCTCCAATTATTTCATTTTTATATGCATCACTTTGAACACTTCAAGGGTGGTTTTTTTTTAATCAAACATTAGGGTTCTTTTTTCCTGTAGTACCCCAGTCCTACCACTAAAAGAAGTGGGTTTCCTCTGGATAAATACCAGAAACAAAAGCCATCCTTTCGAAATCTTAAAAAGGAAAAGAAAAAAGAAAAGCACATGTAAAACTGCTTCCCTTTTCTGTCCCATTCAGATGATAGCATAAATGCATTCCATAAAGACACGAAAAGAGAAGAAAAAGCACCTCGGAACAAGAAAAACACCAGCGGGACTTTTACATCAATTGGTCAAAATAGACCACAGCCTCCATTAAAGTTCTCAAACTGGGCTGTGTCTGGAATACGAGGCTGACAACTACCCGACACTTCACCACTGTTGACAGAGGCATTTTCGTGCCATCCATCTGCCCGAGTGAAACTTTGACACAGCCTTCAGCAGACTTTTCTTTCCAACCACAGCAAAGATGGAGCAAGGATTTTCTGTCGTCCCAAACAGCCACAAAATTAAAGAGAAGCGATGCTGGCAGCATAAATATTTTAACAGCCCTTATTAATAACTATCTTTTTATAGGCTACTTCTGCTTCAGAGAAAACATCAGCAACTGCCAACAGAAAACACGACAGTGCCAAAAATGCTGACCTTGAGCCACTGCTTCAAGCGCAGTATCTGTCCCTCCTGGTTCATCCAGGCTCCCCGGTAAGAGCTAAGCTGGCGCCAGCAGTGCCAAACCAGCGGCTGTCTTCAGGTGCATTGAACTTCCAAGAAATTGGGCTCGCAAACAAACCCGGAGAACACACCTCAAGTACCTGCTCCCACGGGTCAGGGCAGCCTTACCTCGGGTGGCTGGGACAAAGGGCCAGACTCGGCCCCAAAACCTGGCACGCAGCAGTTTGGTGAATGACTGCATGAATAACGTCTCGCTGCCCTGCCAGGGAACATAAGATTTACGGAACAGGAAAAAAAACCTCAAGATAAAAAACTTACAGCTATATGACTCAAATGTCATCTTACCCTGAAGTCAACAATCTGAAAGTAATATACTGATCCTTCTAAATTACCTTTTCTTACTCTTTCTACGAAAACAAGAGCAAGTGCCTGAAATAGATTAAGTATCACTTCTACGAAAATGGAACTTACTGTTCTACATGAAAGATTTTCAGCTTCCAAACTTGTTTCACGAAACCTAATTCCAGCATATCTGATCTCTATTTCCGTTTAATTTTCGGAGTTCTTGACTATCCTGCAAACCCGATTCTAATGGTAATTGCCAGACGTGGGGATGTCGGGTCTAGAAGGTACATGCCCCAGAGCTACAAACGCGTGAGATGATCGTTCCCATGCGGTGGTAGCTTGCTTTTGTTAACAAGTAATAAGTTTAACCGGACAGTCCCCTTTTTATCCTTAATGCAAAAGATCCTTCCTATTTGCCATAAAGGATGTCATTAACGGTGTAATTTTCTTGGTGTTTTGTTTATTCCCCTGGAATGGCTTGATGGATGTGGATAATTATCAGACTATAAAAGCCAGCAAATGTGCTATTTTCTATCGCTCTAAATCATCAAACAAATAAAGTGTGAAACAGCATTTTTGAATACAATTTTCCCCTCTAATGGCTTCGAATTATTATCGGGAACAATGAAAATAAATAAGCAAATGTCTTGTGAGTTAAGAATTAAATGAGTGTGTCAGTAAAAAAGTACACCGGCCATCCTGGGATACAAGGACTGGTTCAGAAGCCATTAAAAGATGACATAAGAGGGAATTCACTACGGCAATGTCACCGCTTTCCGGCAGCAGGTGTTCTTCGGGGGCCTTCCAGGCTAGCTCAGATTCTGACCTAAGGCTGTCTCGTCAAAGTGGGGGATGAGGATGGTTCAATTTTGTCTCTAAAGCTATTAAAACCTTTTACCCACAACAAAGCACTGCTGCCTCAGGCAATCCTCAGCTCACCCGCGCCCTCCCCACCAGTTTCTCCCGGTTTAAGGGACACCGTTTGCACTCGAACTTATCATTAGCTTCGGCAGAGCGCCAGAGCATCCCGCCCCTTAGTTCAAGCTTCCCTCAAAGCTTCCAAGCCCTTTTCTTGCTCCAGCTGTGACACAGGGTCACGGATTTGGATAGTTACGACACCTTGCACGTCAGCAACTTGGCCTCTCCTTCACCAAAACGGAACAATTAAGCAATTACTAGATTACTAAATCGCAAGCGCCCGCTCTCTGCTAGAGATTGGGCACCACGGGCAGAGGAGGTTCAGCTGCAAGGCTTCGGAAATGTCACTTCAGCCCGATTCCTGTTGGAAGGTAAGAAAGTTAATTTCACAGTGTCTGCACAAGGTCTGGCCAAACAGGGCCCACACAGTTTAACATGCTATAATTACTGAAATAAGGAACGCAAACAAAAAGCAAACAGCACATTTAAAGCGCCTAAGACCATGCGTCAAGCTGGGGGTTAGTTATCTGTCTTCAAAGCAGATTTAGTTGTGCCAAAAATATTGACCCTTTGAAGATTCAAATGCCAACCTACTCTCGGTGGTGACAGGCAGAATAAAAAGCTATTATTTCAATCTCTGGAAAATAAAGTGTGTCCATAAATGCATAATCTGAACCTTAGCCTTCAACGTCTTCAGCCTCCCTGACAGCAGTAATGCTTCCAAAAAAACCCACAAACCAAACCTTAGTCTATCAGGAATATTTATCAGCTGGTAGCGGCCACTAAGAGCCACCGCTACATGCAGAGGAGATCCTTGTCTGCAAAGTTCACATCCTGTTTCCAAGATCTGTTTTTTTCTACAAGGTAAAGTATTTATAATATAATACATCTCCTAGCAGTGTCAAAATAAAGCTCAGAGCAATAAGAGTTTTTCTGTGCTGTTCTTAAAGCTGGTTTTGCAGCTGTCTGGAAAAAAGGCATTTCAACAACAAGAATGCATTGCTCCTTCGTCGCGAGCACCGTCAGCTCCCTACCCTTCAGTCAGCTTTTTCCTCACCTTTGCTGTCCTCCACATTTAGTAGCCCTTCATCCCTTTCTCCCTCCCAATTTGTTAAAAGACAGCAATCAACACCCCTTCTCCTCCTCCTCATCGGTATCTGAGGTCATCCAACAGTGAATTTGCTTTAGGTGTTCAGTTCCCCTTCTCACAGTCACCATTTGGAAAGCAAAAAATCTCTGGGCTCCCTCATCTGTCCCCCTGGGTTGTGGCTCCTCTGCATCAAGAATGCAAACACGTGCTCCGGAGATAAGACCGCACACGGATCAGAGAGCTCCTTGTTCCTAGGAAAAAACCTTTATTGAGTGTCTGCAGTTTTATCTTTAATGGATCATTTTACAGGACAATAGATGATGGAATTCAGTATCTTTAACCAGCAGTGTCAATGATTTCAAATAATGACATTTTTATTGAAATACACATAGGAAGAAAGATAAACACAGAGGCTTGGGAGTATCTGCTCAAAAAGCCATAATAAGGAGTAAATAGGTAATGACAGAACAAGATTACAACCACACAAGCACACCAAATCAACCTGTCTTCTAAAGCTCAGAGAAAAATGAGCTCTGAAGACAGCTGCTCAAATGCAGCCCTATGGGAACGAGCACAGGAAGAAAACCAGGACAAAACCTGCTCAGAAAGGTAGCAGTGAGCGTTCTCAGCGCTTGTACCGTGGAGGCTATTCCACACGATAAGATCCCTCTTCCATTAGCACAGCTGTCTAATTATCAGCCCCACTGCCATCCACAATACTGAGAAGCGGCACGTAATTTTGCTCTTAACAGAACACGCAACATGAGGAACCTCCTCCTTCCCTTAAGAAGCTGTCTGGGCAATTACAGCCCTTCAGTTTGTTCTGCAGCAACACGAGGCAGGATATTTCAAGCCACTCTGGACTTTGTATCGAATCCTAACGGATCGACTGTTGGAAGATTACCAAAGGTTACCAATCACGAGTCGTTAAACCACTCTCATCAAGAGGCTCTTCCGATCTTAAAGCTACCATGAGCTAGAAATAGGATTAGAGACAGTTTCAAGAAATAGCATCAGACAGCTGCTTTTTAAAATTCTGGTTTTAAAGCAATAACAATTTTTAATGGGTGCACCTGAGCTAATAACGTCAGCACGGGCACAAGACAACCAGACAACTGAACATCTCACGTCATTTCACTAACCTAGAACTAACCTAGAACTGAGCATGAGAATAAGATTTTTCCAGAGCTCAAATGCAATTTTTAAATACTATTTTAAAACAGGGAGTTTAAATATGAACAACCATCTGGTCTTGGAAAGACTACCGATGTAACAGTCCAGTAAGCTTCGCAGCAACAAATGCCCAGGCACAAAGCACGAAATTACAAATCACATTGGAGTGATTCTACTTCCACATGCACCAAATAAACCCACAGCCTGCTTCTGCACGCAGTGAATGAGCTGTATGAAGGGGGTATTTTACTAAGAAAAAGGTGTTTGGGGGAAAACATTATGAAATCATTTATTCATTCAGTTTGGCCAAGAAGATAATTAGTATACAATTCAACAGAGATGAATGACTATAATATGCATCCTCTTACCACTCGCTGTTATTTGTTTTGAAGAACCTGTTCACATCACATTTATTTCCCTAAACTGGTAATCAGATTATTAATTACTGGTTCCTTTCATAATGGCAACTGCACCAACACAAAAAGAAGCAAAGATTGCGCTTCCAAGCCCTTATGTGGTAAAAAGACCTCAACACAACTCAAGAAACCTGGAGAAAAAGAGGTAACCAGGGGAGATCACAGATGTTTTATCTCGTGCCAACTGGCTTCTGAGAGCTGCCTCCTTCACTGGGCACCAGCACATGTTTGCTCCTGCTCACTGCTTTTGGAGAAGAATATAGATAGCTTCTTACAGCAGGCCAAAAGAAATCCGGTCGTTAGTAATGAAAGGTATCTTGGAATGCAGAAACCCCTTGTTTCTGCACACATTTCCTCCTGGAGGAAGAAAAGATGTAATGATCCTCAGCCATCAAACAATGGCTGAGCACAGCAACGCCTATTTTGAAGCCAGTGCCTATGCTCCATCAGCATCAAAACTAGGATCGCTATAGCTAGGGTCTGATAAAGGTCGGTGACACAGCTCGCAAAGGTTCCTGTGCTTCATCTACTCAATCCCCCTTGCCACGCTGACTGTCCGGTTGGAAGTGAAGTGGCTAGAAACCCAGCAAGGACGTTGCTTAGAACATTAACTAGTTAACAGTCACACAGCACTCCGACGCAGAGTGCTATTTACGTACTGCCATTACTATAGGCTTCTGTTATTTTAAACTACACTTGCACTGCACTTGGCGTCACCCAATGTCAATTTTCTCTCCTGAGCAAAGAAAAAAATCCCTGCTGATTTCTACCAATGCGTTAACAAAACGCAAATACAGACAAAGCTCTGCAGAAACGCCGCCGGTTCCCTCGCGTCCAACCAAGCCGCTTCAGGGCCCTGCCAAGCCGGAATTTGCAAGCTCCTTCTCCCACAGGGCCCAAGTCAGATTATGCTGCAAGAGTTACGTGAAGCATGGAAGCACATCTCCCTCCCATCTTGTCTCAGTGGCAGAGTGCACCGTTCAAAAGGCTCAGTTATTAAAACCAATCTGTGATCCTGTCAGACTTCCATAGATCTTCATTTCAAATCAGGCCTGAGCTTTGAGCAGACACTTTCAAAACGCAAGACTGAGTTTCAGCAAGAGCCTTCTTGGATCAAAGGCCCGCTTCTTTCAATCCAGACTGGGACTACTGAGCTGTGATGAATTATTAGTGCTGGCGGAAACGGCAGCACACGCATTAAATGCTGGAGTAGGAGCCCACTCGAAGATGCTGCTATAAAAATAAGAATGAGATCACAGATCAGCACTACCACCTCTCAAGATCATTACGGAAGAGCACAAAGACGAGCCGTAGATTAGAAGGATCTTCGCTTTGCTAGGCTCCGAGCAACCACTAGCAGGCAAACCCCAACTTGTGAGAGTTTTTAATTTCAAGAAACTAAACACACATGACAGAGATTGGTGCAAAATGCATGAACTGCAAAATCAAATGGTATCAAAGGATGTACTAACACTGTATCTTCTGCGGTGGATTTAGGCAAGAATAAGAGCAAACAGAGCAGAGGTCGTCAGCTGGGAAGAGGAGAAAAAGCACTGATGTGACAGAGCTGAGTGGAAGGAGCAGTGCATATGGATACCAACAGCCTGCTGGCTGGCTGAGGTCATCTCACCCATTCTTACAGAGCAACAGTCCCTCCTCGGAGGGTTTACACAGCTGATGCCATCAGTCCGAGTCTGCCTTGGCCTTCACAGCACTTTCTCTCGGTGTTAGATGAGAGTGACTGCAGAAAGGCAACGTGCAAGTCCTACCTGCCCATAGTACCTCCCCTGCATCGTGAAGTTATCTTTTAATAATCTATCTACAACAGTGTAGCACCACGATAAAAATCCAAGTCCATTAGAAAGAAAAATCCCCACTATTCCAACTGCAGGCACCTGATTTGGAAGACAATCCCCCTAACACGTCTCTGGGCTCATAGCGCTTTGCATAGCTTGGTTTGAGGACTTAACTACATTAAAAAGACTCCAGTCCCTACACCACGCCGCTCCCTCGGACTTGTAAAGCAGCCTATCAAGCAGCGATGAAGGTTACATCATCCTTCAGGCACAGCACCACCTCCAGGACAAACAGCGCCCGGAGGAAGGCTCGTTTGAATATCAGTAGCACAGTGTGGTTTGTATTGATTAACTAATGACTGCGGTAGATGAGGCTTGAAAGGCTGTATTAATAACTCACTGCTGCACTGCTCTCATTTATCAGTGAATTACAGGGGGATGCAACTCTGCATCTCAATCTATCACTCCTTTCGTGAATCTCGGAGCAAAATCAACATGCACACGAATTCTCAATGCAGAAACCCAGAGCAGCTTTCACCTAGCAGTTGTGGAAGATGTAGCAGAGTGAAAAGCTGCTCTGCCTGGTCATACTTTATCTCCCTTTCCTTTGATTTCTTTTAATGAATATCAGTGTTCCTTCCTCTATCCCTTTTATCAACAGAAAAGGGTCTTGCTTTGCCAAATCTGCCGAGAGTAAATGGTGTTGCAGCTAATCTATAAATCAACCATCACCATAAATTCTACTTTTTCAATCCAAAACTGCAAAGCTGTAAAACAGATTACATGGGATAGCAGAGGCTGGAAGGAAATTGGTGAGCTGCAAGGAGCCCCTCACTGCCAAATGGCCTTCCTCTGCCTCTCCTTTCTCCCCCACTCCACCCCAACAAGCCGATAAATCTCTACTGTCACGGAGCGGAACGCACAAACAGCAAACGTGCACGCCCATCTGAAAACAAGGAAGGCTGCAGACCTTGGGAATCAAAGGGGGGTGAGGGAGAAGGCTGCAGAACCTTCTTCTGAATTTCCTAAAGCCAAGAAATGGGTCAAGGAAAACTCAGAAAATAAAAATAAAAATCTCTGGATGGAGAGGGGAAAAAAAACAGCATACCAACTCAGAGTCCTCAGTCACCTTAAGAGCAAAAGGCCTCTGTGATTCCTGCTAATCTGCCTTTAAGAAACTCACAGGATCTCCAGGGTGCAAGGGTTACTGAGATCCCAATAATCAAGACTTATAATCACATCTGATCAATTCAGTGATTCAACCGCCCTGTGCAATGGCTCCCCGAGGGAATGCAATAGTTAGAAGGCAACAAATGATGCAAGGGACAAGTGCCCTCCCCCCCTGCTGCCATACAATTCGGTATCAAACATTCAATCCAGCTGCTTTCAATGGGATTACATGAAGCCCACAAACTGCAACACATGTGAGTGTTTGTTAAAGCAGGAGGATGGTGGAGAACACCACGCAGGGGAAACGGGGACAAGGACCCAGTGTCCTGCATTGAAAAGAAAGAATGAGAGAAACTGGAAGAGTGGAGCTCTGTGCCTGCATGAGGTCATTTTATTTCCCCAAAATCGTTTTCCAGGGATCAACGTTTTCTATCCTGGAGGGAGGACAGGACGAGAATTCTGACTAAGACAGCTGCAGTGCTCCCTAAGACAATAATGAAAAATAAAACCAGCAGTAAGATGCTCAGCGCTTGCATATCTGCAGCTGCTTTAGTACATGCTATTAGCCAAGACAAAGAGGGCTCCCTGTACCATCCACTCCCAGGGGAACGAGCACGTTTTGCTTTAAGATCTCCCCATTAGATCACTCTTAGAAAACGTGCTATTTCCACATTGTTGGTGGCATCAGTAACAGATACTCCAAATTTATTCAAACATAGATGTTACAAGCAAGCCCTCCCCTGGACTCGTTTTCCTCATTTCCCACAGAAAGACTTGGCCTGCACAGACATTGCTAGAGAGCAAGAAGAAGGTAGAAACCCTAAAATACCGTAACCAAAGTTTTCAGGTAGTTCTACACACTTTCAAGGAAGCCGTGCTGAGACCTTTACAACACAGAATTCCAGAGTGGTTTTTAAGAATGTAATTCTATCAGTGACCAGTGCTTTTAACTAATCATATTATTTTAAAATTCCTTGGGTAATTTGTCCTTAATTCTACATAAACTGCTGTTCTGGCAAAAGTGTACTATGTGATATCAAAGTCAAACAGATTAGGCATGATCCACTTTCAACAAGGGAACGTTTTAGAAAGGAGACCATACAACTTAAAAGCTAAAGCTGGCTCCCTCTCTTAATTAAAGGGGGATTAAACATCCATCATGATAAGGAAACAGAGACATTTTATAAAAATTGATTACCATCCTCAGTGTCACTCTGGTTTAACACCTGCAGTTTCTGAGAGGAAGATTACAGTATAGCATCCCACTAATACTGAAAAAAATATATCAAATATTGTTGCAATATGGCAAGATCAGTCACAAAACATCTGACGAAAATGACCTTATTACCCAGTCAGCTGTTACCGCGTTGACAAAAGATGGAGACAGTACTGCCTCCTACGGGTACTCAGCCATGGAGATTACAGGCATTTCAAGTTTCTTTGCGTACTTCCTTACTACTGGAAGCCCTGCAAAGGTTGCTATTGCATTGGCTTCTCAGGGGCAAGGGACATGAAAGGTCTCAGCACTGCTGTTTCCAACAGGAGAGCCTTTCTGAGGCTCAAATGAAACCAGCTGAGGCTGCACTGCTCCTCACTCTGTAAGGTGAGGAGTGCTGGTTGGTGCTGCTTTGGCAGCATTAGACCATGGGGCTTATTTTGTTCCCCTAAATCTGTGTGATTGCTGCTGCTGCAGCAATTCAGAAGCGTAAAACAATAACCCTTATCTAACACGGGAAGAGAACCTACATAACGGATATGCGAGACCACAAAGCTCATATGTATGCGCTCGCACATTTTTGTAGAGATGAAATGAAATGGTGGAGTATCTCAGTGTTTAAAAATATGCTTTTGAAACGGCAAGGGCTGAGACGCATACATTCCTCAATAAAATGCCATAATAACCATGAAGTATTATACTTGGCATTCGGTTTTGTTGCTTCTGTCACTATAAAAAAATCAGTCCTCTCTCAGCGTCATTTGACAATATGCTCTATTTTAGATCTCAGCATATGAATGTACAAGGTAATTATACATAATATGTATAATTGATACAGTAAAAACTCCTACCACAAGAGGTTTAATATAGGGCTGCAAAATGAAATACATTCAAACTTTTGGAAAAAAATGAAGACTGACTATGAAAAGGTTGTAATTAAACGACTAATGCGAGAGGGACATTTTATTATAATTTGAGAAACAAGCAAGCAAGAGACTCAGTCTGGCAGCTCCCTGCCTGAGAAGCTTAAAATGAAGTTTCCCAACAAATTCATGGCACATTTGTTGTAGTGCCCACACCTTCCATATTACCTCTTCAGTCTAATCTGGGTTACTTTCTAGTTAAGTCAACAGAAGTGTGACTACGATGTAGACCAGATGCATGCACCTGAGAAACAGAGCATCAAAGAGATGATGGACTTCAATAATAGGCAAGTATCTGGCCAGTACAGATACCTTCACAGAAATAATCAGACTGGTTAAAGACAAACAGCGCTCATTCCTCTTGGTATGAGACAAAACTTAAAAATAAATTCATTTCAATCTACAAGCACAGATAAATCATTTCATGATACTGGAAGAGGGAAAAAAAAAGCTGTCTTCCATTACTCCCCTCCTCTCCCCCGTCACTGGATGACCCTTTACTGCTGCAGTAGTTCACTTAGCACTGAACAACATTTTAACCTGCATCCCCAAGAACCCCACACTGCGCTGAGAACTCATTTTGCTACAGTCTGTTCTACTTAGCTTATGGAAAGGGAACGGCACAAGGAAGTGTTGGCAGCAGGACTTCACTGCAGTGAAAGAGACACACATTAATCAAGGAGTTGTATGACCATGCAGCTGCTCATTAGCTTGTACAAAGAAGTCATCTTCAGTTGTTGAACCATAAACGTTTATTTCAACTCTAATCCCACTCGCCGAGGTACCCATTTTGCAAGAGGTATAACCTAGAATTCCAAAGGCAGAAATAAATACATACATGCAAAATAACCCTTCAGTAACTACCCTCCCTGACCTACAGAAGAGAGATTGCTTTTGCAGCTTCTGTCCACTGAGGTGGCTTTTTATAGTCTGACTGCATCCTGACTTCCCTGAGAAGGTACTTCACCTCTTCCACAAAAAATAAACACGTCCATTTCTTGTCCAGCTCACCTAGATGAGGTCTGGGAACTAACCACAAACGGCCCCTATTCCTTTCTCACTGTGCCTTTGAAAAGAAACAGAGCTGGTGGCTTCTCACTGTTCCCACTTGCTACCCTGCAAAGCAGGGCTCTGGTTACACAGCCTGAATTAAAGTAGCCCAAGATAATTTATGAGGGACATGAAGAAAGAGTTATGTTTTGAACAGACAATTTTGAGGCAGAATACTACCAATATACAGAGTGCTTGGTTTCACTATATAAAAATCTCTGACAGCCAAACAATAACTCTGCCTCTTATTTTAGAGCTCAACCCCAAACTGGTAGACTTCGTAACTCTCCACACTCCTGCTATTCCCTGAGGTGCTTCTAAGATGATCACTGTCAGAGTCAAAGAGTCTATAAAAAGGATGAAGGAAGCCGGGAAATTTCCACAGTGGTAGTGCCAGAAAAAAACAGAACTAACATTTTAGCCATCTCTGAGTAAAGCCAGGCTGCACCACTGGAATTTCAACGCTGAAGTCCACGAGCTCCCCCAGCTGACCTTTGGGATCACTGCAACCGAATCCAGAAGATGGGTTATTGCTCATGTGCCTGGAAAGTTCCAGTCTGCTCAAAATGGAATTCCGATTTACCCCTCAAAAGCCCATGCTTCTTCACAGAAGAGCTTAAGAGCTCATTAACAGAAGTTGTCAGAGTGAAAAGGAAGGAAGAAATGACTCGGGCAAGTGACATACTCTTGCCTGCTGCTTCAGGGAACAGCAAGAAGGCCTGCCAAACCAGCAGTGGCATCCTGTCACAACACATCTATTTTTTGCCTTATGTAGTTATCCATGTAAGAAGCTCACTTGAACGGGAAAATGTTTTACCCAAAACATGGCCTAACCTCAAAATCCTCATTTTTCCCCCACCATGTATGTAAGGTTTACAGAACTAGTTACCATAAAAAAGACCCGTACATCTGGATGAAAAAATCCCAACCTTCCCTCAAGCATGGTAAAAGTGCCTTCTTTGCCCTCACCTCAGCCCCCAGCCAGGTGCATAGCACATCCCTGCTTTTATTTTTAAGCACCAAGACTTGAGCTCTTTTACAAGACAATTTTATGATCTCTTTTCTCCATTTATAAGCAGCAGTGGCTGAATTTTCAACAACTAAAATCCCTCTTAGGGAATATCGGGTGTTCCCCAGCATCTCCCCTGAAATCCTCAATAGGATTAGACAGAAATAAAAGCTACTAAAACTTCTAAGACTTGGTATTTAACAGACCTGATTTTCAGTCTACGATTTCTAGTTTTCTGAATCTTACCCAAATTCATACAAACAGGCTACACACGCAGGTGTTTTGGGTTTCCCTTCTTAAAGATTTCTTTGTTTTTCTACTATGCAATCTGTACTTTCCACAGGAAAAAATAAAAAAACATAACAACATAAGGAAAAGACAGTTTTGCACAGATGAGGCAACAGCTTCACACAATGAGTTTATCATCCTTATGACAGACACAATATGTTGTTATCCACATATTGTTATTTACAGAACTCAAAAAAAATCAACCCAAACAACAAAACAAAGCCACCAACAGAGACATGAAGATCCCAAGATACGTGTAAGTAGAAAAAGTTTAGCTCAGGCCACAAATATTTAGCATATATTTCATTTAGTACCTGTCCTCTAACTTTTGCTCACAGTGTCAGAGCTTGTTTGTTCCTAAGCAGAGCAGCCATTACTTGCACGTTGTAACCTGCCTCTCTTTTCCAGGTAACCTGTTCTTATTTTTGCTTTTGAAAGAGATCCCTCTGTTCCGGGCCCAGAGCAAAAAATAAGCAGAAGACAGGTAGAGCAGAACTCATAAGTATGGAAGGAGTGGTCAGATACAGCCACGACCACGCAACACTGATGCAGACATCGAGGCCAGCCACCTGTACAACTCCCCGAGCAGCTAACTGGTGTGTGCTGACACTGCCACGCTGAAGAGGGGGCTTTGCTGATGGTCACTGCAGTGTCTGTGCAAAGGAAAGTGGGTCTTGTGTGCTGGTGGCACCACCTGCTGGAGGTGAGGGCCGAATAAAAACAGTTTAGAATGAACCGCTTCTAAAGATGAATTAGAAAATTTGACAGTTATCTAAAATGAAAGCGTGTAACATTTCATTCATTATCCAGAGAGATGTTCCTTGAGATCAAACTTGTTTAACTGAGGCATCATAAATGATTCTGCAAAATCCTCATACATCGAATGAGGGAGACTAAGAATCACAAACGCTGTGGCACCAAGTTTCCTGACATGTTGGAAAGATTTAAAATGTTCACATTGAGACTACAGCTGAATGTTACAGATCCAGCCCCTCCTTCCACTCCTTTTCAAGCCTGTGGAAGAACACTATATCCATTCATCATAGCATCTTTGCTGTTGGTAGCTTTTATATGCCTGCAGGCACTAACAGCCTGGAGATATGTGGTGTCACCGGGGACTCATATTGCAGAGATGGGAGGATCTTGTCTGCCAGTGCCAGGGCACAATGACAGCAGTTTCACAGTGACATTTAAGCTCTAATTTGCACGCAAATGTCAATATTTATTAGTCATATCAAGATCTTCAGCAAAGCTCTTCTGGGTTGCTAAGTCTCTCCGGTTATACTTTTAAATAGGAGGGTTGAGAAAAAAGAATACTGGCTCGTGTTAACTTATTCCAGATCTCCTAGCTTATTAATTTCATCCTCATCTATTGACTACTTTTGTGTAAAGCTATTTCCAACCAGTCTCTGCATCAACAGTGTTGGAAAATGCTTATCGTTATTCTAAGAACTGATCATGAAAAAGCAGCACTTGGACCTACCTTGTTCCTGGATTTGAAAGCATATTTATATATGTAAATAATGGAAATTTTAAAGTAACAGATGTCCCCTGCCTACAACACAATGCAAGAACCACCACCTTTCACTATTAAAGGGCCTCTGGAGCACCTATACATTCTTATCATCATTTGCTTGTGTGCCTTAGTTTTCTAAGAAGCCCCAAATGTTGAAATCTGTTTTAATCTTAACTTCAGCAAGTGTCCCTAATTCTGCTACTTTTCTACAAAGTTGGGAATTAGGCCTCCAACCTAGTTAGCAATGAAGAAAATAAAATTGCTTTCAAATGTAGAGTAGGAGAGGGGGAAAAAAAGAAAGTGAGAGATTAGGTAGGCCTTACGGAATCGGGTAGACTTGAAGAAAGTGATTTTGCAGTGATCTCTAAGTACAGGGCAAAGGTACATAGTCAGCATCTATCAGTACTCTACCACTTACCAGGATTTTGGCTCCCCAAAATGCAAGTAGTTGATACTGTAGAGATCCATGTCCTCTGTATGCCAAGCAAACGTCGTCTTCCACATCCCAAAGTAGAGGTACGGAGTGTTTACTCCTTCTATAATAATACCACACTCGTGTTCCACCATGTCTAAGAGGGTGTTCAGATTGCCAATATTCCATTCTTCCACATCCTATAACACAAAGTAATGTTTTGTACTGGTACATAACGGGACTTGCTACAGCACCGTAACAGACCACAGCTGCTTTTCAGAACCTTAAAACGTGGATATCCTAGTGCAGTCCTGGAGGGTTCCTGTATTTACATTTATTTATTTCCACCTGCTGCCAGAAAGCTTATTTTTAATGTTCATCAATGCCCATGAAGAGGATTCATTACCACTACTTTGTGGTAAAAGGGACTGATTACTAGCTAAATGTGTTCTCTGAAGAGGCACTTGTATTCCGTGATACTCTACTATTAAGTAACTGATCTACTAATAAACTCAAGATAAACTAAAGGTAAAAACCACTTCTCTCAGCGACATTCCATCCAGATGCTCTTCACCTGGTGAACGTGTATCAGATGATGAGAAACACTAGACTGAAATGTAGCCAAAGTGGTAGAGGACTCTACATCAGCTCAGTGCTTCAGATAAAGAATAGAGAAGACAGCTTTGTTATTACCAATATTTAAACAAAAAAAGCAGTAATGGAAGTGTTCTCAAACTGGTAGCTGGTTTCCTCAGAAATCTGTTTATTCCAATTAATTCCTTATTACACTACATTGATAATAACAAGACACTTTTACACCAACACTCATTTTATACTGTGGCCCATCACACAACACTCCAAAAATGATGCAACTTTCTACTCAAAACTACAGAAGAGGGGCGCAGCGTTAAATTAGCTGCCTACACACAGTAAGAAAATAAGCAACCGTTATCATTTACATTCGAAGAAATCACACCACAAGCACTTTAAGCAGAGGATGTAGTTTCACCAAGGAAAAGCTAAAACAGTTTGTGTTGTAACCTAGATTAGCACACAGGTGTGGTATGCCCTAAGGTAACTGTCTACAGAGAAAAAATCCAAATGTAAAGAGTTTAGTTGCATCAATTATCAAAAAACTGCAACAAGGGATAACAAAGTATTTCTGATAAAAGGCCCAATTCCTTGAAATACTGCTTTTCCTGCTCTCTAAGGTACAGGTGAAATATGATTTATTCTCTCTTTAAATACACTAGCATGAAAGAGATTAGGACCAGCAGAATACTTTTAATTCACCCACATACTGTCATACAAATTTGGAGATATCATTAAACCCAGATCATTTTCACAAGTCCAGTTTTCTTTAATCTCTTCTGCAAGCTTTATACAGTTTTCTGCCACACGTTTCCTAAGAACTCTTTCAAATCACATTTTCCCTCATTTTTCTAGTAAAACTAAGCTTTCACAGGCTTCATTGCCTCTATTATCCAGAATCTCTAGGGGCAGTGGAAAGTTTGGTCACCATTTCTTAATGAGCGAAAAATAAATGTGTCCTTTACTTTTTTAAGTTGCTAAATCAAGCAAATTCTAAATTACTGTTCCTTAATAAGTTAAGAGCAATAAAGGAAAGTCAGTGAACACCAAAAAAAAACAAGGAGCCTTTTACTTACTGAATCATACAGTGAG
The DNA here is from genome assembly GCA_011075105.1 of Heteronetta atricapilla. NCBI lineage: Eukaryota > Metazoa > Chordata > Aves > Anseriformes > Anatidae > Heteronetta > Heteronetta atricapilla. The sequence continues at coordinate 2,834,911 of CM021758.1, forward strand.
CCGCTGATATCAGCCCCATAAATTGGTGAGACAAAAGTGAGATTCTTCCAGTACTTGCGCTCCAAGTCTTCAAAATCTTGATGGCGTGGAGTACAATACCTGATAAGAACACAGAAGAGGTAAGGATGCAACAAGTCCCAGGGAAGACTCACCACAGACATAAAATGACTGCCAGGAAGAGTGCATTTCTCAGCGCTAGGAAATGCTGAGTTGGAATTGCCATTCCCACCAGTTAACATTACAAAAAGGCTAAGTTACAGTTGGGGAAGCAGGTTCTATACAGTGCACAGTATACTGGACGTGGAGCATGTTTTTATAGCATCTTCCATCTAATTATCTCGAACCAACGTACAATTTACAGGAAAATTACCTAGATTTGTTATTACACCATAAAGGCACATTAAATTCAGCAAGAGGTGGGGGAAGAGCAAAGAAAAATGTAAGGTGGACTAAGGTCATGTCATAATGCACAGATGTAACTGAGCACAGAACTCAGGTCGTTTTGCTTCTAGTCCTGCAACTGACACTAGTAAACTTTTCTTTTGTCTTCATTTCCTAGTGGCTGTAAAAATAAGTTAATAACCGAAGTAGGCAGACTCAGGAGGTTACTGAAGATGCATCTCATTTTTAATTCTGCTCAGATTCATGTTATTTACTGCCTCTTAAATCTTTCTACAAAACCTCTTCATGCGTATGGACAAACAGGACGAGCATTTAAGTGAAGCATCAGATCCTCATCCTAACAGTGGATGTTACCACAGTGGAAGTTACCAGAGTTTGCTGAACGCAGGCAGGGAAGGTGTATAGGCTGGGTTAGCAAATTTCAAAGTTGATTGCATGACATCAGTAATGCGTGAGTTAAAACTCACGGTAGCCCAGAGCTCTGGGAAAACAACTCTGGAAAAACTGCAACTGCAGCTTGTATCAGTCAGCTTGTCCCAGCAAACTGAAGTGTTCCCAATGTTCCCATGTTCAGACGACACTCGTGCTATTAATATTAGCTCAGGCACTCAAATATACTCATATTCGTACCTGAGCAGTGGAAGACATTTCCCAGAACATCCATTAATATACCAAGAGCTCTTCTTGGAGCCACAAATGATTCTTTTCAGGCAGATTCTTAGCCAAATACTGACTTCAAAGAATCGTTCTATACCAACTCCCAGAAAAAGATCAAAGATACGCCAAACATATCAAGTTATGAACTCGTTTGAGATTCTGGATGTCAACCATCAAGAAGAATTTGTTTCCTCCAAAATGTTTCCTATTTAACAAGGCAGACGACATTTTCTTTTCAGGCTTTCTGCACTACTCCCCCGTTCGCAAGGTGAGCACAGTTAACGCTAACATACTTCTCACTATTAGCCAGACGCCGGTACTCTCCCACAGTCATTGGTTTCTTCTGTATGTTGTACTGGGTGAATAACCCCGACTGGCCAGTAACCACCTGCTGAATGGGAGCTGGGATAACCATATCATCTATGTCGTCATAGGTTTTTCGTGGCTTCCATTCCTTGGGAGGAATCACCTGTAAGAGGAAAAAAAAAACTTCAGGTTCACAACAGGCAAACACAACTTTTGCTAAGGAAAACAAGTTAAATGGAAGGTATTTCACCCTGCTGCTGCATGTTCGCAGGTAACAGCAGCATCTCAAATAACAAGCACAAGACACCTGTTCTGCAACTGCTGAAGCACAGTACTAGCTGATGTGTTTAGAGGGCTGGTAGCCTGCCTGCCAGCAGTGCCATCAGTACGAGGTCACAGGAGATGGCCAGTGAATGAAGAAAAGATCCACAACTACTGCTTTCCCTCCAGAGCAGCATTCCTCTCTTACCTGCCATTCCACAGAGCTGCATGAAGGCTCAAGCAGCTTTATTAATACACCGTAACTCTACAACTCTGTAACCTTTTATAGTAGTCTACATCACTGCTCCACCTACAAGTTCACTGACACTAAGGGAGCGTGGGAGGTGGTTGTTGCTGCTTTGTTTGAATTCAGAAGGGTCACAATCTTGTCACATTACTCCTGTTGGTATTTCTGCATTCTAGGGGACACATCAGGGGCCCAACATCACGCGTAAAGGGTAGAGAAGAACAAAAGAAAACTGGGGAAAACACATTCAGGAAAAAACACTGCTGCAAAGCAGCGCTGAATCTGGAAGAAAAAGCTGTAATTTTAAAGAGGAGAGTTGCCAATGATTCTAGGCTCACGATCAGACAACAATCAGTAGAACATTCAGCGGGCATGTGGAATGAAAAAAATAACAATAAAAAATCTACAATCTAATTTGGTGTAAGGATTTACCAAAAAAAATGTTATGGGAACGTGAAGACAAGTTATTGATTTTTGTGCGCATGGTTCCTTTAGGATATGATGAGCTCTGCTTCCACTAAACAGTTCTGAACTGGAGTTGCAGTGGAGACAAAAATTAACTTGAAATGCTGAGATTTAGTCCTACGGGTAGAGTAATTTCTTTAGAACATCTGGAATTCACCAACAACCTTTATTAAAATAATCTACCCTAGCGGACTCACAGAACATAATTACTAGTACACTTGAGTGGACAAGGAAACATTACACAGAGCTTTTTATCAATACTCTCTTCTACTTAGAACTGTAATAAAAACAGTAATTGACCTATTTTAGAAGAAATAACTATTATTTCATGCCTAACAGCTTTACTTCTCTGCTGTGCTTTATTAAGTTCTGCTAAATACCACGTTTAACAACTACCTTGTCAGAAACAAATGCTCTCTCAGCCTATGGAGTAACACGACACTTTCACAGAAACAGTTCAAATCAGTTCTGTTGTTCTTCCAAGCAGCAACATTTAAAGTATTGGAATTTAAAAGTGTCACAGAAGATTTCTTGTAATGTTTTATTGGTTTCAGCGTTAAGACACGAATGTGAATAGGAGGCAGAAAAAGGTTTCAGAGCTGGCCGGAAAACTATTTCCAGAAGATCAAAAAGGCTTTTGGATACCTTTGGGAATCTCACACACAGACACAGCACATTTACAGGTATAGATTCAAGTTAGCCTAAGACAGTAGCTCACAACATAAAGGTAAGAGCAAGAAGTTTGCATCCATTCATATAAATATGACATAGGAACTCTGTCCCCATCCAAACCTAGGTAGATTTGAAAGAGCTTGATCCTTTACCCCAACCATCTGGGGGTAGCTGAAAAACCTCAATATTTCTCTGTTTCCAGCAATAGACTTGGGACATGGCAATACCCTTCACCCATCTCTGTAAGGGACGGGAACATTCTTGCTTTCCTGTTTGGGGTCAGGAAAAGACATTCTTTAAATGAACGCTTCTTTCACTCTTATGAAAGGCATGTAACTCCTTCGCCTTTCCTCTCGGTAAAGCAAAACAAAGAGATTGCAAGTACAATTTACGAGAACATACTCCACTTGACCACATGAACAAAAACTACTTCTGAGTGCACAGGCACCTCACATAAAAGAGTGTCAGGCAAGTAGCCTTCAGAAAGCTCTCAGCTACTGGAGCTAGGCGAACTGACCTTGGCAATCCCTGCTCGGTGAGCTCCTTGAGATTCAATGTAGGCAATGTATTTCCCAAAGTCCCGAAACTCCTCGAGGGTGGGACGAAAGGTCATGATCTTACAGCCAGGGTTCTGCGGACTTGGGTTTTCAGACCCCATATTTCCAGTACGGTAGCGGCACCTGAACAGCGAAAACAAAAGGGAGAAAAAGAAGCAAGGCACAAAAAAGATAGTAGTTAAATTTTTATGTTCTTTCCATGTGCTTTAATAAAATATAGAAAGGCAACAATATATTTTTCATTTTTCTCTCTCCTCACATCCGAGAAAGTATTTATAAGTAGCATCCTCCAGCATGGATGTGAAGGGTTTCTGACCAAAAATCCAATTAGTCTATTTGATAGCAGGGCCCTAAAAAGAGTGAAGTATCAGGGAACTCCACAAGGTGTTCTATGCACCTCTACATTGTTTTTCAAAGACATCAGAAGCTGTAGCAAGTGACAGAACTCACTTCTAAAACAGTTAAAATCACTGTGGTGAATTCTTATTTCCACAGAGGAGAATGCCACACTAATGTGAGTATATTTATTATCGTGTTACCAAATCTACGCTTGAGCAGGCCAGAGGAAACAACGATGTTAGGAATACCAGTATCACACTTCAGAGTTCAAATATGGCCTAAATATAACACGTAGACTTGACATCGGGCCCCTCCGCTCATCCTATGAAATTGTGTCTCCCCAGAACAGCACTGAAGAACGAACTCCTCAGTACCTTCAGCATCTATGCAGTGCACGCATGGACCTAGCTGCCCCCTCACAGCTCCCCATCAGAATGCTTTTTCCTTTTCTATATTTATTAAAAAAATAAAAATAAAAAACAGCTTTGACCAATGCATTAGCGCTGTATTAGCAATATATTTCTTCTATTTTTGGGGGTGCTAGGCTACATAAAAAATTTTAAAGGAGGGGTTTTTTTTTAATGTAATTTCCTTACACTTTGATTGTATTTGATATCTACACAGACAAAATGAAGAGCCAGACTATTCATTAAAAAATCTAGATGTCTAAGTGTTCAAAGTGTCTCTCGATAAGAAAAATAAAATTACTCAGTTTACTTCAAAATTCACAGGGGGAAAAAAATGCAAAATAATTCAGGATGCAATCCCAATTTTGGAAACAGACCTTTTAAGGCTACTTTAGAAACTCATAAGACAAATAAAACGTTTTAATGGCATTTCAGTCGCCAGCACAGCCACGGAACCATCCTCCATGTCAGAAAAGCACCGCGGCGCTCCCGCTGTCACCAGAGGGCACCACGGGGCTTTCAGGAATAACACGAGGCACAGCAACGCTACGGCAACTGCGGCTTCAAAAATCACAAGTGGGTTGGGATTTAAATTGATTTTGACCTAGTGAAAAAGTATTCCAGATGCTACTAGAAGTACTCGTCGTGTTAGCGAAGGAAGAAAGACAGTCTGCTGTATCATGGCTTTAAGCAGAGTGCATGGCACAGAACTCCTGCTTCTCCAGAGACAGGCAACTAAGGAAACGTCCCGCGGAGATGGACAGACTCAGCATCCAGCTCTCCTGGGGCATCAAGTTTTCCTTTCCAATTCAAACTGGGTTAAACGTATTTCCTTTCAAAGGGAAACAAACAGTTTTGACTTGAAATTTCAGAATATTTTTAGAGTAACTTTTGCATCAGATTTGTTTCAGAAGAGCGGTCTGCCAGCCTGCACCCTCCCCAGCACAGCCCTCAAAGTAATCCCAGGCCTAAAAACAAGCCGAGGCTCTCCTGCATCTGCAGTGAACAGACAATAAACCCAAGCATCCCACAGCATCCCTGAGCCAAATCAGCCTAGTAAAAAGCTGTGGACCCAGTCCCTTAGCTCAAAACCTCACAGATTCCCACAACGACTGTGTTTCTGACAGAAACTCCTGCTAGCTGAGACATACGGCCCTGTGCCAGCCCCTCCGCCTGCAGGGTGACCCTGCCTGAAGAGATTTCTCACTGCCTTGCAGAAAAGACTTTCCTGTGCTTCAGGGTCAGAATCTGAAGATAAGAAACATCAGATCTATACCTACACAAGTGTTTTCTAGAAACATGAAAATAGCAAAGAGCACCCCCTACCCCTGGAGCTGAGCAGGGCCTGGCTCAGGGCGGCCACAACCGCAGGCGTATTCGGGAAGGCGCTGCTCTTCGCCAGCAAATGGCGGCGGCTGGCCCTGGTGAAGAGTGCAAAGCAAAAGAAAAGCCAGTATTGGAGAAGGGGGGGGACGCAGAGAAACCACCCCCAAACTCCTGTTCAAACGCAATCGCATTGAGGATACTTCTGCTATTTTTAAAGCAGGACCAGAAATGCCACGGGGCCACGCAGCAGGAGTGCAATGCCGCACCGCATGCAGGCTGCTCTGGCGTATCTGGCCCTGAGAGAGAGAAACCCGAATTCCTTCCTGAGGAGAAGCCATGCCAGCACCATCTGCTCCAGGGAGGCCTTCCCAGTATTTGCAGCTTTGCCCACAACCAGAAAAGGAAGAACAACAAAAAAGAAATAGTTCTATCCCATCTTCTCATAAAGATGCCCTTCGGCAACTTCAATTTTTACTCAATGAACTGGGAGAGAATAGCCCAAAGAAATCCTCAGACAAGGCAGGGGGTGGGGTGGGGCTGGAATCCAAAACTACTTCCACAGTTTGACCAATTAATTAAAGGCTTTACTCGCCTCAGCACAAGAACGGTACTTCAGTACTTCGCAGCTCTGCAGCACAGAGCTGGTAAAGCACACTGAATATTTCCATGTTTAACCCCAGCTCTTTATCCTAAGAAACATCTCCATGTGTTTCCTAGATAACATTTGCTGCGATATACGTTCACCTGACTAAATTAACCACGCCATTACAACACAAACCAGCCACAGAGCTCAGGTGAATGGAAAACCAGCTCCAGCCACATCCCCTCCACCTCAGCAGCCCTGAGGAGCTTGGTACCCAGAGCAAGCTTTGGGAGAAGAGGATTTTTCTTAATTCCTTTGCAATAACAGCACTACAGAAGTTTAGATAAATAGCGGCAGCATTCCCTGTTAACCCCTCAGCTCCCAGTCCCACAAGCGGCCATGGGAGCAGGAGGAGCCGGAGGGCCACTGAGGGGAGCCAGGCGGTGCTGCTGCGTTACACGATGGAAGTAGAGGCCACCTCGATACAACACTGCTGCAATAAGCTCACTGAGAAAGATTTCACAGCAGAATCCAACTGTTTTGAGAACACTAAAGCCATTTTGCATTCAAGACTCGGCTGTACAGCAGAGTGGATGGCGACAACGCGAACCACCTCTTCTCTCTTCACTAATAATACTGAAAAGGACAATTTTGCAGAAAGTCTAAGCCCCCTATTAGTTCATGAAAGAAGAATTAAGGTATTTTTCTCAGCTGGGTGCACTCTGTTTCTTTGTAAGAGTGAACGTGAAATATTATGAAATACCTTCTAATTTGCAGTGCTGGTAAGGAAACACTACAACTTGTCTCCAGAAATGATCGCAGCGGACACAAAGAGCTGAGTTTTTAATTTCAATGACTTTTACATGAGACTTTTACCTCTAAAACTGATGTGAACTAAGACACTTTTGTGACTGAAATCCTACACCTGTTGATTGAAAGCTCTGTATAGCACAGAAAAAGCCTATGAAACCCAGCTGAGATCAACGACTTGTGCTTACTAAAGGACTTCCAGAACCCAGAATCCTGTCTTTCAGTGAAAGGCTTGGGACTTTTCAAGCAGTTCCCCACGGCTCGGGCACTATTGATCTTTGAGGAGTGGAATAATGCCAACTCATCCTCCTCAGGCTTTTGAGTCAGGGGGTAACTTTGACTACAGGTAGAGACTATTAGTGGAAACGAAGCTGTCCTAGCGCTGGAGCTGAACACTGCACATGTACCCAGTGCACACTTCTGAAAGCGTAAAACAAGCCACTACTGCTAGTCCTACAAACTACCTGTGATCAATCCAGATCTCAACAAGAGAAAACAGCAGATTTGTGACATAAGAGTCATTTTGTTTACGCAGCAGCACCAAAAGACCATCTTTAATCTTGTGAAGCAAACCACACTCTTCAGAACCCTTTAAAGAAGGCACAGGGTTTCTGTTTAAAGGTAAAACTTCTGCCCAGGCTGTGCCCTGCTGCCATGCACATTACTGCACACAATTGACAAAAATACTTTGGAATGACTGGCTGTCTTTCCAAAGGTGCAATTTTACATCATCAACCCCACCAAGCCTCCTACTTCCTCTTTGTCAAAGGCAGTGAAGCCCAACAACCAAAATTCAGAAAGGTGAAGACCACCACCCTTTGGAATACACGCCTGCAGTGCAAAAGCAGAAAGCATGGATTCAAATCCGGTACAGAAAGTTACCACATGGAAGCAACGGGTAGTTTGTTGGAAGAAAATTCACAGCATCCACAGCAACTTCACAAGATTTTACTTGGACTGTGTTAGAAGAGGCTGAAAAGGAATCTTTTGAATATATGAAATATCCTCCAGAAGCACCCTGCAGCCTGGTACCAGCAGAGAGCAGAAAACATGCACACTGACCCACTTGCACTCGCGGTGGGCACGCACTCTGGCAGCAGCATCACACCCCTCTGCAGGAAACGGCCTACAGCCATCAACATTTCACAGAATAAACAAAGCGTCTGGCCTTGGTTTGAAGCAAGAGGAAATTTCACAGCAGTACCAACTTGGATAGCTACTGAGCTCCCGTCCATGGCCATTTGCTCCTCTCCCGTGCCAAACAGGATTACTGTGGTGCCACAGAGCTGACGCCAGTTACATGGCTGTGCTCTAAACCACGGCTGTAATCACCAGCACAGGACTCCTATGGCAACAATGCAAAGCCACCATCTCATCAAACCACAGCCTTGCCACGAGACAAAAAAAGCATTTCAAACATCCGAAACAGTTATAGGAAAAGACTCGGTAGATAAAACTTTTCTAGAAGGCACGCTTGTAGCAAGCCCTCCTCTCTTCCCCAGACAGATGAGTTTATCACCCGCACAAACTGGAGCCCATACGTGTCTTAACATGGATCGAGGGTTACTGGTGCTCTTCAGTCGGATTGCCCTTTTATTACAGAACACTGAACATACTAACTCTTAATCTAATCAATGCAACAAACATCACTGCACTTGTAATACCAGTAAAACTGCTATTAGCAGTTAAGAAAATTAAGTTCTACAGTTCATTACACTATGCAAGGACAGTGAATTATACACCCCTGCAGGAGACCGTTTAAGGACAACATAACCCACAGCAAGGCAGGGAAACACAAATCTCCAATACTGAAAAGGGAAAAAAAAAAAAAATCTATTGAAGAGATTATTATAACCCTCTGGATCTATCAGAACAGTCGAAGCTTGGCAGCACTGCGGAGCAACAGGAAACTGAATATCAGTGGTAACAAATTCTCTAATCTTGTTTCAACACCCAGATTGTTCAACCTTCTGGTTTCCTTACCTGACAATTTCCCTTGAAAACTCATATCCATTGATCCAAATACACTTATTAAGCCTCCCCAACCTTTCCAATGTACTGACAACAGAGACAGGCCTGACTCACTCCAGATTTCTCAGCACAAGGTAGGCCGGACGGCATATTGAGAACTCCCCGGTGCCTTTACGTATTTACCACCAGCAACCGCGACAGGCCTTACTTCCTTGTCACTGCAAAGCAAGCTGCTGGGAACGTGCCACCGTGCACCCTCTGGAAACTGCTGCTGAGTGTTCAACAGGCTGGAAATCCATCCTCACCTCACGCTGCCCTGTCCATGCTAACGCCTGCGCCCGGGGCAAGGCTCTTGAGGGAGACCACTTTGCTACGAAATAATTGCTTTCCCCACAAGTACGAGAAATGTTAAAACAACTACTGTCAGTACTCAGAAAAGTGAAAACCTGTAAAGGGGACTTAAAACTTGTGTGGATACCTCGCTACCCTCAGTTAAGCTGCCCATCGGGGTGGTTTCATGCCCCTTCTCAGACGAGGCAGGCAGCTGCTGATTATGAGGAGTGCAACAGCAAACGAAGCGTGGGCGGAGGCAGAGCAGCCTCCCTTGCCTGCAGTAAAGCACAGGGTGCTCAACAAAACCGACCTGTCTCACAGAGCCATGGCCCAGCACCAGGAGGAACGGGGATTCACAGCCTCGCTGGTTTTTACCTCCCTCGGTGCTCTGCTAGGCACTCGCGGAGGCACCAGAGCTGTGCGCACGTGCGGGCCGTGAGCAGCCTCTTCTCTTCAAAGCAGGGGAAAGCCTCTGCCCTGAATCCTGCCCAACCTACCTCACATCCCTGGCAAACCTAAAATGAAACTAAGTTCAGTTTGAGGGGAAAAAACAAAGTCTGATCTTCGACTGAAAATACTATTAAAATTACATTTTTTTAAAAAAAAAGACAGATTTCAAGTGTGCCTGCATCGACTTTGTTTTGAATCCCTATTTCTGAGGCATTTCACACACACAAGGTGGGAAACCTACTCACGAATGAGTTCTTTAAGTTTACTTTTAACTCATTATTTGACTGTTGAGTACTGAGTGCAAACACTAATGGAAACCTCATGTGTTTATTTGAAGTGACTTTTTTTCTTGATGAATTAGGCTGGAACTCAGAGGGCAGATTCTTCTGTTTCTATCGACTTCCTTTCTCAGCACGTCAGCTGCGTTCAAATTTACAGCCAGCTTCTCGTGGATCGGGACCATGGAAATTTCTTAGCAGAACAAAAGATAAAGAGTTGCAAACCATCCCCGCTGCACATAAAGAGGCGATTATGTACCCTGAGCGTTCGGAAGGGTTACAACAAGCATCTGCAACACTGTTCACTGCTTCCCCCTTAGCTGCCGAGAATCAGATTACAGCATTTCACGTGGATTCGCAAGTCAGCAGCTCCTGCTGCTGCTGCTCAGCCCCCTTTGAAAGGGCCGATCTCCTGGAAGACCCCAGCAAGAATTTAAAACCGAGGCCTCTTCCACAAACTGGTCCCTACATTCAGCTCGTTACCTTTTTGACCTCGAAGTGCTCTGCATCCTGCGAAGGGTTGAAGCAAAGTCACAGAGAGATGAGGCACGCGGGCAGCATGTCCACGCAGGCACAGCAAGCGCCCATCCGAGCGCGGAATGCTCGGATTGTGACAGATTGGAACATCCCCGGTGACACCCCGCAAGCCTTCCCCAGAAGTCCCAATTCTCCCCTACTTGAAATCGAGCAGCATGTGTAGCTCATTATAGGAAAATAAAATTTTCCCTTAAAACATCTCCTTAGCTGTAAGCGTGCAGTTGCTCAGACATTTCTTCAAACTGCAGCAGAATTATTTAAAGTCACAAACGGCATTTGAAAGCCGAAAACGTGTTTAGAGTTAAGAGCAATGAATTTGTTAGAAATTAAAACAATTACTGCCTGAGTCAATGCAGTCAACAGCCCCCTGTGATGCTTATTTCTGACTGAATTCAGAATCGTTACACAACTGCCTCTCCTCACATTCACTGCCTTACCGAATGGGCAAGATAAACCAAAAATGAATGCGTGTTATAAAAAATAGGCACTAAAAAGACAAACAAAACCCAAGAGGCTTGGCATGGCATCACGGAGACAGAACCTAGAACCAAGCATCTTACAAATCCCACCGATATGCTGGGCACAAGTTATCTTTACAGCCCTTTACTACCTTTATTATCTTTAGTGCGAGGCTATTAAGTACATAAAATCATCCGGATTGGTCCTTTTGAGATTCAGCCTCATTGCAATTACTGGAACACCGGAGGAATGCCTTTGAGTTAAAACGGGCTGAAACTATTTCTCCTCCAAAAACAAGACCCCAGAACACAGGGACGTATTTTGCTCAGCGTTGTGCCTGCTGGGCTACCCACGTTTCAGAGCTGCTGCCTGCCCAGCACCGCTTACACGGGCATACGTCAACGCCGGTCCCAGCAGCTCCGCTGTCACTCAGCGTTACTCCGGGTTAACTTTGTGAGAACACCAGAGCAACGCAAGGCTCACCATTTCAAACCAGCAGCCCACTGAAAGCAGCGCCTTGTTCCCAGAGCGGGAGCAATCGAGGATAACGAGCGCGTCTTCTCCGTGTATTCCCGTTCACTTAGAACAAGGATTCACAGTCTCAACCCACAACGCTCGGATCCACGGCAGCAGCGCCGCAAACCTTAAAATACTGTGAAGTAACCCACAGACAACTATCAGCAACCACACGTACTGGACGACTTGACTGCTTCATCACTTCGTAAGCAGGGTAGCTCCTGTATCAGCCTAATACCTTAATGAGGACTAATTCCTGACAGCCTTCTGGCCACAGACCTGCCAGAACTCCGAGCCCGCAGCAACGTTCTCAGCAACTTGCTCAATTTCATCTCTAGGTTGCTCGAGGTATTTTTAAGACAGAATTTCCACAAATCAGCTGGTTAGATCATTGAATGCTCTCAATGCTTTTGATTATTTTGCCAATATGAAGTCAAAATCTTGGTTGCCTTTTCTTTTTTTTTGCACAAGGTGCTTACAGGTCCTGCACGGGGTGGGCATGACACACTGACCCAGATTCCAGGCTTAAGAGCAGCTGCACCACCAGAAAACCATTTGCTCAGGAAGAAGCTGAGCAAGAGCAGAAGCCAGCAGGGGGAAGAGCAGGACCAGGAAGCATCTTGTACCTCGTGCACCTCCAGACTGCTCTTTAGCAAGAAGTCCTGTCCTCAGCTGCACCTGTAAGTAGCTTGGAATCGTCATCAGAGAGAAGGGGAAACGAGAAACAGTCTTGGTACGTGTTTTATGTCACATCCATCTCATGATTTTTAACCAAAACTATGACTCAAAGGAGTGAAAATTTAGAACCTAAATTAAAGCAAACCCTGGGAGAAAACCAAGGCAATTCCACACAAGCTTCAAGGTAATTTTAGTCTCTCCCAGCTCCGTTTTACCCAGTGCTTCCCTCCGAAAGCTACGGCCCCAAATCTTAACACACACACACCACAGCCCGAGAGGCACTGCTTGTTTTGCCAGCACAGAACTGAAGCGGCAAACTTCGTATAAGCTTATCTACAACAACAGAAAACCACAGAGCTCCACCAAAATCTTCTACCCGACTCTGAACACATATCGGAAACTCTGAAGGAGCAACACAACGCATCAGGAAAAAATCTTAACACACCACCAACTTCCAAGTGTGTTCTCACGCCAAATATAGCATTTTTGTCAAGTAACTTTAGGAAACAAACCAACCTGTACGTTTCAAGAAACTGGGGAGCGTGACTTGTTCACAAACCTTTTGAAAAGCAAGGAGAAAGAAAAAAGAGCCCAGCTGCAAGCCACTTCTGCCACATCTGAGGCACAGGAAGGCGAAGGATCTCACACGGCGCAAAAACAGCGCAACAGGACACAAACGTGCTCTCCCATGTAAAAAGCCATCCAGTAAGAACATAACCGAGGAGCTTCTTGGTGTATAAAAGGAAAATATTTCCTCTATGAAAGCATAAATACCACTGAGCACCCAACAATTGAGCCATGGTGTAAGTGACTACCTGCAAGTTGTGACAAGATGGAACATCCTTGGGCTAAAGGAAAGAAAAATGTCGCTAGGGAATGACCAGTTTACTGAAAACTACTGAAAAGGGAAAAAAAAATCTGCCTCTCATCCCACAACATTATACAGACGTTAACGTGACATCAATACCACCAGGTACAACAAGGTCGCTGCCAATATTTTGCAGCACTCAAGGGTTTCAGTTTGCTGGTGCACCAAAGAGACGAACCATCTTTGGATTCTTCAACAAAATGATTTCAAGGAGTGCCTCGGACGGCCCCAGAGAAGCCTGGCAGCATCCTCATATACTAAGCAAATCCCCCCTCGCAGCGACACATTTAGCCGTCATCCGTCTTTGACATCAACAGATGCGATATCGCAAGTGCGTACAGCGCAGGCAGACAATGAACGGACAGACAGTAACAGGCACTGCAAACCCGGCACAAGACAAACCCTTAAAAAGTGAGTCAGGAAGGGTAAAAAAAGTCACCGGGGTGCAGTTTTTCTGCGTTGCCAAGAATTAATTAATAAAGTTTGTAATTCTTCTAGCTGCAACGAGATCTGCACAACGCGTTAGCCGACGCGTGGGTGTCTCGGCCTGCAGCAAGGCAGCGCGATGATTTCTGAGGTATGAGCTTCCGTCGAAGTACGACGCAAGCTCTGAAGGTTAATTGCAGCTAGCTGATGACGACACGCCGTTTGCATCATAGCTGGACATCCCCAAAACCCCAAAAACACCCAACTTGGTAAGCATACAAAGAAATACAGAGCCAACGTCCTTAGCCAGCAGGGCTGGACAAACTGGTTTTCCCAACCCATAGCAAATTTCTTGGGTCCTGTTATACAAAAACAGCGCAGAGTTTTCAGAAGTTGCCCAAGCATTTGAGGACTTTAAACGCCCAGCATCTGCAGATCTGTAAAATAAATCCCCCTCCTTTATCTGTTAAAGGACTGGAGCTGATTGCCATCGCTACAAGTAGTTTTCACTACCATTTGTGCCAACAATTGTCACGTTCAATAAGCCTCTGAGCAGCTCTGAGCACTGCGTTCGTCTGAGCCCGATAACCAGCAGCACTATCTGCAGGAAACGAGTGGGATTCGCCCTCAAAGCGTGTTTTGCTATCAACTCCATCAAAAGCAAATGAAACTTCTTATGCACGGGAGATCTTAAATATATAAAAGACCACAGTCACCCTCACGTCAAAGTTACCAGACCTGCGTGAGTACTTTGTTCTTCTGCCCCTGCGCTCTGATTTCCTGATATAACTCACTTCTTACGTGTAAAGCCGTATATAGGCTGCTCTCCCTGGATCAGTTAAGTGAATTATCTCCTTTAAGGGAGAAAAACAGGTGAAAGGATCACACATTACTGAGTGCCGGGCAGCAATTCCCTGTCTGAGGGAGCTTTGGTGAGCGTCTCATGCAGGAGCGGCAGCTCCGTAACAAAGAGCCAGGTATCCTCCTACCTACACTTTGCATAGGGGTAACTCCTACCACTAATGAGAAAGATTCCTTTGGGCACTGGAGGACTCAGCCTGCCTCTCTCGATTTTTTTCCATTTATTATAGGGGAACCTAAGAACTGGGAACTTACTGTCAAAAAGCAATTACCCCTACGTACTCCAACGGTTATTTTCTGTAATTGCCGGAACGTAACTGTAAGTTTTAAGTTCTGGCCTTAAGATTTCTAGCGATTACACGAGTTTTAACAAAGCAGTAGAAAGAGGAACCCTAGGAAATACACACAGACCTCAGAACCAGAAGCATCCACAAGAAAAAAGTGAGTTATTGGGTGCAAAAAGGGAAAAAACGCTATTGGGCTTCAGATGAGAAGGGTTCATGAGAATCAATTCCTTTTGGTTAAAAGGAACTTAACTTTGAAGAGGTCAGACTTGATACAACAACATCAGGTACTTACACTACCGCCCACAAAGCCAACCTGTCCCATACCAAACCCCAGTGCTCCAGGCCTGTTTCTGCATTGCTCAGTTTGTGCCCTGAGCAGCACCCGCTCTCTGCAGCTGCTTTCATACAAAAGCATAAAAGTTAAAAAATGAGGTCTAATTTGTAAGTTTAGCCCCTTCAAATGAGTCCAAAAGGGTCTCTCTGCAACATACGTAGACCCTACGCAGCTGTATGTACCCTTGCGGAGAACAAGGGCCAAAGCCAGCGTTAAAGCTCAAGCACAGCCTTAAGATGAAGGCTTTCCCCTTCCACTACGTACACGACAAAAGGACAGAACCTCACACATCTTACACCTATTTCTTACAGAGTATAACAAGAATAACAAGTAATAAAGCAACTGAGCAGCTAACGGCCAGGGGAAGTCGGCAAAGCACGAGCGGCCACACAATTCCTGCAGCCCGTACCCCTGGGGACCGGGCACCTCACTTTTTCACGCCGCAGCGTTTGTGCCCCAACGGCCGGGCAGGGGAAGGGCGTCCAGGTACAACTACGAGTGCTGCTGTCAACGTCAGGCTTATTTTTAATAAATAAATAAGCAAGAGGGGAAAAAGGCTGGTTTTGACACTGGACTTTGACAATCTCTGGAAGGAAGAAATTAGAATAAAGCCCGGCAGCGCATCCTAGCCGCCAGGTTTTCCTTCCAGCCGGGCCTTTTGTACGCTGCTGCGGGGCCCCCTCGGGGAGCGGAGCCGCTCCGAGCCGAGCCCACGGCGGCCGCAGGGCCCCGGGCAGCGCCCCCCGGCCCCGAGATGGCGGCGGGAGGGCCCCCTCCGCCGAGCCCCGAGACAAAGCGGGCGGCGGGGCCGGGAGGAACGGGGCCGGGGCGCCGAGGGCCGGCTGAGGAGGCGGAGGCCGCTGTCCGGAAGCGAGAGGCAGCGCCGGGGCCCGGCCGGGGGCAGGCCCCGCGGGCCGCCGTGAGGGGAAGGCCGCGGGCCGGAGCCCCGAGGGGGGCAGCGCGGGGGGCTCCGAGAGCCGCGGGGGCGGAGCCGCGGACGGAGGAGGAGGAGGAGGAGGAGGAGGCGGCGGGGCCCGGACGGAGCGGGGCGAGGCAGCGGCGGCCGCCCCCGTACCTGAGCCGCGAGCGGTCCCCCCTCGGCGGCGGTAGCCCCGTGCGCGCAGCGCCCCAGCGGCCGGGCCGGGGGCAGAGCGGAAGGGGGGCGGTAGCACAGCGCAGGGCCCCGCGGCCAGCACCTGCCGCCCGCCTCCTCGGGCCGCGGATTTGCCGAGGCCGGCGCCGCCTTCGTTCAGGTTGGACGCGAGGTCGCTGAGAGGCGGCGGACGCAGCCCGTGGCGTTGCCGGACGGCGAACAACAAGGCGATGGCGGCCGTTGATTGGGAGAAACGGTCCCGGCGAGGGCCCGCCTACCAACAGGAGGGCCGGCCGGTAGCGCTCGCGTCGCTCAGTGGCTTTCCGCCAATAGAACGCGGCTCTCAGGAGGCGGCGGCCCGCCCTCGCCTCCTATTGGACGCAGGCCGGAGGACGGCGGGCGCCAATAGGCGGCGCGAGCTGTCCGTCAGCTGCAATCAGAGCCCTGCGCTCCGGCGGGGGCGGTGCGTACGTGAGGAGCCGCACAGCAGCGGGGGGGGGGGGCGCTGCGGCCGCCCTGCGCCAATGGGGCGGGGAGGGGCCGCCCCCCCCCCACCTCAGGGGGCTGAGGAGAGCCGTGGCGGCGGGGCACCGGGGGACGGAGCCGCCTCAGAGACCCCCGCGGTTTATGCAGGGGTCCTGGGGCGCTGTCACCCCTCATACTGCGCCCTAGGGGGCTCAGGACCCTGCTGCTGAGGAACCCTGGAGGGGGAGCAGTGCAGAGGGGGCGAAGGTGGCCGTTAAAGATGGCACGCAGTGGGTTGAAAGAGCCACACAGCCATGAGTGCGGGCAAACGGGCTGGGCGAGCAGAGCTGGGCACAGCCCCAGCCCTGCTACCTCTACACCCACCCTGAGGGGCAGGGGCCACCTAAAGGCCCGGGCAGACCCAGCACATGGGCAATAAGATGGGTGTGAGGAGAGGAGGGCAGCACTCAGCTCTTACACACCTCATGGGAGTAGGGGTGTAGGTCTAGGGTGCCTAGCCCACACTCTCATGACTCCACTAGCTACATTTTTTGTTGTTTTTTAATTATCTCCACCTCTTCCCAGGTGCTCATTCTCTGCAGGCCATGGGCTTTACCTACACTGTATTCCCACCCTGCTGTAACAGGGTCACATTTGATGCAATCCCACCAGGGACAGAAGCCTGCCACATCACCCCCAGGTAGTTTTACCTGAGCCTACCTCGGGAGTGCTCTGCAGCTCCTGGCATCTCCATCTCCAGCAGCCACCATCACCACAGGACAGAGGCAGTTTTTCAAAGTGGCTGCACAGACACTGGGAGCATGCCAGGATGAAGAAGTATCAAATGAAGAAGCATCAAGGACGTTTTCTAATTTATGGTCCGCCCAAGTTTAATTGAGCACAAATTCTGTATAGCTGTTGAGAAGAGAGAGAGGAATTCCCAAAAGAGAAGGAAGATCCCTTCCTTTTTTCAACACTGGTTTTCTTGCTTCCTGATTTTACCCATTAAATGCTTATTTTACCACATCACACACTGGTTATTTACTCTAGAATTTCAAAACACAGTTTACACAAGTATCTATGTTAAGAGGATGAGGCTTCATTTCCCCATTTCCAACATTAAAAAAAAGCAAATTGCTTCATATCCAAAGCCACACTAGCTCACACTATAGCACAGTATTTTTTTCTAGCAGAGCTTTACAGTTTCAAATCTGTAAGCCTAAATTACAAAGCATCTAATTTGCAGTAAAATTGTCCAAATTCATGCTAAATAAACACTAAAACTCAAAGCAGTACACTGAAACCTATGTGGGAAAACAAAGCTCAAAAACAATATACCAAGGAAGTCAATTACAATAGGTTCTTTCTATTTAAATATACACATACTTCCTCAGTTTTGCCCACCCACCAATTCTTATCACAATATAGACTAAAAAGCCAAAGGACATTTTCAGTGGAATGTAAAGGCCTGATATTTAAGTGTTTATATTAAGGTTAGTGTTAACTTTAAACTTATTTTAAACTGGGCAGGCTAAGCAACAGTTGCACAATTTCACAGCTTTGGTTTTCAGTATCTCAAATGTTGATCCGATTTCTTCAGTTACTTCAGCTGCATTTGCTTTGGAAAAATCTGTCTTTTAATTTAATTCTCTGGTTTGGGAAGTTGGTAGAGATGCTCGCATGACTTGCTACAAATGTCACAGATACAACACATGACAGGGTACTTCTAACAATTCTGGTTTTATTTAGTAGATACACGAGTGCAGTTCCCAGTTAACATTTGGATTTTAGTAATGTGGAAATCTGCTAACCCCTCCAGTTGAAGAGATACTGGGAACCTAGGTGTTTGTTTGTTTTAAATAGAACATACCATGTTCAATGGTATGTAAGGCCTCTTAGTAGTGCCTCCAAGAAAAATACTTTGAATACAAGAATATCAAAGTAGCATTTCCACAATTTCTTTGCAGTAAAAAGTAAAAGGCCTTAAAAAAAATGAGAGGCTTAGAATAACACAACATAGATACAAATTCCTGCACAAGAAATTACATCTGGAAACCTTCTTCAGAAAGAATTAAATGAAAACAGTCACCGCTTTCATCTGAAAAGATATTTATTTTGAGAACTTCAACTTGCACATTGTACAAAAATTGACAAATTCAGCAAAAAAAAAAAAAAACTATAAAACGTTTTTTCCCCCTAACATATTAACATTATAATTTTAAAAAGGGTAAGAGTTAAGAAAACTTAAGCCAGGCACATTTGTTCCAGTCTGTCTGCAGTAAAGTGTGATTAAAAACATCTTGTCATGTTGAGGTATTAAACTGCAAACTTTGGTAATGTTAGAAAAAGAATCCATTCACAAAAGCAAGCCTTCTTGGTGTCATTTACAATATACCAAAATGTTTCATAAAAAAAGTCAAAATTGATCACTCTCCATTTCTAGGTAGAAATACACTGAAACAAAGAAATTCATGTTACCATAATACACCTAGCATTAGGAGGAAACCTGAAAGTTTGCAAATCCATGCTAATCGTATACAGCTACAGTGTTATATTTAACCCTAAGAACAAAATCCGGTTGGCAAGTTTAAACAATTCAGTGCTTATGAAAAAATATATACGGTGATTCCGAGCCCAGTCTTTCCAAAAAAGGACAAAAGGCACTTAAGAATGGCTTTAGTATATTCCACAATGGCATTTCTGGATAGAAGACAGCACCTGGCTGAACAAATAGTTCCCTAATAAGAAGTCCAACTGAGGTAGTACTTCATATTGCTCCAACTACTTGACTATAAGCAAGCAGCTGCTTTTTTTTTTGATATACAAAATTAGCAGGAAATGGCTTTTGATAGGACCGTCAAATGTATAAAAAAGTTATTTAAAAAATAGTAAATACCCACTTGCAGTTAAAAAAAGTCGTAAGCCAGGAACCATCTTGTACAAGTTGAGCATCAAAATGCTGCCAAGGTGATGCAAAAATCTACCTTTATGGCCAAATCCCCAAATGCTAAAGATTGTTCTAGCAACCAAGCCATTTTTCTTGAATTAAAAAAGGGGGGAGGAGGTGGGAATGGGACAGGAGGGCAATCCGAGAACTTTCACAATCATTAGCAGCCTTACCGGAAGCACTTCGTATAGAAAAAAAAATCTGTGCTGATGAATGGCAGTTTTCAGGGAAAAAAATAAAAAAGCAAAATTCAACATTTAGAACAAAATCCACAAACATACAGAAGGATATTCCTTGAAGTTTATAGTTTTTTTAAAAAACAAGGAAGACTTTAAACTTTTTTTTTTAGGGATATGGGAGAACACAGACTACTTTTCTTTTTTAAATTAAGCCCATTGAAAACCCATCAATAAGTTTGAACACAAGGAAATTAGAAGTGCTTTACAGAATCACCGTCCATTGCCATATCCAGGAAAGAGCTGAGTTAGAATGGTCTGCAGTGTTTCGTTCACTTGCATGGTATAGTTTTTGCCAAGATCGTAGCGGCAGGCTGGACAACTGTACACGTCAGCTTTGAAGGATCTATCCAAACAATCCTGGTGAAGGACCAAAAAGTAATTAGTTAAGAAATACAGACGCGCAGTTCAGCTCATTCTACAAAGCCCCATTGGAGAACGAGGATCCTTTTACATCTTAGTTCACCCAGATGTTGACCAGAGCTGAGAAAGGCCAAGAGCAATGCAAGGCTGGCTGTTGGAGAGAAAACGTCCTTCATTACATGCAATACCACACGCTCTTCAACAGAGCGCATCAGTCACGGCAGCATTTAAGGATGTGGTAGAGATGTTAAAGACTGTCATAGCTTCCACAAGAACACTCCACATTATTCCTCAGAAAACAAAAACCCATGCACTTTGTAACACTGTCAAATCCGTCAGTGTCACCCAGCACTATCACTCAGCCTGCAGAGAAGCTCTCATCATCGTCTTTTACAAGAACCAGGCAGTAGCAATACAATCGTGGAACTTTGTTTCAAGTGAACTTCCCTACGCCAGTGAACTTTTATCAAATCATATTTTTTCACATATATAACTGAGTCCTGCTGAAACACTACCAGGCAGAAACAAACAAAAATCTGCTTCACCACTTAAGAAGTCAGTTCAAGGCTCAACTGCTCAGAGGAGTCACAGCAACTGCTCACCTTGCACACGTTGTGTTGGCATACCGTTGTGACTGGCCGAAACACAACCTCCTGACAGCAAATACACAAGAAAGCCTCTTCAACTTTACTTAGAAATTTCTGTGAAGAGAACATTTGAATTAACTTATTGTTGCTACGCTCTGAATGGTACAAGCCCCCCCCCCCCCAAAAAAAAAAAAACACACAAAAACACGAAATACAAAGGATTATTTTAGACATAGAAAGTTTTTTTTTCCTTTAAACAAAGCTCAACATGGAAAAGGGAAAAAAAGTCCCATTAACAAGTTCTTAACCTTCTCACTGCTCACAAATAGTGCTTGTAAGTTATGCTGTGGATGCCAATTAAAAAAAAGTGCTGAAGTTCTGAGGCTATTTCTTTATGCAGTTTATGTTTAGGAATAGTACAATAGTTAATTATCCCCATTTCAGGAATAAAAAGGCATTATATACCGGTCCATCTTTGAGAGCATCTAGTACTTCATTCCACAGTTTTTCATTGGCTTCATCACTTTTTATAAGAGATTTCTGCTGAGATGTCAGCTTGTATGGCTCTACTTTAGTTTTCTTTGGAGTCCCTGTAGGAGAGTTAATGACTTTTTCCTCCCCTCCACCTGAAAGAGAAAAAACAGTGACTTCTTAAACAAAAAAAAACAAACAAAAAAGATTAAGTAGGTAAAATCCACAAAGATCTACAAGGCTTTCTATATCCACTTGCCTACTCCACAAACCTGCTGATTTCCTTTTCCTCTTTCCTTTCCCTGGGGTATCAAACTCATCGTCTCCGTTATTTTCTTTTTCTTTATCTTTGTTTGCGACAGCTTCCAAATACCCCTCAGGATACTGCAGGAAAACACACAACAAGAAGCATCCAATGCAACCAGTGCTAATTCATGGACTTACAGACTACTGAAGGCTGGAAAGATGACCTCAGAGTGGCTCCAGGGGTTATCTGTTTTAAATAATAGACCCCTGCCCTCCTAAGGTACTTGGACTGTAAAAGTTCCATACAAGAAAATGAGTTTTGTCCATTTAACCTCCTGATGTAGAAAAAAAAAAAACAACCCACATGAGTGAAAACATTTGTGTCCCCTTCAGTCTAAAGGGGGACATCTTGATTCTTAGATTCTTACACCAGGCAAAGCAGATTATCCTCAATAAGGACATATAATAGAAAAATTCCTGCTAACCATCAAGTCAAAGGGAAGCATGGTGAGGTTCCAAAAGCGTACCTGCATTGTTAAGCCAAGCTTTTTCATCCTGTCCTTTCCTTCTTTGGTCCAAGGAGCAGGTTCATCATCATCCCTCCTAAGTAAGTAACGCCACACCAAAAATCCAGATTTCCCTGTTTCGGGCCAGTATTTCACAACCTAAAAAAACAGCCAGAAGCAAGTCCACCAGATACTATTAAAGCTTCTTTGCCGTGAGCAAGTTGCCTTTCCCTACTTCAGTAGGATTCAAATCCTTCTTACCTTATAAATCCCATCATATCTGTTCCCTTCTACAGGAGCGTATTTGCTGTGTTTGCCTCCTTTCACATTCCTCACCACTCGGACTGGCTTCCCAGCTCTCCAGTCCTTAGCTTCAGCTCCATTTTTGTCATTGATGGGGGCACTACAGTTCAGAGCCAGAGCTCTGTAAGAGAAAATGCGTTCAATTTAGTGCATTTACCCAAAAACTCTCCAGAATCAGAGAGGGAACAAAGTAAATCAGAGCTTGCACGGAATACTATTTTACTGAGCATCGCACTGGTCCAGTCAGGTACCATTACTACAAAGTGTACCAGCGTAGTGATGTTGTGCTGAACCTTAGAAATAAGATACCAAAAAAAACCCTGGAAGCTCCTATGGGAGCCCCTTCTGGGCCTGGTCTCATGAAAAAGCATGTAGCCAGTCTTTTGCTACTTTGCCTTACATAGTAACACTTTAAAGTATCTACGAACTAACACTAAGTAACACTGTGAGGTAGCATTCAAATCTGCTGACCAGGGATCACGTTTTAAATGCACTGATTATTCATTGTATTACCCTAAATTAATTGCATGGACCACCTCCTCCACTCAAATCCACACTTAGTGCAGGAGGAACAGCTTCAAATTACCAATGATCTGGTCTCCCAAGGTGACTCATACAACAGCGGCCGCAAAGGATTCAGGAGAGTATGAAAATTTCTACACTATTTTACTGCTCTGTGCCTTAGATTTCAGTCAGGGTAGAATTGTAGTGATATTAGTCTCATATTTTTCATTTAAAGCACACCGTAAGAAGCATTTCCAGTGGACAACAGATCTACAGCCACTGTAAAACAATGGTTTTACAAATCAGTGTAACAGATTTCAGAGAAAAACAATTTTTTAGGTCAGACTGCTAGTTACTAAGGTTCAGAACACAGAGCAAACATTGCCAACCTGTTCATGTTGGTGAGTTTTTGATCACAAGACTGTTCCGCTGTACGTTTGTTTCCAGAAAGATCACGACCTCCGCTCCCTGTATATGTGAAGGAATTTCCATGATCCTGAAACGTATATGGATGGTTGCAACATATTCACAAGA
Source organism: Heteronetta atricapilla (assembly GCA_011075105.1). NCBI lineage: Eukaryota > Metazoa > Chordata > Aves > Anseriformes > Anatidae > Heteronetta > Heteronetta atricapilla. Next base: position 2,858,196 of record CM021758.1, read on the forward strand.
GTAATTAAATAAAAGAGAATTTTAATCAGGTATCTTTAATATTGCACTCTGAAAAAAGGAAAAGCGATACACACACACACACATTTAAGTCTCCCAGACTCGACTGGCCCATCATCCCCTCAAGTTTGCTAAGAACAGAAGGGAAAGCCAGGGTGACCACTGCTGTCTCATCACACACCTTAACAGGAAGCGTCTGATACAAAACCTAAGAAGTCTGCACAATAGGTTGGTTCTCAGACATAAATAATCAGGGTTTACTTACTATATCATCTTCATAGCCTCCTGCCAGAACCAAGGAATAAGCACCATCATTACTTCTGCCATGTATACCTGCTACGTGGGGCCTGTGAACTCCAGATTCGCTCACCTGGAAAAAAAAAAGAGAAAGAAAAAACAATCCAAAAGTTTGCTGGGCAGTAAATGAGCACCAATTAATACTAAGTACTACTTCTCGTTTGTTTTGCATATATTACAGGATGAAACTGTGTCCTCACCACCATCATCCAAACGGCTTCACGTAAAGGAAATACACATTTTTCAAAAATAAGCAGTTGGACACTGCAGTGAATTGAGCACCTGGATATGCTTTGTGATGTGAATTTAGGTCTTTCTCATCTAGACCGCTTTTTAACAAGCTCCAGGAATTTTAGAGTGATGTAGGTACTAAAATGAAATACTTGCATAAGGCAATTGGCCTTGAAAGACTTTCATGTCATACTTGAAGAACAAAGGCTGGATAGCTCAGGGCTCCCCGCCCCGCACTCTTACAGGATGAGAAAGTTTCAGTATATCTAGTTACTTGAGACAGCCTTACCAGCAGGAAAATGAGGAGATACTACACATCACCAAGGCAAAATACTGGAAATATATGTTGGGTTTGGAGTTTGAATCACCAAGAAAGCACAAAGGAAAAAACCACTTGACATGCCTGAACAATACGACATTAGTTATGGAACACTTGATATAGACAAAGCCAGAATTCTTTCCTTTCTGCACCTACATATCCAGTGACATACACTTCACTATTACCTGCTTCAGGTTTCACTTTTAATACTTGATTCATTCCCATTTTTCTTTACAGTGGCTGAGGCCAGGGTTCAGCTTCATACCTGTACTCTGAATTTCCACATGGTGCCAACCGGAATCCCAGGAATTGGTCCGTAGTGGTTAGAGGGAACAATGGTACACTCCTTTGTGCGGCCAACACATGCCATACCCTGTTTCAAGAAGGAGACCAGTCAGCCAAGAATCACAAGGAACGCACACCAACACTATTCTTCAACATAAAAACAGCTTTAGCTGACCTTGCCCCAGTCTCTCCGCGAGGACGAATTAGCAGATGCCATCTTTTGTTTCTTCTTACTTTCTTTTAATTTCTCTCCTGCTAAAACCACCTCACTTGCATCATTTCGACATTCAGGGCAATACCTAAAGTCACAAATCAATAAAAATTAACAAGTAGCAAAGCCTTGAATTCAAAAGAGAATTTTCTCAGTTAACAGAGTTATGATACTACACTTTCCCCATGTGAACCCGGACAGGACACTGAAGCAACTCCATGCTGGAACTAGATCTGTACTAGCCCCTGTCCTTGCATGACCTTCTGAATCACTGCAGAGGTCAGGAAATGTTTGTGTCATAACATTCATCGTATGAAATGCTGACACAGGAACTAAGCAGCATATTTTGACATAGATACAAATGTAGGTGAAGGCATATCTTTTATATATACGTCTATACTTGTATTTATGGCTAAATATATATGTATGGAATCAGCCTGTGTATTTCATATATAAAAAAGTACACGTCACAAGCCTACTGTGATGATCGGGGACTGGGGAATACCCATAAGTGGCCCATAAAAACCACTACACCAGTTCAGCTTACTGGCATCAGGCTTACGTTTGGTTTATAGGCATCTGTGCTTCAATTTGCATAAGCACCTACATCCCAAAACTATGCAAAAAAAAAAATAAAAAGCTTGCAAGCCACCTGGCCTAAAACATGCCCTCCCCAGACTCGAGAGGAGCTATGAAGTTGTATTTAATGACAAAACCGACGCTCAGCCCACCCGTAGTGGTAGCGTGCCTCTCCTCACCTCGTACAGCCACGACACCGCCACCTAAGGGCGGCATTAAGCCCTGGACCTCACTTTCTACTCGATCTAGGTGCCAATTGTGATAGCGCACAGCGCAGAACTTACCAGTCCTCGTCGTCTGGTATACTGCTAAGGGGAGGGTTGAGGCAGTAGATGTGGAAAGCCATGTCACACTCATCACACATCAGCTGTTTATCTGGATCTTGTTTACCCCCACAGATGTAGCAGGCACAAATCCTGCAGGTTTTGTTCGGGTTGTCCTTACAAGCTTTACACACAGGGCCATTTTGACCTGTTAGCAAGGAGAAACAACACTACTTCAGACTCCAGGAAGTGCCAAGATACAATAGAAATGGTCAAAGGAGGCACAGCTAGAAGTGTTTGTGAACTCTTTGATACTCAAAGAGTATTAACAGAATAACAAAAGGTAAGACAGTAGCATACACACAGGAACCACGTGGCAGACTCACGTTTTAATGGGCTGGCACTAATAGGACAAGCACTGCCTGGTTCTTCAATTTTATAAATTTCATCCACAAACGTAATTGTGCAGTCATTCAAAGAATCACCAGCATCCCTACAAGGAGAAGTTGATAAATGTCAGATCAAAGTATCTACAGCACACATTCACAGCTGTGCACCAGTAAGGCAGACTGGTTTGGTGTCAGCCCTGCATCACAAGACACCTGCTGCAGCATCGCCTGCTCTAGCACGAAATACTTTGTGAAATTAGACAGAGTGTGCCCCTTCTTGTCTTAATGAAGGTTCAGGTACTTGTAGCATTCAAATCACCATCAGTGACTGCTGGCACCCCAAAGTATTTCAGACTACATTCCTCTCCTGCTTTATAGTTATGAAGTCAAAATAACTGTGGTAAGAGGAAAAAGAAGGAACGTTCTGGCAAACCGTGAAAGTATGTTCTTACACATCAGCAATTAAAGCTCAGAGTCTCTTATTTGTACAGTTGCTTTCTTCAAAATAAAAGATTTGGAGTAGATTTTGTTATCTTTATAAAGTGAGGGTTTCATTCTGCATTTTTGTATCTGACAAAATATGACACTGAAGTTTTTCTAAAGCTATTACAGATAGTTAACGCAAGCAATTAAACAATTCTTTGCCCCTTAGCAAATACGGGGCTTTGCATCTTCCCAGCAGTATGTGCATCCACAGATCAGCGTGCCCTGTGATTCCTTGCAGCGTCCAATTCCTCCAGGGGAAGTTAATTGAAAACACAGTACTGCAAGGTCAATCACCCAGCTTCCCATCTCTCCTCAGCATTTCTGGTGTACCATTTTTTCAGCAGTCACTCAGACCTCACGAAGGTTAAGCAGAGCTGGAGAACTCAATTTATTCCACATTTCTATTCCGAATTGCTTACCCAAGTAGTATCTTCGCATTGATCTCCTTAATCATTTTTGTTTCCCTTTTCTGCAGGATCTCGGCATCATACCAGAAACCTCTCTCTTTCGGTTCATCGGGATTATAGTTGACCATCACCACCTGTCCTACTTCTAGCTGGTGCCATTTCAAAATAGTCCGTGCACGAGCCCGTACATCATTCGAACTCAGTTCTACAACTCCGTTCTCCGGATAACTTGAGGCAGAAGGCCGGAATGGAAGGACAGAGAAGACAAATCAGATTCACCATCAGAAGTTATTTGCGGTAATTTTATCTAGACAAGTTGATTTAAGAACTGATACGACAGAGCATACAAACACACTGTGAAGAATAACGTCGCCGCCTCCCACACAGCCACAGCCAGAATCAGTCAGCCTAACTTTGTTAGTATCGTATCCCTTTCAAAACTTGGGTAATCAGATTTCACGTCTACTAACACGATTCCAACCCACGTCTTTTGTTTTACAGTTAATGTCTTCCAATTACAGCCCAGTTCTGTTCTACCTTCGTGAATTCTTACAGTCAAATTCCCCGCTGACATCACAACCCAAGTGACTATTAGCCAAGAAATGAACAAAACTCACTCCTCATATTTCACATGATATATTACATCTTCTTCAGGAATGGTCGTCTGCTGATCAGGATCTGCACAACTGTCATTTGCAGCTTTTTTTCTGGTTACATTTACAACCTGGGCTTCAAACCATGCTCCCATATTCATATCACGAGCATCAACCAAGTCATTGATCTACACAAAGCAGAGTATACAGCTCACCAAATGGATTTTCAATTTGAGCATTAACTTTCAGATCTACGTGAAGATTTAGCCACCTCGAGTTAACTATTATCAAGACACTTTAGTGATCCTCTTAAACATTAAGCTCTCCTTTGCCTTCCTGTTCCCATTATGCAGCCCTATAGGCTTCTCAGCTTAAACCCCTAAGGCTAAAAATCTATTCTACACCAAATGCATACAAGCCTTATCTTGTACAAGCTACTATTAATTAGTTTACAAGAGGCTTTCTGAGCAGTCTTACTCATAGTCTGATGAAGACATCACTAGATCTGTAATAAAATCCATTGAAACAGACAAGTAAAAATTATTCTGAGCAGCTTGCTCAGATTTTCTTTGGTTCATTCAAGGAAGTTTCAGCTTTGACAAATGCAGAAACTCCAAGCAAAAATACCAGGGAAAGTTTTTAAATTAAAACAAGCACTTGCAACGCTTTATTTTTAAAAAAAAAGAAGACAAAAGGAGCATATTGTAGTTTTAATTAGAAGGGTAAAATGAAAAATCAGATATTTTAACCCAAAACATGTTGCATTTAATTAGCTTGTGGTTGGTTGGTATTTTTTTTTTGTTTGCTGTTGGCGGGTTTAAGAAAAAAAGACAATTGGAGAATGAAAGATTTTCACAAGTTTTCGACCACTGAACACGCTCCCCCCCCCCTCAAAGCCTGGCTTTAAGCCGCGCTCGTTCTCCAGGGACCCGCTCACCTTATAGAGGCCGAAGCCTGGGTCAGTCCAGTCGGGCTGTGCAGCCGTACTGGGCTGTCCCTCCAGTTCCATGGCACCTTCTCCATTGTGAGAGCTTTTGTCGGATTCGCTTTGGCCTGAGCCGCAGCCAGAGTCTGTGTCGGAGAGCTCGGAATCCTTCTCCTTACTAACAGCAGGAAGCACTGCTGGGCTTTGTCTAACCAAGAGCTGAACAATGTCATTCAGTCCAACACTGTAATCAAAAAGGGAGTGACCGTCTTCCATCTACAGGGAAAGCATCAAAATAAATCGGGTTATTTAATTCAGCGGAGGTTTTCCAATTCTAAGCCACCCATCGCCTTGCAACCGTCTCCGTGGGCCAAGAGAGAACTATTAAGAGTCAAGGAACTTGGCGGTTCTTCAGCAGCACAGATACTCACAGATTGTTGTTCTTACTATTCAAAATGTCCTTTTTTAACAGGCTCCACGAACTAGAAAAGCTTCCTTGCTGCCCTTAATCAGCCTCTGTCCTGTGAAAAGGTCTGTGGCACGTTCCCTAGGAACATCCCTTCTGGGAAGGGCCGAAACCACAGATCCCCTACATCCTATCAAGATTTAAAGATAATTCTACATCACCTAGGAGCTCTAGGGGAAGTTAGATTCTCTCTTGCTTAATCGAGACACAGCTCGTAATTAGCACAAAGCAGTCTTTGCGTTGTATTTGCGCATAGATTGTTGTTAAGACACGGCTCTGTTAAATGCGGCGTTAAGTAGAAGCCAAAGAATTAATCACCTACTTCTCTCCGGGCAAACACGCAGTTTTTCCATTGAAAGTAGAAATCAAAAAGGATTCAATTCAACTTGAAACCACCCAATCACTTTTTAGCACGGGCAGGCAGGTCCTAATTTCGCACCCGCTCTAATTTTAAGAACGTATTTTGAAAGTCTGGCACCGTACGCAGTCAAATCGAGAGCCCAGCCCTGCAAGTAAGGGAAGCTCCTAGGGCCAACGGGTTCCTCTCCTTTCAGGAACTCCGAGGAGCACCATTTCGGAGTTAAAACACAGCACTCGAGACTCCGACGCAGCTCGAAGTTTAGACAAGCTTCGCCACATATTTAAGGTCTGACTAAGAAATTATACAGGAAATGATCATCCCCTTCCAGCCCACACCACCAGAAAAAGCGATCCCCCGAGCTTTGTTCCCTATCAGTGGGAAGCAGGGTAAAACCACAAAAATTTACACTTGACGGGAATCACTACGAGAATTCAGCCCTGATTTATGGCCCCGAACGGTTACGGGACAATCCCTGGAAATCTGACCGTGCAGGAAGCGATCTGGACTTTTTCTGTTTTAGAGATGAGAACTCACAGAGATACACGAGACCCGACCAAGAAACCGTCACTCGTTCTTTTCGGAAGGAGACAGCACAACGAAGGCGCCATCGTTAGCAATTGTCACCGCCAAAGCACCGAGCGACAGCAGGTGCAGAGAGAAATGAAAGAGCAGAGAACACGAGCAGGACATGAAACCACAGGAGTTCAAAGGAAATTCTGAAAGAAGTGACAGCAACCGAAGATCTACCTCCAGCAAAGGATGCCTTTTTTTAAAAAAAAAAAATTAACGAGTATTTTCCTGACGTTTTAAAACTCGAGCTAAGGAAACACGTGAACGTTTCAAACGACTCAAAACCTCAGACAAAGCAGCAATGGGCGCAGCAGGGAACGATCGCTGCAGGATCGCACTGGGGGAACGTGTCTGCGTGAAAGAAAACAAGAGAAAAAGAGACCTGAACTGTGAACCAGGGGAGTTACGCAAAAAGGAATTAACTTTGCAAAGCAAGCGCGTCTTTGATGAAAAGAATAAGATGCTATGACAGCCAATAAATGGTTTTAGTGCTTTTTATCTGCACAGACAGGGGCAGAAGCTTGGCTGACAGCCTGCCTCGCTCAGCGCCTTATCTGTGAGCCCCCCCCCCCCCGGGTCTCTGCATCCCCCGGGTGCCCGTGTTGGGGTCGGTGCCTCCGCTGACCCCACAGCCGGGTGCTGAAAGCCCGGGCTGGTACCGGGGGTACTGGGCAGAGCCTGGCCGGGGGGGGGAAACACGAAGCAGGGGGACAGGGGGGACACGGAGGGGGGGCTTTGGGGCCGTGGGGGGGGGGCACACGGGACAACACGGAGCCGTCTAGGGGGTAGGTGGGGACACGGCGCCGGTACCGAGGCGCCCCCCCAGCCCCTCAACCACCCCCCCACCGACGGAGGGGGCTCAGGGCTGAGAGACCCCCCCCCCGCTGAGAGGGGTGGGGGGGGGGGTGAGAGCCCCGTCCCGGGGCGCTAGGTGGCGGCAGAGCCCCCGCGGATGGCAGCGGGCCCCGAGGGGGCACTGGGGAGGGTCCGTGAGGGGGCGCTGAGGTGCGGGGGGGGGGGCTGGGGGGTAGCCGTACCTGCTTGCCCCGGTAGAAGAGGCGCTGCCGGTGGGGCTCGACGCCGAAGACCTGGTGTATGCGCTGCCGCAGCCCCTCCACCTTGGTGAGCTTGGAGAGCGAGTCCACGCGGTGGGTCTCCCTGCCGTCCATGGTGCGCACCTGGATCCACATGGCGCCGCTCCTGCCCTGCCCGCACCGAGCCCGGCGTCAGCGCCGCGGCCCGGCCCGGCCCGGCCCCGGCGGCGCCGCTCGAGGACACCGCTCAACCTACCGCCGCCGCCGCCCCCCTCCCGCCCGCCAGCCGGCCGGCCGGCCCGCCCTCCCGCCGCCGCCGCCACGCCATTGGTCAGCAGCCCGGCCGGTTCGTGCGCTGATTGGTCGCTAGGAGGTTTAGGCCCGCCCACCCGGGCGCCTAACGGCTTTGGTTGCGCCCCCCCCCCCCTGCCCCCGTGCCGCCTCGCGGGCGGGCGCCGCGCGCCAACTGTATCTCGCGCCACAATTGAAACGCTCCCTGCGCTCTCGCGGGGGCCGCCCCCGGAGAAGCCTCGCGAGATTATGCAAATAAGAGAGCCCGACCGGGACGGGAGGGGGAAGCTCTTAAAGGGGCCGCTGCCGCCGCCGGGAACGACGGAGCTCGGTGCCTGGGGGGGGGGCACAACGGGGCCGCGCCCCCCGGGCCGGTTGCTCCGCGCGTTCACAGCGAGGGGCGCCGCGTTCCGGTCCAGAAAATAAATAAATAAATAAATAATAAAATAATAGTAATAAAAACAATAAAAATAAAATAAATAAAATAATAAAAAGGGGCCCCGGCCGCCGCCGTGCGGTCCCGGTCGCCGCCAGCCCCGGTCCGCAGCAGCCCCGGGAGCGGCGCGGGGCGATGCCGGGCCCTGCCCGCCCCCCGGCCCTCCCCGCTCCGCTCTCAGTCCCCGGCCCGACCGCGCTCCGAGGGGTCGGAGCCGCTCCCGGAGCCCCGCGGCCCGTCCCGGGAGCGCTCAGCCCCCGGTAGAGGAGCCCCGGGACAGCGGCTCCGCGCCCGGTGTGCCCGGGGGGGACGGGCGCCGCTGGCTCCCGGTGCCGGCAGCTGTCACCGGGACGGGGGGGAAGGGAGGGGGTGAGAGGGGGGGGGGGAACCGAAGGGGAAGGAGGGGAAGGGAGGCTCCTCCGCCATCCCCTTACCGCGTCCCGGGCTCGGGGGCCGGCGGCGGGACTCACCGGCGTGGCGGTGCTGGAGGCCGGTACCGCGCTGCGCCCCGCCGCCGCCCCGCGCCTCTCCCCGGCCCTTTGGAGTTTGGCGCGGAAAAGCCCCGTGCGCGGCGGGCGCCCGCCCATTGGCCGCCGCTGGCGGGAACTGAGCGCCGGGGGCGGGGCCGAGGCCAACCGGGAGCGCGGGAGGGCCCCGCCGCCCAACCGGGACCCGAGCGGGGACCCCCCCCCCCGGGGGTCCGGTATGGCACGGCCCGGCCCGGCCGGGCACGGCACGGTCCCTTCGGTCCCGTCCCACAGCAAGGGGTCAAAAGGGGTCCGGTGGGAGCCCCCCGTGGTGGGTGGGAAGGGTCTCCCGGTAGCCCCGGTACTGGAGGGACCGTTAGGTTGTTTGGAAACGGCACCGGGAAGGGGCCGGTGCTGGGTGTGCGAAACGAGCGGGAGGCGCGAAATGTCGCCTCGTGGCCGCCCTCCTAGCAGCCATCTTCCAAAGGCACAGCGGCAGCGCCGAGCACGCCACGGGGCTCGTCTCTGCCGGGAGCTCAAGGCTTAACCGGGAGCTCCAAACCTTTCCGGGAGCTCCAAACCTTCCCGGGAGCTCGAAGCCTTACCGGGAGCTCAAGGCCCCGCTGTGATGCTGAGAGAGGCCTCCAAGATCTGAGCCGCCAGCTGCCGAGCCCCCGGGCCGGGAGCGGTGCCGGTGCTCGTGGTGCTGTGCCGGTGCTCGTGGCGCTGCGCCGTGGTCCCCTCGAAAACGTGGCCGCGGGTGCTGCAGCGGGGCTGCGGGACGGAAAGAAGCGCTGGTCCCGGAGGGTGCTTTCCTCCGAACCTGTAACCCTACGAGGAAAGGAGACAGGATAAAGGGCGTTTAGGATGGCCGTTCGGTGGAGTAAACTGCAAGCAGGCGATTTACCGCGAGGTTTCCGAGAAACTGAATCGGGTTTAAAGTATAAAAGTAGGGGGGATTGGCGATTGTGGGGGACAGACCCTGGGGCAGTGTCACGGCGGCGGGCTGGGCTCGGCCACGAGTGGCTTCAGCAGCACCGCCACCCGCCCAGGCCCAGCCGAGCGGCCCTGCCGGCCTCGCGGACAAAGAGAACACGAGAGGCGCCGAAGCTAAACGCAGAGCAGTGTTTCCCGTGGTACGCCCCCCCGCGCCCACAGACACAGAGCTGAACTCTCTTTTGCTTCAAAAAAAAAACAACCTGTGAAGTCGGTGGGATGTGGCACCCACCTGCCCCCCCTGTTTTCAGGCTGCCCTGGTGGGTGTGCAGTAAACGAAGGCCTCCTAAGCAGCCTGTGTCCCTCTCGGAGTCCCCTGCCCTCTTAGGATCTGTTGGGGATCCCCCGGCTAAGGCACAGATCCCAGGTTGAAAGCCAGTGGCCTGGATTAGGTTGGTACCAAAGGTTAGGCATGTGTCAACGCACAAAAGCCTTGAATGTGACCTGCGACCTGCAGCAGTCAGGCTTCATTTCCTCCCACATCTGAAGGCTTTGCCTTGCAAGAATGTCATTTTTCCCCCCCTCCGTAGGTGCACAAATTCTTAACCTTGACCTACTGCAGCAGCACACCCAAAGGGGTTATCAGAAGTTAGAGACCTGGCAGGGAGAAAGGCTGAGCGGTGGGAAAACAGTTTGCACCCTCTTAAGGGCAGGTCCCACGCCTAAGTGTGTGATCCACCTGGGGATCTTCTGGGCTGCAGTTGGAGGCAGTGCTGCTTAACAGCGCACCTGGATCCACGTCGTCACCCACCCGTCCCATTTCTAGAGTGGAGAACCCACATCCCTCACCAGATGCAAGACGGTTTAACAACAGACGTTTACTACCCTCTTTCAGTCTTTCCTCAGCATCGTTCACACCTCTGTAAAGTGCTACAAAAAGTTCAAAAAAAAGCCGCTTTGACATACAGACCTGACCCTTCTTTCCTTGAGCAGTCCGCGTCCCATGAAGCTCATGCACAAGGAATGTATATTTAACCAGCTATTTGGGTCAGCTTTCTGACGCTCAGATGCTAAATACGTTTCTGGTAGCACCTTATCACCTCGCATTTGACTCTCCCCTGTGTCCCCTCTCACATCCACATCAGAACCACACTGCACATGTCCAGGGGCATCGCGCACACGCGTCCTTCTGCCCTCGGTGATCCCCACCACAGTGCGGGGAACGCACTTTTACCGTAACGCAGGGGCCGTTCAAGGAAAGGGCTTGTGTAGGGTGGCTTGTAGCATCCCTCCAACTATCAGGGTCAGGAAGCAAGAAGTGCAGTTTCTGAAGAAACTTTTACTCATTCAGTGAATCCACACAGTGCAGAAGCTGTGCTGTGCTGCATCCTACACGCTCCCCGGTTGGGTCTACAAATCGCTTAAAATAAGGCTCAATTCTAGATCATCCTAGTAGTAGAACACTGTTTTCTTTACAAGTTAAGTTATACATGCCCTCATTTTCAGGTCCTTTCTTCATCAAAACAAGAACATTGCCAGAGAAACTCAGAGAGCACTTCTGATGCGAGATAAAGCCCTGGGAGCTTCAGGTTTCCACAGGCTGTCCGAAAAAAAAGGAACGTGACTTCCCCGTAATGCAGTTGTCTAAGAGGCTGGTGAGCTTTAGTTTTCTCCCTTTCAGATTGTTTTGGGCATTTCTTTCTTTCAGAGTTCGAATTCTGATTGAAAACACTTCTGCCATCTGGCAAATCCTCCATGCTGCGAGGAAACAATATCGCGGTTCATCTGCCAGCAGGGATATCCAGTTCAGTTTCTGAAAATTTAAAGCAGTGTTGCATTCATTCGCAAAAAGATGCAGCCAGCAGGAGAAACTTTTAACAGTTTCCTTGCTCAAAGTGAAGTTTTGGCACAATGTTTCAGGAGAAATGAAAGTCCAGGTGTGCACCTAAGGAACAGCAGCTGATAGACATGATTAAAGCAAGCGATTACATGAGAGATGATTAAAGAAGCGACAGCCAGTCTCACCAGTTCCGAGGGGGGCAGATTTATCCCTGTGTGGGCAGGACAGTCTCCTCACTACAACCGCTATGATTCACGCCGTCCATGCCTTTACGCCACTTTCTGTTTAATATCTGAAGGCACAAGAGAAATAGCAAGGCGTTTGGTCCCACAAAACTACAAGAAGCACCACAGCAAGATGTACAAACACTCACAGTGTTTAAAAGGGTCACGGTAGCAGCACGAAGCATAGCTTGCAGAAGGCCAGCTGGGATCAGGAGCTTTGGCATCTTCCCCCAGCCTCGCTGGCTCCCCTCCGCACTCACCAGAAAAAAAAAGGCCGCATCTGCTTTATTCGAGAGACTTGTGGCCCTGAAACATCCCCGCTGTAGAGGAGATGCATTTATTGTTGTAAGAGTCCTTTGGCAGTCACGAAGAACACACACAAGACCAGGTAAAGGAAACAGACTATTCTGCTTTACAGAGGTGGAAAAAATACCAAGAACTGAGCCTTTGCCCCAGCAATTCAATGGCTTGCCCATCATCAGTACTTGGATCTCCTCATTTAAATAATAATAATAATAAAATCTGTTTGATGTGCAAATAGCTTAATTCTGTCTTCTGCTTTTCTTCTAAGAAAAATGTTTTGGTTTTTTTTTTTTGAAGTTAGAAATCAGGATGTGGAAACCAGTGCAGGATGTATGTCCCAGATGGGGACATCCAGAGCCATCCCACTTCTGATCCAGGGCCTTAACGTTTTGCTCAATGTCCATGAACCCTCTCTCTGCTGAACCTTCTTCCTCCTCTTGGTGTCGAAGTGCCACCGTAAGCAAGTTCTGCCCTCTGTGTTCTGGGCTCTGCACTATGTTTCTCGTCTAGCACACGACGCGCTGAGGCTTAACTCGCTGACGGGTGGGAAGTGCTCTGAGAGCCAGGACCCCCTGAACCACGACAGTTAGTCAAAGAAAACCGAGACAGCTGTAACATACTGCTTTTATTCAGTTTTTGTCTTTCATCTCAGGTGCTAACGTCAATGTTTTATGTTTGTAGATATGTACCCTTTGCGTAGCTTCTCCCAAGGACTGGTGATGATTCAGTCATGGCACGTTCAGCACAGCAAGAGCCCCCCCAGGTTAAATAGCAGGGCCCATCTGGAAGGTCAGGCAGTCCCTGGGTGCGCTGGAGGTTTCCACGTGCATTGGGATGACACGGGGTCGTACTGCCTCCGGCAACAGGAACTCATGAGATTTCATTTTCCTCTCCTTCCACAGAAGGCTCCTTGGTGGTAGAAGCTCTCTGCTGCTGGAGCTGTGGATCTGTGATTCTTCACACTTCTCCAGGGAGAAATGATTTGCCCCTATCTGCTTTGAGCTCAGTCATCCTGTATGAGGTCTTCGCCACTTCTTGGAGGACCAAAATGAAGAGAGAATGCTTGAGTCCAGGACTGTTATTGCCCTCCTTAAAGACGTGATGCTCCCCAGCACGGTGTCTCCTCCAAAGCTGCTACAAGCAAATCCAGAGGAAATGGAATCAGGGAACACAAGAACGAGCTGGCGGAAACTGCCGACCTCCCGGGACCACACAGGCACGGTGGGCAGGACGCCCACTGTCATCTGAGAAAGAGAGCAGCAAGAGTGTGTGTGAAACGCAAGACCAGCATATCACAGAAACCTTTCAACACGTGCACCAAGACCCAGCAGATGGAATGGACGGTGCAAAATCGGTGCGTTCTGCTGTCAAAGGTGTTTTTGTCGAGATGCTCTTATAATTTCCAAAATAATTGGGGTACGGCTAGACAAACCCCAGGACTGGGGAGTGATGGAAAGGGAGTCTTGTGTCGCTGATTATTGGGGAAGCAGAAGCAGAGGCCTCAGCAATGGCCTGAGGCGGAGAGGACACACTTCGCAGGGCCAGATAACATCTAACCTCTCATTGATTAAAAAACAGCCGGCTTTTTTTATGTTAACCCACCCCACCCACACCTAAAGGTATGAAGCAAGAGCGCAGGAGTAGAGGGAGGAGCAGAACAGGCACGTAGAAAACCAGGCAGCGGTCTGAAAACCAGCGGAAAGGTGAACTGGGAGACTGGGAGAGCGGCCAAGAAGCAGCTGGGACGTTCCCTGCAGTGAGGGCAGAGACAGCCGGGGCTCCGGGCACGGACCTGCCCCAGCTGCTGCCGCCCGCCCATGTGCTGGGGAAGCTGCTGGGGGGGGAGCTGGGGATGGGAAACCCTCCGGGGGAGGTGGGCAGCAAGAGGCACGCGAGTCCTGTTTCGGCTGAGGCAGGGCGAGGGCAGCAGAGAGCTGCAGCATGCCCTGGCCTAGGAAAGCGCTTGGGGAGCCCAGGGGGCTGCTTGGAAGGCAAAAGCCGAGCTGAATTTGCTGAAGCTGAAGCCAGCAAATTGCTTGCAGAAGGCCACAGCACTCTGAGGGACGTTGCCTTTGGAGATCACCATGCAAAGACCGGCGGATGGTACGGACAGGTGGGCAGCGTAGGGCAGGATGCAGCACGGAGCCTCCTGCCCCACAGCCCTGATTCCATTGCCCCCTGCCCTGGGGCAGCGCTGCAGGACTGGCGCGAGGACACTCGGCGTTGATTCAGGCTGTGGCCTCGGACGAGGCTGCTGCGAGGAGCACCACCGGCTGCTGCAGCTGACAGGAAGCTAGAGCATGAGGGGCTGGGTGCTTTGAGTTGACGTTATTAGCTATTTCTGTTTCTGAAACTATTTCTGCAACTGCTACCCAAAGGATCGCTCGCTCCCAGCAAGAGGAAGTGGTCAGGCAAGAGGACACAAAGACAGGAACATGAGGCAGCAGAGCCTCCGGGCAGCGGAGGCAGGCAGGGCTGGCACCACTCATCTTCTGGGCCTTGCAAAGGTCCAAAAAATGGCAAAGACCACGGGCTGACTTGTCGCCCCGGTGGGCTCCAGACACCACCATTCCAGAGGGACACCTGAGCAGCACAGAGCTTCTCAAGGAGTTTGCTGGAAGCCCAAGGGCTTTGCTTGACGGAGCCAAGGAACAGAAATCAGAGCTACGCATGCCTCACCCGTGAATCATCTCTTCTCGTGCCTGGGTATGTGCCCTGGGGAAGGTGACCACAGCATCACGGCAGATTACTAATGGAGTAAAGGCCACGGAAGATCAACAAGATCGTGTCCACTGCAGTAGATGAGCACTGGCAGAGGAGGTGTCATATGGGGCCTCTGGTCCCTGAAGAGCTGATGCTGAGCTGTGACACACCACAGAGCAGGGAAAGGAATCGGGCCTAGCGCTGGGGACCCAGCATAAGAGTCCTTCAAATCCTCCTGATCCTGATCCTTCAAATCCTCCACATACCTGCATGTTTCCCTCTCAACAGGGCTGGGACAACTGAGAAGCATGTAGCTGGAGATGCCTTGTCCTCTGGCAGAGCCCAGGACACGGCTGACACAAGAGCTGTACTGCTAGCAGGGCTGCAGAGGAGCAGGGTTTCCTGGCTGCCGACAGGCACAGGAGATGGGGTAGTGTCTGGGATCCTTACCAGAGGGATCCTGTCCCTGTCTTGATGCTGCAGCACATGCACAAAGGCTGCAGTTACTGGTGCAAGGCTGCCCGTTGTGGGAAGCACTGCCTGGTGCCACAGGGCTCGCTCGCTCCAGCCAACACAACTCCCTTGCTCTTCCCCAAGCATGTTTCTCTGCCTCCTCCCACACCCTTCCCACGCCCACCAAGCTTCTGAACCGATTTTATCTTCACTGTGAGTATACGGCATACATACAGGACCAAGAATCACAGACAGGATCGTGCAAACCTTTGCTCTGAAATTACAGGCTCCCAAATTTCGGAGTTCTGATACTGCAGGCAGGTCTACCACTGATCAGGAGCTCCAAGCACTGGTATTTTGTCCCGGGTCACTAAAATCACACTCCAGATATCAAGCATCGTCTCATTAATTATAATTGCTGTTGTTATCTCATGCAAACCACCTGCCACTTACATGGCACATGGGAATCCTCACTTCTGCACGCATTTATCTGCGCTACATTGCAAGGCACAGGAAGATGTACCGTCCCGATAGCGCTGCTTTACCCTTTCAGGTGATGAAATATAACCTGCCTTGTGACACTTTCACCATCACCACCACAACTGGCGTGCTCAGGCACTTCACACCCATGAATCAACTGACAATCTGCATCACTGACATTTTACCTGAGGACATAGCCCACTGCCCATACACAGGACAAACATTGGGAAAAACATAGGGCTCATTTCTTGATTCTTGGTTCCTGAAATTAAAGCATTTCATCATATCTTCAGAGGATAGACAAGAACATCCATCCTTTCCCCTGCACACATCACAGCCTGTAAAAGCCACCCTGCAATACCTGCTAATCAGCCTAAGAGTAAGCACAGGACACCGAACACTTCAAATTTGCAACTAAGCCTGTGAAAAGAATGAGATCCAAGGAGGGACCATGCATTGCTGGGGAGTTTGTTAGATGACGGGTCCCCAGATTAAGCTAGAATAGTAAATTTACTTCACAGAGACATGCACAAAAAGTCTTCTCATCGGTGCAGGTGGTAAACCATGAGGCAAAAGCCACAAGCTGTAGCTGAAGAAATTCAGAGTGAACATCAGGAAAAGCTTCTTCATTAGGAGCCTGCTGCAGTACTGGCTGTGTGAGGTCTCTGTCCCTGGGAAGATTTTCAAGACTCAGCTAGACAAAGCCGCCCGGCTGACCTGAGCCACGCAGGGGAATGGTCCTGCCTCAACTGCAGGTTAGACTGCCGGACCTGCAGAGGTCTTCTTCAGCCAACAAGTCCACGGCAAGGCTGACTCAAGTAAGGAGGGGGATTCCTTTTAACCTCAAAGCTGAGAAGTGATCATTGTCAACATTTTTGTGAGCTTAACAGCGTATTTTCAAAACACGTTGACGCTCCTATTGCCTCCATGGCTTACCGTGGGCAATGCAGAGAAGAGACCCAATGTCTGCTGCATTCACTGGCCAAAAACAAGGTGACTCAATCAGTTTAATAGCTTTAGAAGACCTTAGATAATGCTTACCTGTGCCTCAGTTTCCTCCCCCACGGATCTCAAAAACAGACAACAGGAAGCTTAATTGATAGCTTCAAAGCAGCTTTTGAGATCTGAAGATGAAACACAAACAGAAAAGCAAAATGTTGACTAAAAAAAAAAAATCATTATTTATTATTTTTACTAAAGAGCCCCCAGTTCCCCCAGCCAAGCTCAGAGTCCTGCATTGCTGGGCACTCTGCAAAGCGTACAAATGAAAGGCGACTCCTATCTTGAAAATCACTGCAAACTTGAGAAGCGGCACGTTTCATCACCACGTTGTTTGCCGTAGCCAGCCACCA
This sequence comes from Heteronetta atricapilla, assembly GCA_011075105.1. Lineage (NCBI taxonomy): Eukaryota > Metazoa > Chordata > Aves > Anseriformes > Anatidae > Heteronetta > Heteronetta atricapilla. Next base: position 2,875,094 of record CM021758.1, read on the forward strand.
GCTTTGAGCAGGACATGTCTTACTCCTCTGGTAGTTACAGCACCCTCGCTGCAGGGGAGGAGAGATTTGCCAAGGAAACACCGCGGCTGAGTCACAGCCCCCATGCCTCCTTCTCTGGGCCTTCTTGACAATGCCCGGTGCCAGGCGAGGAGCAGCTGAAGAGCTGTGAGCACAATGAGCCGCCCAACCCGCGCGCTTTCCAACCACATTCCTGGCTGCTAACACAGCCGCTCTTCAAAAAACCCAACGGCAAGCTGCCTGCTGCTGGTGGCTGCCCCTGCACACCTGGCAAGGGAGGGAAGCAGCCCGAATCCTGCTCCAGCACCTCCCAACCTGCGCCAAACCCCAGGCTGGGTACGTTTCGCCCCGTGCTGGGCACGGTGGGCACAGCCCACGCTCGGACCCTCTTCCCTAACAGCACGCTGTCGGCGGGTTTGCAGGAACGCCTCGCTCTGTCTGGGCCTCGCCGAGCTCCCAGAAGCAAGGAACCGCCTTCGGCACGGCATGGCGGCGGGCGGCAGCGCCCAGCTCCGAGATGCGCATGGGGCTGTGGGCACAGGAGCAGCACTGGGGGGCTGGCAGCCAGGCCCCCTCCCCAACCACTGGGTCAGGCCCATCTCCCCCTGTCCCCCATCTCCCCCTGTCCCCATGTCCTGTAGGGCCCCCCGTGAGGTGCCACCACCCACAGCCCCCTTCTGGGGACCATCCAGCCCCACGTCCTCACCACCCCAGGCTCCTCACAGGAGCCCACCACATACCTGCAGCTCCCACCCCTCCCTCCCCATTGGCCAGGGAGGCACCCGCCGTGCCCCAATTGGCTCCCTCAGCTGCTCATCATGCCTGTGGGGTATTTAAACGGGGCGAGGCCCAGTCCTACCTGTGCTGCTGGTGCTGGTGGAGCTGTGCGGGCAGGTGAGGCAGGGCTGCTGGGGAGGGCGTTGGGGTTCAGGGAGGGTATTGTGGCTTGGTTCCATGTGGGGGGCATTGGGGGGGGTCCCCAAGGCTGGCTCCTGCTGTCCCGGGGGATCTGCAGCACCTTGCTGTAGGGGGCTCTTTGCAGCCTTACTGGGGTGGAGGACTGGGGTCTGAGCTGGCTCCATCTCTGGAATCAGTTCTTAGTGCTGGGGGAGAGCCCTGAGGTTGTAACACCCCGCTGAGGGGCTGGGTTCCCCTGTTGCTGCCCATGGGGCTTCTCTGCCTCCCTGAGAAGGCACAGGGCCATGTGTTGTCTCTGCTGCTTTCTGTTCTCTGGGGGTGGGAGAGTGACTTGGGGAGGGTTGTCTTCAGCTGGGCTTCTTGAGAGCCGCAGGTGGCGTCTCCCAGTGTCTGTGCCGCACGTGGCGTGTCTTGGGAAGGAGGTGAAAGGCTTCAAATGCTTCCTAGAGCCTTCTTCTAGCCCTGAGACGAGCTGCTGGCAGCAATACAGACCCCTGAGCCACATGCAGGCAGCTGCAGGTCTGAAAGCTCTTCTGCACGTGTTGGTTGGTGGAGACGAAAGCAGGACGAGGGGTCTGCAGGAGGAGGCTCTCCCACGCGGGGAGCGCGTGATGTGGGCGCCCGACAGGACATCGCCGCTGACCTGCGATCAGCTGGGCATTCCCTTCCTGTTGACGGTGCTGCCAGACCTGCCTGCAGCTATTTCACAGGGATGATCAGCAGCGTAGGCATGCTAATGGTGTTAACGAAGGGGAGGGCTGAAGTGACAAGGTAACTTCTTCCTTGCTCAAGAGCAGCCCTGTCTGCAGAGGGAGGCTGCAGCCCTGCACCGTTCTGCTGGCTTGCTGGAATGAGCACTTGACAAACTTGCTTGGTGTTTCTCAAGACTAACAGGATTCTTTATGTGGCTGTGAAGGACTTTGTTTCTGCAGTTGGTTCTGCTGAAACTGCCAGACTGAAGCGGCTGTTACTGACCCAGCAGGGTAGGTTTCTTGCTCTGCAAGTTACAGGTGCAGCCCAGAGCCCTGGGAGTTCTGTGCTCGTGGTATAATCTGTAAGTGGAAAATATGGGAAAGCCCAGTCCTACTTCAGGGAAGAAGGAACAGGGTTTTCTAGGAGCCTGGGTAGCTTAAGCACTAACCATCTCAAGGAGATGCTTTGTAAAAGCCACTGGATGTGATGTTTAATTTCCCTTGGAACAGGGGGAGCAAGCGATCCCTGCCTCCCACTAAAATAGTGGCACTAGTCTTTGAGGTTCCCTCATGCTGCTGACCCTTCCAGAAAGGTGGTAGAGGTGTAATCCTGCCAGCAATTCTGAGCCTTACGTCCCAGGGTCAAAGCCCAAATCACCTAATTCCCCTCCTAAATTTAACTCCTGCTTTCTGAGTGTTTGCCAATGCCTCCCTTGGCCGTGGGCAGTGCCGTTCCTCCCTGCAGCAGGCATCCCGTGACCCTGTTCTGCCGGCTGCGTTTAGGGTAACTGGGGTATCGGTGGCAGATCTGGAAAAGAATGCGAGTGAGTGCTCTAACCACAAATTAATACCTCTGCCCTGATTAGCCCTACCTGCTCATATCTAAATTGCTAAAATTAGCTTTGTTTTTCATGCTCATTAAGGAACTGATGGTTAAGCTATTGAACTAATCATGCTAGCTATGGCTCAATCACTTTTCCCAAAAGAAAACAATTCAGGAGGCTTTCTTTCCTCTTCACCCTCCCACCTATCCACAGTGCAACGCAGGCTAGCTTCATGGGGCAGAGCTTGTTTCAACAGGGAATAATGAAACCTTCTGCATGTTAAAGATCTAGTCTTATGTATGCTGGGCACCATTAGAGGCAGAGATGAGGGGAGCTGCTTACCCCAGCAGAAAAGTGCTCTTCTGCCAGGCACTGCGGTGGCTGGGACAGTCTGGCCCTTCGGCGTGCTGGTGCCAGGGCTCTTCCACTGCGTTCAGGCTTGTGCTGCGTTGGGCAACGACCAGTGGTTGTGTTATTGTGCCATGCCAGAAGTGCGCCCTGGGTTTCATCTTTCTGAAACTACCTAGTCTGAGAACTTCTTCCAGCGGTGACCTAACATTTCTGATGGAGCAATGGCATGAAACCATTGTCAAGACAAAGCTGCTGTGAGAACTGCCCGGTTTGTGTGAAACAAACCGAGCGGTGATGCTGCTTTCAATTTCCTGCGTGTTTTCCCACGCGTGGGGCGGTGGGCTGGCAGACAGGATTTCTCTGGGATTTCTGTTTACAACTGCCACGGCTCGAAGCTGTGCCTCTCCTCCAAAGGAGCGTGAAACAAAGGAGCTGTGGAGCTTCCGAGCGCTGGGCTTCCCTGTGATCTCTGGGCAAAATGAGGGCTGCTCAGCGCTTGTGCAGGGGAGAGCACAGAAAGAGAAAACAAAACCATGCTGTCCATATGACTCATGACTAGTCCACAGCACAACTCCTGGTATTGCAACCCGCCTGGATTCTTCCTCCAGAGGAGAGCAAACCACGTTCTAACACGATAGTGCTGTGAGGATTGTCACTGACAGTTGCATCCATAATTAAGGTGGGCTCCTGGTATCACAGAGGGTGATTCTAGCCTTATACTCATTCTTACATCAACCAGGGAGTTACTCCTGATTTATGCTAGCAACTAGAGTATTTTCATTTATTTCTTCTCCAGTTTGTTCTCTATGCTCACCATGACACTGAGGCTGGTAAGACATTCTGTGGCTTAAGTTTTTTCTACCTGTCTAGAAGTGAAGCAACTCAGCCGAGGGGTTGTTTGGAATGGTGTTGAAATAGTCGTGCTTTGCCCTGCAACAGCTCCACAGACTCATTCAGCCTACTCAGCTTCAAGAAAACAAACCTGTTCCTCAGCAGCACAAGAATAACTAAGTGAGCAAACCATGTGGACTTTGGGACCGAGGCTTTGCATTCAAGCCCTGTTTATGCTTGGAGCAGTCTTCTAGAAGTCTTCCCAGGCTGCTGAAGTGCGAGCTGTATTTCACGTGGTGTTGTATTAAGTAGCCCTCTGGGCAGGTTGGGCACCAGGACTGCCCAGAAGGGTGCTGGCTCTGGGCTTCCTGCTGGAGAGGATGGATGTTCCTATCTGTGATAACTCTTGCTGTGGACAGGTAGCGTTTGGCATCCCTGCCCTGAGTCTCACTGAAATGCCAAATAGTGGCATGTGTAACTTGGTAGGCTGCCAAGCCCCATGGCGTTACCTGCTGAGGATTTTCTTAGTTGTATTGTCAGCCCAGAGCCAGAAAATGTTTTTCACTGTTTGTTCTCCAGCTTTCCTGGTCCCAGAGCAAATGGGAACCTTACCCAAGTCAAAGTTGATGACAAGAAGAACTGTGTCACAGATCGTGTAGCTCTTTTGGCAAAGTCTGCCAAGGAGCCTGGAGTCGTCCTTGGCTTGGGAATTTTTTCCCACTGCAAAATGCTGTAGGAATTGTAAGAACAGGGATTAACTGGCATGGGAGGAAAGCAGATACTGCAATGAAGAACAAGTGTGCTGAAGTCTCTGCTGTGCCTGACTGAGGCAAGATGAGATGTAATCCTGGACTTATTGTGATGCTGGAGTGTCCAGATACCAGTGCAGTTCCAGGCTGGGGAGGTCCATATTCATTCAAGATATTGCATCATTTTTATACTGCAACTTCTGTAGTCTCATTAGGTAATGAGAATGCTTCTAGGACTTAGTATCAAGGGAAGTAAGGAGAAATTTGCCCTGTAGTTCTCCTAGCTGGGATGTAGGATGAGGACACAAGCTTTGAAGTAGATGGCTAGAATGCTACAGCAGCAAAACATAACCTGCCATTTTAGGAAAACTTAAACATTTTCATACTTCTTCCAGAGCTGTGAGACTTTCTGTTGCTGGAGTTGGTAGTGATGATAAAGAGGTGTAGTGGGACTACTCTAAAATTAGTAACTAAAATGAAAATAGAGTATTGGGAAAGTTCAGCTGTTTCTTCAACAGTTCATAATATGAACAGGATAATGGAGTCTAAAACAAACAATGAGTTCATCTTATGTAATTTTAGTTTTCATTTCAAAACTTACAGTAGTTAGATTTCATCAGGGCTTAGTGCAGCAGTAACTTGTCATGTCTGAGGCAATGTTCTTGTGGCTTATGCCACTAAACTTGCATCTGCAGGGTGCAGCTTTCCTTCATCCCAGTCCTTGGGCAGTAAAGAGCCTGTGCAGTGGGAAGCTGAACCAGGAATATCTTCGTAATGTTACGCACTTTCTCTGCAAAAGTTCTCACCCACTTCTGACCCTGCATCTTTGAAGCAAGTCTGATGTTACTACCAATTAAGTAGGATGCTTTGTTGAAAGTATTTAGCTGTGTGGGGATTGAGGGATGGGACCAAGCACCATTGTCTTGTCCTGTACAAGCATTTGGTAGGACTGTAGCTCACTTGAGGAAACTTAAGTTGTGCTCTAACTACTCTTAACCTTTCAGCTGCAGTTGAGTTCACTATGGCATCCAAGAAGACCACACAGAATCTGCCAGAGGCTGGGGGACAGCAGCAAGAGGTAGGTGCCAGACAGGTGGCTACTGAAACATGCAGCAGTTAAACTACCTGCTGACAGCTATGGTGGCTAGCTAACTTGTGTCAGCATCTCAAAACCACACTGGGAGCAGCAGGAAAAATTAAACAAATGAAGCTGTGGCTAAACCTAAACTCAATACCAAAGCTAACTTTTGTTGCTCAAGAAAAAATTCCAGGGCTGGCTCAAGTAATGCAAATAACTCTGAAATGTTAGCTGTTATCAGTCCTATTTCTACATCTGGGCTTGACGGTGCTAAAACCCAGTGACTCAGCAGTGACAAGTGCAGAGCTCCAACTTCTAATCCTGGCTTGTTGCTGACAAGGATTTGTCTTTGGGCAAATCCCTTCAACTCTTAACTTAAAAAGGGTGATGAGACGGACTGGGTGTTGCCATAGAACTTCTAATGTCTTGTATTCACTCCTCAGCTTGAGGCTGGCTCTCAAAAGTTGCTTGTTTCTCTCTGGTTTTAGAGTGCTGTCAATCGGGTGACCAGCCTGCCTTTGCTCAACTCTGCGTTCAACCTGGTCTCATCTGCCTACAACCACACCAAGGAGACACATCCTTGCCTCAGCGGTGTCTGCAATGTGGCTGAGACTGTGGCTGCTGTTGCAGTAGGGAGTGTGGTTGGTGGGGCACAGCCCATACTAAACCAGCTCGAGCCACAAAGTAAGCAAGGAGGCTGGGGAGACCCTTCCTGCATAGAAGGGAGTAGGTGGCAGGGGAGCTTCAGGGGCCTGTCAGGTGACATCAGTCTCCTTTAGCACACTGGTCAAGTTAATTACAGGACTGAGTCATCCACTGTTCCCAGCTGTTGAATAAATCAACTGAATTTGATGGACTTGATATTACTAGCAGAAGTGAAGCTTGTCTAGTGGTTTCTTTAAGTCAGTAAAAACTACTCACCCTTTTTTTACTGTTCTGAGCTATAAACATCCCATCTGGTAGTATCAGTGTCCCTTCTGGATATTGCTCAGTCTCTTATCCCAACCCTTTCCAACCCTTTAACCATCCTGCTCACCAGAGACAAGCACTATACTGCACTGGGAGTGAGGAGCAGCCCATTGCTAGAAAGCTGGGAAGGCGAAATGGAGACTGAACCTGCTTGAGCTGAAAGGCTCGCTCACTTCTTAGTGAGACACCCCACACGTGCTGCACCCAAGAGCAGTGATTTTTATTTGTGTTCATAAGTATCCCGTGTGGGTCATTTTAGGGTCAAAAATCCCTCTGCAAACTCAAGACTAAACTGGTACCTCTCCTTTTTGTCTAGTTGCACTTGTAAATGAATATGCTTGTAAAGGACTGAATCAGCTGGAGGAGAACTTGCCTTTTCTTCAACAGCCAGCAGATAAGGTAAAGTAAAAACTTTTCCTGGGGAAGCCATGGCTTGTTTTTTTGCTTCTTGAAACTCTTATGTGTTAAGACGAACTTGGGGAAATAAACTTGAGCAGCACTGCTCTGTGAGGTCAGTCTCTGGTATGGGCTAGGGGACTTACTGCTGGCTGGTGAGGGCTGGGGATATGGCTTCAGCATGTAGGAATGAACACATCCCTGTGGGAAACTGGGAAAATACAAGAGCACAAGCACAGCTTAGCCATGTGCAAAAACCACTTCAGGGCTTATTTCAGGAGAAAATAAATCTATGACCCTTCCTGTTGTAGGTGATCTCAGACACCAAGCAGCTGGTTTCCACCAAAGTGATATCTGCCATGGATGCTGCCTGTGAGGCAAAAGAAGCAGTGGCTGATAAAGTGACTGAAGCTGTGGATCTCACTAAAAATGTTGTTGGGGACAGCGTTAAGCTGACCCGGTCAGTGGTTGCCTCCAGTGTTAGCAGTGCTGTGGAGGCTGCCCAGGGTGCCAAGGACCTCATGACCAACAAGGTGACTGAAGCAGTAGACCTCACTAAACACATTGTGGAGGACAGC
>CM021758.1:2882507-2936745 GCA_011075105.1 Heteronetta atricapilla
AGGTGACTGAAGCAGTAGACCTCACTAAACACATTGTGGAGGACAGCGTTGGTCTGACCAAGTCTGCAGTTTCTTCCACTATTGCCAGTGCTGTGGAGGCTGCCCAGGGTGCCAAGGAGCTCATGACCAACAAAGTGACAGAGGCTGTGGACCTGAGTAAGCACATTGTGGAGGAGAGCGTTGGACTGACCAAGTCTGCAGTGGCATCTACTATTGTCAATGCTGTGGAGGCTGCCCAGGGGGCCAAGGAACTGGTGACCAACAAGGTGACAGAGGCAGTGGATCTAACTAAAGTGGCTGTTCAGGATGGTGTTGAGAAGACTAAATCAGTGGTGACTTCTACAGTCAATATAGCCCTGGATGCTGCATATAACACCATAACTAACAAAATAAATATGGCCCTTGAGCAGAGCAGAGAGGCCATCCAGGAGAGTGTGGAGATAACTAATGCAGTGGTGAACAACAGTGTAAGCACAGCCAGGGCAGTGGGCCAAGCAGTGGCAGGTGGTGTAGAATCTGTCCTGGGCATATCGGAAGATCTGGTGGATCACTACCTCCCCATGACACAAGAGGAACTAGGTGAGAAAATGGTTAACTGGCGGTTGTAAATGCAAAGCCTTTCCTACCTGACTAGAGAGCACCTGATGCTGCGAGTCATCTGAAGTAGGCAGGTAGCTCTGAATTTGTCATCAACTTGGCTTTGTCAACATTGACTGTCCACATGCTGCAGGACAGAGTTCAAGCATTTGCTAGCTGTTTCTTGCCCTTTAGCCTCAAGACAAATCTGTGGGTGCCTGCTTCAACCTATCTGTCAAGTCTGCTTATCTGGAGAGAACCCTGAGAGGGGACTAGCCTACCTTTGACATCTGAGCAACTGCAAATGCCTAGTGTTTATACAGCAAGCTTCAGCCTTCGTGTCTTACAATGGGAGCTCTTACCTCTTTTTTCGCTGCTCTTCACAGCTGGGGGAGTGGAGCACAGCTACATCTCTGTTCTTATTTCCTCCAGGTAAACTTGCCACTGCTGAGGGATTTGGTATGGCTTCTGTGGAGGAGCAGAAACAGCAGCAGAGTTACTTCATTCGTCTGGGTTCCCTCTCTAACAAAGTCCGCCACAGAGCCTACCAGCACTCCCTGAACAAGCTGCAGCACGTTAAGCAAAGAATCCAGAACACACTCTCACAACTACAGCTGGCAATAAACTTGGTACCAACAGTTTTTTTTTCCTTTTTCCTCCCACTTGTAGTCTTCCTGCTGTAATAACCAGATGTAGGTGCTTCTTCCATCCTGCACCCAGCTGCATGTCCTTCTGGGCCCCTCCCTGTCTGAATTGCTTAGGACCACTTTTGCTTCACTGATTGTATGTGCTTGCAATACAACTCCACCTCTCATTTTTCCCATCAGATTGAATCTGTGAAAAAGGAGGTTGGCCAGAAGCTTCTGGATGGTCAAGAGAAGCTCCATCAGCTGTGGGTGGACTGGAGCCTGACCCAACCCAAGGGACCCCAAGTTAAAACAGCCTCCCAAGCAGAGGTATACCTATGCAGGTGTATGTAATCAGGCCTCTTGTGGATGGTGTGCATCTCATCTGCTATAGTAGTTGAGCTGTATTTCTTTCCCAGCAGATAGAATCACGGACTTTAACTATGCTGCATATCATCACCCAGCAGCTACAACGTGCTTATGAGAATCTGAAAGTCAGCATCCATGGCCTCCCCAGCAACATTCAAGAAGCTGTGCATCAGGCCACTCGAAATACCCGGAAGCTCCACGCTTCTCTTTCCAGTGCTAAGTCCTTCCAGGACCTCTCCAGCACCACCCTGGCTGAGAGTCGGGACTATGTGGTAGAAGCCCAAGGGTCTCTAAATGACCTGCTTCAGTACGTAACTCAGAATGTCCCTCTTAACTGGTTGGTGGGTCCCTTCAGGGCAATAGCAAAAGAGGATAGCAGAAAGGAGAAGAAAGATATGGCTGATATAAAATGTCCTGCCTTGGAAAAGGCTGCTACATCAAAGGAGGTGGCAGAGATGCCTGAAGAACCAAAGGGAGTGAAAACAATTCTGGGGGAAGTGTGTGAAGTACTAGAGAAAATAGAAGAGAAGCTAGAGAGAGACATGGAGGTGGAAATGGAGGAGGCATTGGCTGCAAAGGAGATAGTAACTAATGCACCAAAGGAAGATCTCTGAAAAATTCCATCCTCTCTGGCCAAGGCCCCTTGGCTAGAACATAACTTGGTCTTTTATTCTTGTGCCCAACTGCTGATCATGCCAAGTGTGCCTGTCCCAGGCTGAGCAATACATAAGATGTAGGTTGTGAGACTTGATGACCAAGCAGGGGTGATTCCGTATCTTGACTTTTTTTAAGCATGCTGCTCTGAAAGGGGCAGTGGAGGGCCTGTACTTTGGACCTTTAAGTCAGCACAGCTGTGTGTGTGAGTGGCTAACTCTGGGTGAGAAGTGGTCTCAAGTTATTTTTAATGTTGGGTTTTTAATGAATTAATCCAAGCTGTGGAGATTTTAAAGAGGATAATGCACTTGACCTTTAATAGTGTTTCCCTCCTACAAGTTTAAAACTACACAGTACAGCTGCTACTTCCTTTCTGACTGTTGTGCTTCCTGAGAAGCTCAGCCCTGCAGCAGACCGGGAGCAAGAGGCTTCTTCTCAAAAGAGACTTCTCTTCATGGTCAGCAAAACAGTTGATTTTTCACAGAGGAAACACTTGGCAAGGTGGGATTTTTCTTTTAAGGGTGCTGATTTGCAGTGGGACTGTCTTTCCTAGTCATGTAAATGACTTCAGGAATCCTCTGAGTGTGTGTAACTCTGTCAGTGATGTATTTTGCAGCTTTTGCCAGGAGTTATTCTGCCATGTTTATATTCAGTCATTAAAATAGAGATAGATACTGCTATTTTTTCCAAGCAAACAATAATTTGTAGTCATCTGTAATATAACTTATTTTGTCCTGGTATGGCACCATGGCTAGCACTAGAGTAATGGCAATGAGGCTTCAAAATAAAGCTTGAACTGCTGTCAAATGTGTTTCTTCTGTGTGTAAAGCTGCAGCATCATGTTCTCTCCCTGAGCTGTGGGTGGGGGGAAGCTCACATTTAACAACTCCCTTCTCGTTATTCTCACCCAAATGCTCTGCCTCAAGCTTCAGAAGAAATGGATTTTGGCAGGGCTGTCTGTCCCTGTACACGTACCCCACGGTATCTGGTACCTCTCCAGCCCCATCTCCATTGTTTCATGCTGCCACCCCAGAAGTAATGCCGACAGCCTCTCGCTAGAGGAAAGTGTCGATGTCCTGGCACAGCTTCTCTTGCCAGCTTGGCTTAAATACTTAAATAGCTCCGGGAGGTTTCCTGGGGGAGGACCGGCCTCCTAGGCCCATGCCGGGGCGGCTGCAGGAGCCCAGGCCCGGGCTGTGCTGTGCCCGCTCCGCCCCGGCCCGGAGGCCTGGCCCCGCTCCGCCCCGGCCGGGCCCCGCCGCTTCCTCGAGTGCTCTCAGCGGGCTCCCAAGGCCCGGCTTCAGCCCAGGCTCGGCGAGAAAAGAAGCCGAGACCCGGAGGCCGCGGCCCGGCCGGGGAGCTGGGGCGAAGCGGCCCCCGGAGCAGGACCCGCCGCAGGTAGGCTGGCCCCGGCCCCTTCCCCACCGTCGGGGCGGGGGGGCTCGGGTGGCAAAAAACGGGGGAAAAAAAGTGTAAAAAATGCTGGGCTCAACGGGAGCGGGGTCACGGCGGGGTCCTGCCCCTCATGGCCAGCCAGGTCGGCTGGAATGGTGGAGGGGCACCGCGAAAGGCAGCAGAAATTGGGGTGAAGAGCGGGGCCTCTTGCTGAGTCACAGAGCGGAAGGGCACCGCCGAGTTTCAAAGGTCTTCCTCTGCTGTTTCGAATGCCCGGATCGTTTCACAGAATCAGACATTTCATTGAAGGAGCCGTTAACTTCCTCAGGTTTAGCTTGAGCTCACTTGTTATGCAATTAGAGGATTTTTGTGAGATATAAACAATTTGAAATTACAAACTTTCCCCAGCTGAGAGCTATTTTTAAACACCACGGATTCCTTTAAATAGAGAGAGCTTGTCCATCACGGTGTGAGTGCCGGGGAGCCTCCGCGAGCAGCACCCCTCTCGCTGCCAGCACCGCTGCCCTCCGGTACCGACAGGTCTGCCGCTTAATTTAACCCTGCTCAGCTGGCTCTGGTGAGTTCAAAGGCTTAAGAGAGCTCAGGGATTAGACACGGACAGAGATTGTGTCAGTGTCTACAATTACATTAGATAGCCTGAGAGCAGATGTGTGTGGGCTATGGGCCACCAACTGTCCTGGCAGGGTGTGAGTGATTTGAAAGGGGTTCCTCTAGGCGTGCTTTATTTCCCAGCTGCCCACTGCCAGGAGCCTGTGATGCCCCCGGCATCAGACACGGTGCTGAAGGGGCCCCTGGAGGAAACGGGTACTTGGCTGTACCCACAGAGGTTGCTGGTGTATCTGTAAGCACTAAAGGGATGCAAAAATATTTCAGAGCTGCGAGGGAGAGCCTGGGAGCTCCCCGCCTCGCTCGTTCTGAACGTGTTGCGCTGTGTTCTTTTCACAGGTTCATCTGGCCCGTTCTTCAGGACGCAGACGTCCCAGTTCTGAGATGAGTCCCTGAGCAGCAAAGAGCTTTTGTTTGCGCAGCACATGAAGTACAACCAGGACGTCACAAAGCACAGAGCTCCAAATGCTGTAATATGCTTTTCCCATCCATGCTGCTTCAGTCCATCATCTGGGCCACGAGCTGGTGAGATGGCACAGAACGTCAAGTTCCAGCCGAGCTTTGAGGACGTTCTTAATATTCTATCCCAGATCCCACAAGATAAACTCCTTGGCCTCAAATATAAACTGAGGCATTTGATATCTGGGCGCAGCAGCACATTACTGCAAGCCATGGTCCTGCTCACTCTGGGACAAGAAGCAGATGCAAGGATTTGTCTGAATGCCCTAGGAGATGACCGGGCAGCCTTGTATATCCACCAGACCAAACTGGGCCCTGCAGGACTGCAGAAAGATGGGGAGAATTTGCAGCCCCCCCAGCTGGATGCAGGTGCCATGGAACTGCTGGCACAGATCTACTCGCTGCTGGCAAAGGAAGAACTGTGCAGTCACGAAGCTGTGGTCAAAGCTGACCAGGCTGCCACCAAAGCTTGCAGTGCCAGCAGGGATGCTCAGGACACACTCAACAGCGTCCTGGCTGCGGAGCAGAAAAAGTGTGGCTCAGCTATCAGCACTGGGGGTTCCGACAGCAAGTTTCAGACACTGAGATCTGATGTGAGCACAGGATTTCTCCAGAAGACCATCCCAAACAGCGTGGTGAAAAGCTCCCCAGTGCAGATTAGAGCTGCCTCAGACCCCTCGGGTCCAAGGACCTTGCACTCTTCATTGAGCTCTGCTTCTTCGACCAATCTCCAGATCAGTGAGTCGCCAACAGCTATTTTTTGCATGCAGCCTCCTTCCCGCGAGCCCAGCCGGCTGTGCGACAAGGACAGCAGCAGTGTGAGACAGCCTGCTAGAGACAGGCAGAGCCACAGCCTGCAGGAAACAGGCTGGGCAAGCAGCTCCAACGCTCATCCCAGGCTGGGCACAAATGCCCAGGTCCCCCAAGCGGAGAAGGCTCTGCAGGTCGGGTCCTGCCATCCGTCTCTCCCCATTCCTGAAACACAGCTGCCCACGCTAGGTGCTGTCAGCCAACCTGTTGAAACTAGTGACATTTCCAGCATAGTGACAGCAGAACCGCCAACACTTAAAGAAAGCAGGGACCAAAAGCAAGAACTATCGACAGGTCCTCCTGATTCAAGAACCCCAGTGGATGCTGGTCCTGCCTGCACGCCCACAAAGGACTCCTGTGTTTCAGTGGGCAGTTCCAGCTCTGCACCTGCTTCCACTTCATCCTGTTCTTTTCCTCCTCATACCTATTCCTCTTCAACCCTTTCCCCTCTTCTTTATGCTACTCCTTACAGCTTACCACATCCTTCTCCCTTCCACTCACCCCCCTCTCCAGCCTGCCCTCCTCCTTTCCAAACTGTGAAAGCAGCATCGGCATCAGAGCCAGACAGCGGAGAGGGAAAGTTCTTCACTTTTGTTATTCTGCACGCTGGGGAAGACGAGCATGTTGCCTGTCGAGTGAAGAACCTGCTGGAGAACATGGGGGTTCCCAACGGTGCTACGTTCTGCGAGGACTTCCTCGTTGCAGGACACGGCCGCCTGAGTTGCTTTCAGGACGCTTTGGAAAACTCTGCTTTCATCATCCTTCTGCTGACCAAGAACTTCCTGTGCCACCTGTGCATGTTTGAAACAAACTCAGCTCTGATGGAGTCCATCCAGCGACCATCCAAACGCAACTCGGTCATCCCTTTTGTACCCAAAGAGAACCCCCTGGAGCGGAGTGAGATCCCCAGCATACTCAGTGTGCTGGTGGCCTTGGATGAGAACTCTCCGGGGTTTGCCAGGGTAGTGAAGAACACCTTTACCCCCAGCAAGATCAACGAGAGGAAAGCCATGTGGTGCCAGATACACCAAGTCCGAGAGCTCAAAAGGAAACAACAGCTGTGTAAGGATCAATACCAAACCCTGCAGAACTTGGGTGCTTCGAACCTTGGCTTCCTTCCCCAGGTGCCTCCGTCGGAAACACGGAGCTTAGAGCAGCTGCTGGAACAGCTCAGGGCTCACCAGTTGGCCCAGCAGTGCTGTCCCCCTTGGGCCACGTACTGTCCCCCTGCCGCCACATACCCACCTCCCCCGTCTGCTCAGCTGGGTCCCTCTCCTTCCCACCCGTTTCATCTCCCGTCGGGCTACCACAACGTGATGCCGGATTCGGGAGGTGCCCAGCCCATCATCATTCAACACGCTCGCATGGTTCAGATTGGGAACCACAACACAATGGAAGTGAAAACTGCCGCACGGGGCCCGCAGGACAGTGACAAAGAATCCACGGAGAATTCTTGATCAGAGATGCAGGAGGTCAGCCAGGGCCAGAGACACGTTTCATTTCAAACCCTAGATTATATTCTGCTGGAACTGGGACTGCTCGTATTTCACTGGGGGTAAAAGGTGCCGTTTTGTGGAATATGGGAGAAAACCACTTCCTTTTGCACTGGAAAAAAAGAGGTTGCAATCTCCCGGGACTACTATCCATGTGCTTATTTTCAAGTAACTTAGAAAACTATTTTCCTGATTTTCTGAGGGCTGCTGGAAGGTTTTAGAAATAAATTTTAATTAATTTGTGTTTCTCCGGTTCTTTCCTGCAGAACTTAGAAAGGGGCAGTTGGGGATGTCTGGAAAACTGCATGTTCGTACCTCTGGGGTGGAGGGGGCTGGGAGATGGCACATCTGGGTTCTGCTTCGTAAGTGATTTGAGGAAAAATCTTCAGGGGATGCTTTGGGGAGTCACCGTGGCCTCCAGTCAAGGTGCTAAGCACCACGAGGTCCCACTGTTTTCTTCTGGCGGTCCTCTCTGCTCCTGGTTGCACAGCGTGCTGTTGGCCCTTCATACCAACACCTACTTGGTGTGCACGGCTGCTTCCCTTGCAGCAGCACACCAGCGGTGCCATATCCCCCGCCCTGGCACAGCAGCCTGGGAAGCTGCACAAAACTTGCTTCAAAAACTTCTGAGAGGCTGCAGGCCTCTGGGCTGAGGCACCAAGAGATCGCTGCTCTCGGTTCCCCTCTGAAACTGCAAAGAGAGAAGCTTTGTGTTTGTGAAATAATTCCCATGTGCCCCTGCAGACGTGGGTCAAGGACAGTATTTTTGTAGTTAAGACAACTCTGTTCGACTCCAAGGGCTGAGATTACACACCAGGCATGAGGTTAAAGAAACGTTGCAGTACAGCTGTGCGTTGGAAATGCAATTATTTGATGAAGGCAGCATGGAGAGGGGGAAGTTTTGGAGGAATTCTGGAGGCAGCAGTGTGTTCTCCACTCTTACCTGTTTTTAAAAGGTCAGAAACAGGATCGGGCCCTGTTAGAGTGGCTGCTGTACAGAGAAATGTCCCTACCAAGATTACCGATTACCCCATCTATTGGTGTTACCGCCTTTGAGGGAAAAGACTCAAAACCAAAAGCGTTGACCAGAGCATGACAGGAGTGGGGAAAGGCTGGTAACGGGGGAGATGTCCTGCAGGCCCCAGGCCGTGGCTGTACGAGACAGGCTTCCCCTGAGCTTTGAACACAAGGAAGGCATCTGAGGCCAAACGCCAGAGCCCTCGCTCAACCTCTGATGGCTTCTGCCGTGGCTGTTTGCCTGGTCTGTCAGTAGAGGTCAGCCCAAAGCCACCAGGCGTCTAGAAATGGGACTGCTCCCCCGCCGAGGGGAGCCAAGGCAGCAGCAGCCACTGCTCCGGGGTCTCCGCGGGCTGCAGGGCGGCTCACCCCACTCCTCAGCCCAGGAAGAGCCAGAGAGCTACCAGGTCCTCGATAAGGAGGGTTGATGCAAGTGATAGAGGGGACGGGACTCTGTTCCTGGTATTTCTGCAGACTTTTGCATGTTCGGGTCTGGATACTTGCCCCAGGATGTTTCAAATCGAGAGAAGGCAGCGCTGTCTGGAAGCCAACAAGCAGGACCCCTGCAGGCTGTCCTGGTCCCGTCCTCCTGTACCCAAGCAGGGCACTCACAGCGCCTCATTCTGGGTTAGTCTTTGTCCAAGAACCACCCCATCTTTGCAACCAAAAACTGCTTAAGAAAAACATGAGTAAGTCCTCAGAGAAAGACTGTTGGGGTGATTTAATTCCCTCTCAGGCAGCAACATTAACCTAAAGACTATTCAGTTCTCACCCTTCCCCTCTGGCTCTGCCCATCTCAAACACTTTCTATCCATAGCACTAAAAGCTGCCATCGCTTATTGGCTTCCAGCTTTGCAACAGTTTGGCTTTTACCTTTGAAGAACCCAGTGCCAATGGATTTAACTCCTATATGCCTTATAGAGTCTGTCGGAAGCCTCCGAGTGACTGGATTCCTTCTAAGCATGGGGAAAGAAATACCCTAATTTCTCTACATCACCTTTGTTTAAATCGATGTATTACTGCACCTCCTGACACGCTGCAGTTGTTGCTGTGCAGCCACCAGGACAGTCTCCCTTTGGGAGGAAACATACGCATCCCTCCTTCCCCAGCTACCCTGCTTTCTAGAAATAGATGTCAAAACTGGCCAGCTGGAAGCTGCTCTGGCTTGTAACAGTCACACTGAGTTTGCCCTGACTGGAGAAATGGATAAAGACACATCAGCAGACCGCAGTACCCTCTGCAGGATTGTGTGCGTGTTTTCTGAAGCTTACTGTGCACGGAGGGCCAAGAGGCTCACAGGTTGTTGGGAACAACTTCCACGTATGAGCCACATCCGTTCTGACCGCAGCAGCAGGTTCGCTGATCCGTGTTCAGGGCCCTCTTTGCTCACCCTGCAAAGGAAGCTCTGTCCCCCAGGCCTTGTTTCCACCAGCATGCACGTGTGCTTGTGACCCTCTGATTCTTGCCCAGTTTCTCTGTGAACCTGAGAAATGCTGATGCAGTTTCCCTATCTTTATGCTCTAGGCTGCTTTGTAAACACCGATCAGATGTCATTAGGAGGTTCCGGAGAGCTCCAAAGATATCCACAGAAAGGCACCAGCAACCGGCCCCAGGGAAGCCCTGGGTGACTTTCTCACCCCTTTGCCATTTCTAAAGAAACCTTTTTTTTTTGGACTGCTTTATTGTCAAGGGAAGCGACCACAAGTTAGGGATTTTGGTATGTTATTAAAAGAGAAGAGCACCTCTTAGGCTGCAAGAACAAATAAAAGGCAGGCATTTCATTCATGGAAGCGTACAGAAAGGCTCCTGGAGAGAAGTGTGCTACAGGAGGATCTGTAGCCCTCAGTGATAAAACCCCATTCTTTGCCCAAGATAATTACTCAGATAACAAAATCACCCTTTCCCACTGCTTCATTTGCATCAAAAGATAAAGGTGTCCTTTAAGTGTCAGTGTTATCCTTTTTCAGGGGAAATGTTTACAGCTGCTGTTCAGATTAGCTCTTCCCATGAGGAAATTCAGATGAAATGAAACAATCGAGCCTGTTGATTGCAAACGCCCAATATCACCACATCCACAAGCGTACCATCGCTAGGAAACAAGGAAGAGCTGAAAAGAGAGGCTTACCAGCAAGAAGTCCAAGGCACTTGCATTCTAGCAGCCATTTTTTTTATTATTATTTAAAGTTAAGAGCGCTCATCAGCTCACAAATTAACAAATTCCATTCCTGCAGTTTAGATTGTTTCAGCCAAAATGAGGAAAAAAAAATAGAATGCAGCTAAACTATGTCTGCACTTTACATCTCAATAAAAGTTAAACCTCCTTGCTTTATAAATAAAAGTTATAGTTAACACTGCAAAATGTAATGGCAGATCTACCGTATCTTTAAGGGCAGAGAGCACTGGATTATTGAGGCTTATGGATACGCTGGCTTATAAATACACATAGAGAAGCTTCAGAAGCATACAGTGCGTGGTTGTTTATCAGGGGTCTGCACTCCCGGTCTTGCCCTTTCCCAAAGCTCTGAGGCAGCTGCTTCACCCTCGCCTGTGCTTTCCATTCTGCCCGGGGCCAAAATATGAGCCACGGGGTGCCAAAGCCCAGTCACTCCCCCTGCGAGAAGATAAACTGCTGGAACAGCGTCGTGTTTACCGCCACTGTTTACCACCAAGGAGGCTTCTGCTAATGGGGGCAAATGCCTACGCTGAGACTACAAATTTCAAGAGAGAAGACAAGCTGTGTGTGGATTCTAATTAGAAAAAGGAGCTCGTCTGAACAGAAGCCAAATGAGATTCCAAATTCAATCCTTGAAGTAGCACCATCCTCAGTGAAGTTACAAAGAGTCAGAAGCCAAACCCAGATGCTAAGAACCCACCCCACGGAGAGGTCTTAGAATGGGACAACTCACAGAGCCCGCTGGGCTGACACCAACAACCTCAGAAGGCAGCCGTAACTTGCATTTCCTTCTTGCTTCCTCCTGCAGACCACCCTCATGCAAACATCCCCCGCTCACTCGCTTTAATAACCCCCCCGAGCACCACCTCACTACAGGTACCTCCCATCCTAGAAGGGCGTGCGTGAGCACATCCTCACAGATGGTTCAAAGGGCGCGGGTTTGGCTCCGAAACCTGGTGGTACCCCTTCAGCACAGCTCAACCTGGGCTCTGGAGCTGAAGGACCCCGCGTGGGGGAGCTTATGCGTGCAGAATGGGCAAGGCAGGGGGCTGAACTCCACATCAGCACCTCGTTTCTAAGGTCGCAGTTTTTCCTCCCCGCTCGTATAAACCAGTTATCTATTGATGAAACTATATAACCAGAACTGACCTTACTACATCTTACAGGGTTGAAGTAGTCTTGCAGCATAGATAGGGCCTGGCTCTACAAGAGAAAAAATAACCCAGGTTTATGCACAATCATTGAAATCTCAGGCCTTTAACACCACTTGCTACACGGCCAGCCAAGAGGGGAAAACGTCCTCAGCATACCCAGCCCTAGTGTCATGCAAGGCAGCTACCTCAGCAGAGAACAAGCCACGCGGCTGTTAGACTTTTACCGTACCAAATCTGAGAAGGGAGCGGGGAAAGAATTAGTTGGAAGGTATTTTATTCCTCACTTACATTCCTATCTATTCAGTATTTGGGATGGGAGGGGCTAGAGCACATATGTGATGTGTAGCTGCTCCAAAGCTTAACGCTGTGTTAATCCAGCACTAACGGGAGAGGCAGCAGATCCCAGGGATCTCCATTTTCCTTCCTTCTCAGGGTAAGATGGTTGGTATGGGAAAGGACAGGGGCTGCAGCCTTCTCTGGATACAGTGCACTGGAGTTATCTAGTACCTGAAGATGACAACAATGAGGGACAGCCATGAGCTCGAGCCTCCTCCTCCCCTACCCCTGCACACGCCAGCTTGATGGTGACAAATGAGGACAAAGCTCGCAGCCCATCTCGGCACGGCAACGGCCTTCCACATCCAGACAAGGACGGCCCGAGATCTCAGGCTGCTCTACCTCTTCGGGGTGAAACAGGTGAGGGGAAAGGCTGGGTGCTTCAGCTCTCCCGCCCTAGTGCAGCTCAATGAAGGCTTCCAGTTCCTCAGGGATGAAACCCTTGTAGGGAATCTTGTGCTTGTCCAGGGCGCGAGCAGCAAGGCACTGGAGGGTGATGTAATTGAAGGGCTGCATCATGCTCTTGGTGAGCAGCTTCTCATCCAGCAGCTCATAAGCAGTCTGCTTGAAGGCATTGGTTGCGTCCATATGGGCTCCAGCCTCCATCAGGGCACTCATGATCAGCGGGCAGTTGTTGCGGGCAGCAACGTGCAGCGGGGTGTTGTTGTCATAGTCGCGGCTGTCTGGGTCAGCCCCGCACTCCAGAAGCAAGTTCACGACGTGGAGCGAGGGGAACTTGCCCACTGGGTAACGTCCCACCGTCGTGGTATCTCTGTCCACAGCCATATGCAAAGGAGTGAAGCCATTCTTGGCGCGGGGGCTGCACTTCAGCAGGCGGTAGATGGTCTGGCGCTTCTGGTGTTCCTGCTCTGGGGTGCACTCCACCTTCTCCAGCAGGAAAACCAGGTGGAGGATAATGGCCAGCGTCTTGGTGAACTGTGCCGAGTCAACTACAGGGTCCTTGCCGTGCACGAGCGCCCTCTCCACCTCCCGGACGCCTTTGCTCAGTACTCCCATGAGATCGGAGAAGCCCAAGTGGGTCGCTAAAGTGCCTTTGGAGCGGTCCTGAAGCACATACGAGAAAAGCTCAGCAAAGGAAAGGAAACTACTGGCAGTCATCGGGCTGAGAGGCTCCAGGTTGCCTTGCTGCATGTCCAGGGCGTACTTCCACAGGTTAATGCAGCGTTCGAAATTGCCAGAGTCAGCATAGACTGCCCCTCGGTAACGGATGTAATACGAAGTGTCTGGGTGCGAAGGCCCCAAGATGCGCTCTCTGATCAGCAGTGCCTGCATGCGCATCTCATCTGGATCAGTAATCAAGGCTTCCAGTTCCTCCAGCGAGCTCACTTCCCGTGAATAGTCGTACGCCAACACCAGCTGCCGGGGCTCAGGTTTAGGCAGGTACTGCCCGCCCTCGTATCGAAGCTCCATTGCTCTTCGCCAGTACTTGTGGGCTCCCAAAAGGTCACGTTTCTTATCCACAAACGTGGCACCCAGCAACTCCAGCGCTTCCACAGCAGCCTCTCGAGTGCAGAACACATTAGGAACCTGCTGCTCATCCTGACTGGAAGCTGAGGCACAGCATCTCTCGTGCCCCTCTTCTTCGCCGCCCTGAGGAGCTTCCCGACCGGCACTGCAGCACCTCTGATGGCTCCCACCTGAAGCACAGGTCCCGTTTTGGTTCCCTGCCTCCTCTTCCTCCTGCTGCAGCCCTCCCTGGATGAGGTACTCCACAATATTGGTGTGACCGGTGACACTGGCAGCTAGCAGAGGAGTCATGCCATAACCATCTTTCTCCATGCGAGCTTTGGAGCGGAGCAGTAGCTGCAGGATCTCCAGGCTGCCAGACTCGGCGCAGTCGTGCAGGGCCGTGTTCCCCTTCACGCTCCGGCGGTTGACATCGGCCCCTTTCTCTAGCAAGTACCGTGCAATCTCCCGGTGCCCTTTATAGCAAGAGATCATCAAACACGTGTGTCCGTGCCGGTTAGCTACTTCCAGGTCGGCCCCGCGCTCCCCGACTAAGTAGCGCACGATCTCCAGGTGCCCATCAAAGCAAGCAGCCCGCAGCGGCGTGGAGTTGGTCAGCGTGGTCTGGTTCACCGAAGCGCCGTGATCCAGGAGGCTGCGCACCACCCCCAGGTGCCCGGCCGCAGAAGCCGCCCAGAGCGGCGGGGCCCCCTCGATGGTCTCTCCATCGAAGTTGACGGAGCCGCCCTCCTCCACGCGGGCTCCGCAGTGATCCAGCAGGTACTCCACCACCTCCAGGTGCCCGTGCCGGGCGGCGATCAGCAGCGGGGTGCTCCCACCCCCGGGGCCGTCGCCACCTCCGGGGCCTGCCGTCAGCGCCTCCAGCTCCTCCCGGCTCCGGCTGCCCAGCAGCTTCTGCAGCAGCTTCAGCTTCCCATCGCGGGCCGCGTTGTACACGGCCGTGCGCAGGTCCATGGCGACGGGGGCCGCGGCGACCGCACCGGCGACCGCACCGGCCACCTCCTGGCCATGGACCGGCTCCTCCGCGCCCCCAGCTCGGCCCGGGGCAGGCGGTGGGCGAGGGCGGCCCCCGGGGGACAAGGAACCGCTACGGGACCGGAGCCATGCGGCCAGCCGCCCCTCGTCCCGCCGCAGCAACCTTCAGTCTCTTCGCCCGGCCGCCATCTTAGGTTGTAACGCGAAACAAAATGGCGCCCGAGCGGGACCGGCGGCGGGGCAGGAGGAGGAGCATGGGAAATGGAGTCCCGCGCGCGGAAGTACCCGGCCGGCCCCGCGGGAGCGGCTCCCCGATGGACTCAATTTCCCGGCAGGCAGCGGGAAGGGGGGTGTTGCCGGATACCACGAGAGGTGCCGGGACCCCACGCGGGGCATCTTGGGAAATGTAGTCCGGCCGGGCCCAAAGGGCAGCCTCTCCCCAGGGATCCCGGGGGGAGCGAGCCGCCTTTCCCAGCGTCCCCCGCGCTGCGGGGCTGCCGGGGGAGGGGGGAGCGGAGCGCAGCGCGAGCGGCGCTGAGGGGAGGCGGCCGGGGAGGGCTGGCCCCAAAGCGGCCCCAAAGAGCCGCGGGCGGGGAGCGCGGCCTGGGGCTGGGGGAGCGGGGCCGGCCCCGAGATGCGGCAAAAAAGCCCCGCCGCCTGGGCCTGGGGACCACGGGACCTCGGACGAGGCGGCCCGAGGTCGCTGTGCCAAGCAGAAGTGCTTTTAGCTTTAAAAAGCGTTCTGTGACATTCCAGGGGCAGGTTTCATCGTAGGTTTTATTTCTGTTAAATACCTCGAAGTGATCGAACTCCGAAATTAAACGGCTACACGGCATGCTAGTACAGCACCAGTCCAGCACATTTTTCAAAAGAATTGTAGCGTTTTAAAGTGTGCGGCTTGTTTGCTGAGGAGACGTTGGCCTGGAGGTAGCAGAGCTGCCCGTCCAAGCACCACACACAGATTAATTCCCCTTGATCCCTGCCGTGGTACAAGATGTACAACTTTGTACATTCCTGAACGGTAACGCAGAACGAGGAACAGATATTTAAGGCAATAGTTTGGATTAGTAAAGCTTTAGTTACCAGAACCTATTTTTAGGGCAGAAGTTGAATTTACGGTGCTCTAATCTTTATATGGGGAATTGGCACAAGGTTTCTCCTGTTGTGTTTTATTTATAGCTGTTTCTTCTTTCCAGGGAAATAAGATTAGCCTCATTATTTCCATTGCTATTACTCTGTCTATCATTATTATAATTCAGTCCATCCATCCTTCCACCCATTTAGGTCTTGTCTGGAATTACCTAGGATTATCCCGCTAATGCGCGTTGCCTTCACACAGAATATCATTTTTGTTGCTAAGAAACTGCTTTTGCATAACAGACACTGTGGGCCTAATTTTCACTTCAGCAGCTGTTAAAGTCAACGGGAGCAGCAGGTGCTCAGCGCTCCTGAGCCAGAGCCAAAGCGTCCATGGCAGAATTCCCACACAAAGTCTGACCGTGCGTGCGAGCGTGTCATCTACGCGTGCAACGTGCCTGGGGACAGAGCAGCTTCACGTTTAAAAGAAAATGAGCAAAGGTGTCCTTCCAGCTCCGGTGCGTGCATGCTGTGCAAGCGCAGCTTTCTGTATGCCAGGACAGAAGTGGCTGCGTGCACTGGAAGCTATTTGAGATTATTCTTGTGTCTCCTCTGCACACAGGTGTGCAAATACACATCTATGTTCACAAGCTAAAAAACGTTCTGAGACGTAAATAGCTGTCAGCAAAGCGTTTGGGGGTGCATGGTCCATTTTAATATTAACGTGAGGCTTCCTGTGTGTGCCTGTGTGCATAGCTGCCTACATGTACCTGTCAAACAGCTAAAAGAGTGAGCAGAACATACGTGTGCGTGGCGTGTACCTGTACACAAGTCTGTGCACCTGCTTGTGCACATCCGTGTGTGAAATCCGCAGCACTTAGGCTGTTTGTACTGCAGCAGGTCAAGGCGCAGACACAGACGTAGTGACATTTCCTCTCCCTGCAGTCTCTTTCATGTTGCTATGGTGATCAGATGCACTCACACTTTTATCTGAAGTATCTATTAACTAAAGCTTCCTATTAATTTCCCCTCCTTACAATGAATGTGGAATTCACCGGAACACCAAGCAAGCTTTTTAGCTCCCAAATTTACATCAGAGCCTGCCCGCAGTTCTTGGGTGAGCTGTCAGAAACATCACAGGATAGAAGTGCAGCTGATAAAAATGTGGGTTTTGTTTTGTTTTGTTTCATTTTCATGAATGAAGAAACTGCTTAGTAATGAAAATAAGAATAAACAGCACAAGTAGTCTCTCAAAAGCCCTGTAGATCCTGAGACATGGATAAGGAAGAGCTGAGCCACAGTGTCTCACCCCTGCCCCAGCTGTAAATGGATTATTTGGTCTGTGAAGTCAAAGAGAGCTGAACATGGTGGTGGCCATCTCACGTCAGCTTGCCTTGAGCTGATGTGCTGCAACAGCATCAGCCTGAAAAGTCTGGAGCAGGATTTTGGCTGGCAGGGGCAGAAACCAGAGGCGCTCTGGTTTGTTCTGATCAGATTCCCTTGTCACATTACATCTCCTGCTTCCTTTGGCTTCTCTCACTGAGGTCACCACCAAAAGAATTAATGTCCCAAACCAGGGACACCAGCTGAACACCTGGCATAGAAATAAATGAAGGACTAGACACTATCACGTCCCTCATCTTCAGCGCGTGTCCTCCACAAGGCCCCGGAGACTCCTGTGAAGGTTTTGTAGGGTAATGCAGATAAAGCCCCAGCCAGTATTCTGAGAATATAGAGGGAAATTAAATACCCACCGGAGGGAAAGAAGATAAAAAATGAGACGTTTTGACAAGGCTGCCAGATTGTGTGGCAGGAGGGTTAATTTTTTTTTGAAACTGCTATTTCATATTCCCTTTCAGACAAGCTGAATTACACAGTACTGGCTGCTGGAGGAGTTGCATAATTTTCTTCACAGAAATAATGACAGGGTACTTAAAAAAAAAATGCAAGTAAATGAGTGGCTAAAGTGTTGGGCAGAGACTTAAGAAATCTAGGCTGAGATCCTACCTTTGCTAGAAACTCCTTTTGTGACCCTGGGCTGGTCATTTGATCTTTCTACGTTCTCCTTCCCTGCCAGTAACGTGGGAATAATAACTCTTCTCTGTCTTGCTTATGTAGACTGCAGGCTCTGAGTTTACAGGTGCATCTTCTGTGCTTGTAGGGTAGCCAAAGCTGAAGAGTTTCAATTCATGTTAAGGTGTGTGGAACAACAACAACATACAAAGTAGATAATAATCGTAAAAGAGCTTGGATGTATGATCTGGAACACTTTTAGCATGAAAGGATGAAGAGTTCCTAATCCATTGTTCCATATCCCTTTCCTCAAAATGTGGAGAAGTTTGAATCTGTGCTAATAGTTCCAAAGGCACATAAATAATTTAGGAACTAAGTCCATGTTGTTTTACTGAATGCCTGAGTTATTTCTGAAACAGTGAATCGATCATTTGGGTACCTGCAAAATTTTCTGCAAGCTCTTCATGCTTAGCCTGTCACCTCACTGAGGGTTAACAGCAGATTAGGTCCAGATTCTCATTTTTTCAAAGTTTAAATTTAGGTTTAAATCTCAGTTTTTATCAATCTCTTCAGCTTTGACAGGTTTATCTAATTTGCAGAAGTCAGAAGAAGATGGTCTTTTCCTGATGAGTCCAGTGAAGACAAAATCTTCTGTATTTTTAAGTAACTACGTGAGAAATTTGCTGTACAAAGAGAACAATTCTAAAAATAGCGAGAAATGGCACCATGACATTAGCAGGAACAATGACCCAATACCCAACTTGCCGCGGGGGCTTTTGTCCTGTAACTACCTTCATCATTAAGGCTTGTGATGACATTATTTTCTGTGCTTATATAGGGCACGAGGCCATTGCTACCTGGAAGGAAGGATTTTGATCAGACTGCAGAAGATGAACAACCAGGAGAGGTCTGTTGAGTAACACTAAATCAATGGAGTTTCATTTACATTAGACACCAGCCTGGCAATTTCAACATTAACGGTTGCACTGCTGCCCTCTGAATTTTTGTAGCTTTAATATAGCAGTGGGGGAGTAAAAGAGAGGGAGAGTGTGTCGCTCCTGCTTATGATACGTGGGTCTTTCCTTTCATGCATCATCAATGGGTAGCTATTTGTATGGCTGTCAAATTCCTTTAGCAATAAATTTCCTGGGATAAGTATTGCTCTGCTCCTACCTCACAGATTATCTAAGATGATAGTAACAAAAGTACCTTTGGATCTGGAGCCTCTTTCTTTCAAGCTGAATGTATGAAAGGCTGAGGCAAATGGCAAGGTAGCAAGAGCATCAGATATGGACCTCTGGCTTTGAGGACTGTAAAGACCTCATCAGATCTGGACCTTCTAGCAGAACCTGGCTGTGAGGACTGTAAAGCATGTTAATAAACCACAAAGCAGGTTGATCTGGAGGTCAGTGGCTGTCTTCATATTGGAGACATTTGCTCTGGTGCTGCTACAGCTGATTGTCCTGGTGAGTTTCTGTTTTCAACCTAAATGACTTAGTTGAAGGAAAAGCCAAAAGGACTTCAGTTCCTAAATCACATCACCACTAATCACAAAATCATAGAATTGTTGAGGTTGGAAGAGACCTCTGGAGGTTACCTGGTCCAGTCCCTGGGCTCAAGCAGGGACACCTAAAGCTGGTTGCCCATGGCCACGTCTAGATGGTGTTTGAGTATCTTCACGGATGGAGACTAAAACTTTGCTGGGTAACCTGCTCCAGTGCTCGGTCATCCTCACCATACAGAACTGCTTCCTGATGTTCAGTCAGAACCTCCTGCGTCTCAGTTTGTGCCCAGCTTCTCTTTTTCTGGCACTGGGCACCACTGGGAAGAGCCTGGCTCTGTCCTCTCTGTACCCTTGCTTTGGGTAGTAACAATGACAAGTGTGCAATGCTGAGCACACAAAGAAAATGCTCTACAGCACCACCAACCCAAATTATTAAAGACATTTCAGTACTTACCTTTACCACTGGCCTCAGCAGGATTCAGGAATTTCATTTTCACACCTAAATATCTCTGAGAATAGAGGCTCTGGGTGGTATTGAAAATTTACCCGTTCCGGTTTTTAAAACCCTGTTGGAAGCAGCAAGCTAGACTTTCAAAACAAGCAGGATTTCTAAGTGCCCAGCAGACTTCAGCAGCTGAGGTTCAGGCCTTAACTTTGCCACAGAATTGCTGTGGGGTCTTTGAGTGGGACACTTAATGTTTCTTGATCCACAATATGAAGATAATAATAATTGTTTTCAACGAGAAATTGCTTTAAAGTAAAAGCAGGTGAGTGGCTTGCTTAGAGAGCTGCTCATGGCTGCAGGATGAGCCTACAGCGCTTGCTTCTTCACGGACACTCCTGTTGCTTCACCCAGAGCTCAGATTTGGTTGACTTCAAGAGGACGAGAGCTGAGGAGCAGTATAACTCCAAGTCTCTGGCTCAGGGACTGATACGACCTCTAGTATGCCAAAGCACTTCAATACGTACTTAGCTTTCAGGTGTGGAGCAGCTGTATCACAGAGGGCTCTCGGCGGGCAGCTGGACCAGCTCTGTGTCCCAGTCCGTCCTGTCAGCAATCTCTCACACCAGCGAGGGTGAAGATCTGCACTGTATGGCAGGCTATGATTTGTTGTCACCTTTATAAGTCAGAACAACAAAATCACTAGTCTTCCACGCAGAGCCAGACCACTGAGAGCAGCACCTCCTCCTTGGGGACATCCTCCTTCATTTCTTCTTCTGTTATCCTTCCTCACTTGTTCTCATTCTTTCAACACTTGGTTCTCATTTCAGGGATGGATGGTAGGCATGTTAGACAGTGCGAAAAAGAAAAATATTGCTCTTTGCAAGACCATGTCAAATCTCACTATAATCATCTACCCAATTTTGTGACTGTACCTGTGACTTTCTGCTCCATTTTCCCACTCAAGAGACTATAGACTATAAAAATTTGGATTTTTTTTTCAAGGATATCAAGACTCAGCAGGATCTCCTTTTTTCCATACCCTGTGATAAACTTCTCCTGGAGTGCTCTGCCAACCCGCCTATCTCTCAGTTGTATCTTGGTCTGACTGAAATAAGTAAATGTAATATATACTTGGGAATGCTAGAGAAAAGGAATCAGGCAGCAAAGAAAAAGATAAGATAATGATAGTGCTGGGTTTCCTGCGATCCTACTGAGAGACTGATTTCAGCAAGAAAAAACAAAACCTTTTTGCTGTTTCCTTTCCTCTGAATCTGTCGAAGAGCAATCTTTATTTCACCCCAGGTTTAGCTTCGCTTCCACTACCCAGCTTTCTGCTGTTAATACCTTGCATATTTCATGAATAACACGTGAAAGGACAATGCTGGCTCACATCCAAGTAAAGGATCTCTCGCATTATTCCTTTTGACCGCCGTTGTCTGAGCGAGGCATACTTACATCAGCCAGCGGAGTCAGACAAGGGACGGTATCCTCCCCGTCGTCAATCCAAGCCTGTTAAATGTACTTTTGTGAGCAGTTGTAAAAAAGGAAAAGAAACAAAAGTATCCTTCAACAGCCTCCGCTCTGCCGAGCTGCTTTGGTGAAAGGCTTCTTTCATAGAAGGAGAAAGAAATTTTCAGCAAAAGGAGAGAGTTTGCTGGTGCTGGCAGAGGTTGTGCCCTGTGCAAGCCCACAGAGCACAGTCCAGCCTCTCCCTCCCTCTCCCCCCTCTCTCTTTTTTTTAAACATATGTGCTTTCTATGGAGACTTTAATCAAACTCCAGATGGGTTGTTTCAATCGGGGGATTTGCGCTGCTCAAGAGATAACAATCCTTTGTGCTAGCCTAGGTAGCAAGTGTGTTTGTGATAGCTGGAGCTGATACCGGGAGATGTCCAGGTGGTCTTATTTAACAGGGGGTATTAGCAATACTGCCATTGTCCAGGAAATCAGATAAAACTGCAGTCCAGGTGTTACCCTACACCGTGTTTGTGTAATGACATTGCCAACTGCCGACTGCTGCCTACATTAAAACAGAGACCAAGCACTGCACAAGGACCAATCCTGGGAGATATTTTCTGGTACAAGCTCACTATCATCCCCAGGCTTCCCGGTGTGCACCATTTAAAGTGCAAAATTTAATCTGAACGTAAAGTAGAACACTAGTGAGCAAACACCCCTCGCTCACACTGAATACAGCTTTACCTGATGCATGCCTGTTCCTGACCTGGGCTTGGATTTCCTAAATTAAGGCGTTTCCTCTAAACTGTAGCATATTCTCTGCCATACCACAAAGCGTACTCATGAAAATGCTTGGGGAGTGGGCAAGGGGGGAGGGACAATTTTTAGAAATACGCTGGCCAGGACAATTCAATGTTCTGCCAAGGGTCATTAGGTGAGAGGGTGAACAACAAAGATGACTTACGAACTTGAGAGAGAAAATGGTTTGGGAAGTGCTAACTTGGACTATAATGAATAGAATAGAAATAGAAATAGAAATAGAAATAGAATAGAATAGAATAGAATAGAATAGAATAGAATAGAATAGAATAGAACAGAATAGAACAGAATAGAATAGTTCAGTTTAAAGGCACCTTCATAGATCATCTGGTCCAACTGCCCCATCTCAGGTGACAACACTTTACAGTTGTTCTGGAACTGCACTCTGCCTAGCACAGTGATATACTGCACTGGAGAAGGGATTTGCCACAAGTTGTCACTAGACAAGCACATAATAATCAAGAGAGAAGTGACTGTTTATGGCTTGAGCAAGGGAATGAGGTCCTCTGCTGTTTATACACGTATGATTTCCCTTCCAGGAGCATGGCATTTAGTAGGAAACATAAATTCCGACCAGCCTCAGAGGAGTGTGAGACTTTCTTCTAAACTTCAGGTAGAGTGATCTGTCTGTGCAGGGCCATATTTCTCCAAGTGATATTTTTCAGGATGGGATCTGCCACCTGTAGTTTGTCCCAGAGATTTCAACAGCGTGGAAGCTCATGCCTCCTTGTAATTGTGGCAGGTGACACCCATAGTGCTGAGAAGCCTCTGTAGTTTCTTTGTAATTGATTTTACAGATAAGATCTAAACTTAGCTACAGAACATGGTGAAAAAAAGCCTGCTTAGAAAGAATAGGGACTCAAGAGCTTAGCCTCCGGCTATCTGAGAAGAGGCCGGCTCATCACAGAGAGATCCCCAGCTGCACTTCTAGGCTGTAAATTAAACAAACAGTATTTCCTATACACCAGACTACAGGGATGGTAGAAAGAACAGTGTGGCCTTATTGCTGTTATTTCCTTTGGTTTCAATCTCTGTCCTCTGCCCCCCACCTCTGTCTCAGACTAGTGTTGCCCACTTTACCCGATTTTGTTATTTATTACAATGGTTTAAAGAGAGGCAGGGGAAAAAATGCTCAGTGCAAATTATATTTTGAGCTGTTGTGCTTTGCCTCTTTGGTGGATAATAAATCTCTCTGGCAATGCTCCTCTGTATAGGATTTGTCATTAAATGCAATTAAACAAACCCTGCAGGTGTCCATGATCAGGCCTGCAGCAGCCCATTCACAACTGCAATGTTATTATCATCCTGACAACAAAACACCAGATATTTCTTGAGCTCCTCTGATCGATGCGCTTGCCTGACTTGGAACTGGAGGGAGGAGAGAAGGGGGGAACAGAATGGTTCAAATGCTCTTTAGACTTATTGATGGAAAAGTCAAGAAGCTACTCGGCAATCAGGGGGAAGGTGGAAAAAAAGAAAAAGGCTGAGGAACAGGAGGGCTGAAAGGAAAAAAAAATAGAATATTTGGGAGAAAAATATAGAAATGAGGCAATGTATCTCATGACAATGTACCCAATGATTTTGTTAACGGACAAGACTAGAGTTTAGGAGACATGCAAGTGAGGTATTTTAGGTATGATTCCTCTCGTGTAATTTTAGCCTGATAGCAGTTAGGCATTTTGTGTTAAGTGAGTCTTGTAGGCACCCTTGTAATCAGTACAAAAATTAATCTCACCCTAAGACAGGGCTTGACTGGTAGGTTGACTTGTTGTCCAGACATATCTGTCTGTCTCCGTTAACTGTAGCTGAATTTATGTGAGCAGGTTGGATCAGCTCTCCAACAAATTGCAAATCCCACCCTTAACAGACAGAGGAATTGGCTTTTGCTGAATGCACATTCCTTTCTGTCTTCATCCACAAGGATGCATTTCCCGGTACAGCTATCAGGACTGCGTGCTACAGAGACGTTGCTAATATTTGTAGAAAGCAGATGCACCAACTCTGCACCAGAATTGATGTGTGCTCTGACAATCGGGGATCAAGACAAAGTCCCGTGGTTTATTTCAGCCATCCCAGGCAGCCTGCAGAGTATGAAGGTCAGGGATTCACAGGGGACTGCTTGCCATCAAGTCCAGCGAGAGAGAAAATTTTGCAAACACCGGTCAAATTATTCTGCCTGAATCATTTGCGCAGCTCAACCTCAGGGTGCTCTGAGGATAAACCTCTTTCCTCTTCTGTTCTCACCCCAGGAAACCTAGTTTTGTTCAGTTGATTGCTGGGGCACATATAGAATTGCAGTGACAAGGGAGAGCTTGTATTACTGTAAACTCTTTGCAAATGCATAGTAACACAGAAATAAAGCCATTTTGGGGATGGATAAAGGGAGTTAAATGAGTAGCCTTCAGTAGTGTGTGTGCATAGGTAGAGCATAAGGGATGATTGCATGCTACTACAAAACACTATTGTCAGAGCCTTTGACTAATTAGGCAAAGGGGATGCACTAAGTCTTGATAGCCTCATCTGAAATGCCCAGATTACTGGCATCAAAGATGAAGTTGAGATTATGGCAGAAAGAATTGGGATTTCTGCTCTCAATCCACAGGTCTCAGGCTGACAAATTCCTTGGGCCATGCGTCTACATCACTCTGCAGTGCTGGTCTTTGGCTCCTTGGTTGCTAGGGCAGTCCAGATGCCTGTACCAAAGAATGTCCCCCTTTTCATACTCTCCTTCTCAAACACTGAAGGATTTCCCCCTGCCACCTTTTGAGTCTTTCTCTTCCCCATTGTTTTACCACTTAATCTGCTGGTTTGTGCCCTTAGCAAACCAGTATGCCATTATCTGGTGACACAAGTCAGCACCAGTCTATTGAAGCTGGCAGAGCTGCCACTGCCACAATATCACAGATTTTGGCCTCCGAGTCTCCCTACCAAGCGACAATACACTGGACACACCAGTGGTTCCCCAGTTGTGGTCCTTGGCTCAGCAGTAGCCCACAAGACTATGTCAAAATCCACAGTTACTTTCAGTATTACAAGAAAGCCCATTTTGCATGGTCTCACATGGAGTACCTAGGAACATCTATCTGAGTGTGACACTGGTTCAAAGCTTTTGGAGCCACATGTGTATGCAAAACCAGCAGTCTTATTGAGAGGAATGGCATTGCCTGCCTGCAAGCACTGCTCTAGATTCCTCCATTTCACTCAGTTTCTGCCTAGATTCTGCGCTCAGACATGTCTGCTGAAATCCAAAAACATCTCTGATTTATTCATCCCAGATGCTGTAGGATTTACACCGGGGTGACAAAGCCCACACAAAGGGATGTTCTAGGGAAAAAGACAACCCAGCAGACAAGAACTGGCATGTCCCAGCTGCCAGGCTGAGGAGCCCAGTGACTGTTAATGAGTGTCACTGGGACAGATCTTCAGCTGGCGTAAATGAGCGCTAGCTGATTGTAACTCCACCAGGACTTCAGTGGAACTCTGTTGATTTACACCAGATGAGCAGCTGCTGGTCCAGGGCCCGGGCTAGCCGGGGAAAGCCCCCTGGAGTTTCCATCAGTGGGTGTGAGAGTGGGGTAGAAGCCAGCTGTGTGTGTGAAGGGGTGCAGGACAGCAGGCAGAAAGCAAATGAAGGGAAGAATGTGAAAAATACGTCTTATTGGATTGGCTTCTCCAACAAATATATCTTTTCTTCTTTCTGCTTCCCTTCTTCCCCACCTCCAGCAGCTCCTCGCTCACACTCCCTCTCTGCTGCTCATCTCCCTTTGTGCACCTCTTACCCACACTCTCCTTTCTAAACAGGTGCAGTTGCCACTCAATAGACTTTAATTACCACTTCAAGGGCTCTCACCAGGGTCTGCTGGGAGGGTGGAGATGAATTTTCCTGAGGATTATGCGTATGTCTGAGTTCTTTTTAGTCAGATGGCGGTATTACTGT
Organism: Heteronetta atricapilla; assembly: GCA_011075105.1. NCBI lineage: Eukaryota > Metazoa > Chordata > Aves > Anseriformes > Anatidae > Heteronetta > Heteronetta atricapilla. The sequence goes on from CM021758.1 coordinate 2,907,911, forward strand.
CAGGCTGTATCCTTCGAGAGATTGTTTCTTCATCTTCTCTCTGCTTGCGTTAACAAAAAACAAAACTGCTGATAAATGAAAAGAAAGCAGCCATTAGCGACATTAATTATCAGGGCAGCAAATTGGTCTAGAGAAAAATACTCTGAACAATTTTAAATAACAGGAATCTAAGCTGGACTTCTAAAACATTATTTCTGCTTGCAAATTAAAGGCCTAATATTCAGAGGTAAGGAGCTCAGCATCTCCAAAGATTTCTGTGGGAGTCTGGGGTCCAAAAATATAAGTTGTTTTTAACCATTTTACCTTCTTTTTTTTTTTTTTTTTGCTGTGTGCTCTTCCCATCATATCTCATGGAGAAATGCACTGGTAATGCATTCTGCTGGTACCCCGGGGGATTCCTCCAGACTGAGCAAGTCAGTTGATTTCTATCTTCAGCATAGTTTGCCTATGATGGAGAGTTATTCCCAATGTTTAGCTAGTAAAATAACATTAGTTTTACTATTGAGATCCCCTTTAAAAGACAATCCTGGAGAATGCAGAGCAGAAGCTGATGTCTGTCAGGTCTGGTTGAAATTGTTTGCATAGCATGCAAATATGCACTTGTGTTAAATGCAGATGCACCCATCAAGTATAAACATGGTTGTATGTTCTGATACATGCCCCACTGGAAAAGATAGTAACTGCAAATGTAGCAGCGCCTTTTGGGGCTGGGAAGGTTTCCAAATATTTTCAAACCATTTTGCTTTTGCTCAATATCAACATTTTTAACATTTTCATAAAATGAGAAGCACAAAGGGGACTGTTTTATAGAAAATTAAGCAACATTTTCTTCAGCCAGAATTAAGTTTGTTTTCCTAAAGAAGCAATTGGGCAAACTGGGGAAATACTGTAACCAAATCTGCATTACTGTGTACGTGTTTTCCGTGAAACATTCTGCCTAGGTCTGGAAGAATGTCGTTTTATGTTAGGAATTAAGAGAAAATGCATGACCTGTAAAAACCGAAGCTCAGAGGATCAGCCACGCTGGTCGGAACCTGTGCGATGTGGCCCACGGAGCTGGGTCTGGCCCAGGCAGAAGCCAGCCCCTGGCAATTGCACACACGCAGCATTTGAGCTGCTGTTTGGCACTCGGATCTGTACAGGTCCCTGTGTAAGCACCAGTGTCTGTGCCAAGGGGGAATCCTGTGCAGTGCTCTGCCTTTACAGTGCATGTGGGGTACTGAGCACTTCTGAGTTCCTGCCACCGAGCCAGCTTGTATTCCTGGGTGTCACCCAGGCTCTTCTTGTCCCTTGGGCATTACTAACCTTGCAATGAGACTCGTCTGAGGTTCTTACGTGTAGTCGTCACCCAACTAGCATTTGTTTCCCATCCAGCACAGTCTGCTCCTGTGCGCTGCTGTCTGCTCTCAGCTTTGGGCTTGTGTTGGTACCTGTAGTACAGAGTGAAGAGATGAAGGAAGGACAGATGGACAACACTGATGGTAATATGCTAGCAAAAAAAAGACAGAGTAAACATAATTGCACCTCTGTACTAAGCTACCCCTTTGGTCTCAGTCTGGGGATGTTTTTTTCCTCCTTCCTTAGGCTCTGAGTGCAACCACGACCTAACAAAGTAACAAGGTGCATGGCACCAGGGATTCAGTCTGGGACGATGCTGCCCGTTGGTACAGGGTCAGTGATGGCACAAGGAAGAGGAGTAGTGAGGTGCCTACAGGGGAATTCTCCCTGTGTGAACACATCTACGCCACCGTCTCTGGACTTTCTTCTCACTCAGGGGGATCCATTCCCCTCTTCTCCATCAGGAATCCTGCAGTCCCTCCCTCTCCTGTTCCTGCCCTCCCTGGCCTCTGGAGAGCTGCCGGCCCTGCCGATGCCTGGAGGCATTCTCATTTTCCCCTGATCATCTCAGGTTTTGTCCTTCCTTCTACTTCCCACTGTAGCTTTTTCTTTCATCTTCTAGGATTTAAAAATCTTCTGCCTTCTCCATCTCTCCCCTCCCCGCTTCCTTTTCTTGCACATTTTGCTTTCCAGGCCTATCTCCCCCATGTTCTCCTGCCCCTGATGTGGGGCTAGGATGCACATTGATCACAGCCATCTCAAACCCATCTCCCTCTTTTCCCAAAGAGCCAATGAAAATGTCACCCATGAGATAATCATCATGTAGCTCACGTCCCTTAATTGCTCTCAAAGTACACATCCAGACTGCAGAGCCTCTTTGAAAGGCAGGTTCTGGCCTTTGGCACATTATTGACAGGCTGTTGATAGGCCCCTTTGTTGAGGAGCAATTTTGTCCCTTTTGCAGTACTTTTTTTTTTTTTTTTTTTTTTTTTTTTTTTTTTTTAAGACAGCTCCTTCAGAAAGAGTAGATTTTAAAAATAGAGCTGAGCTTCAAGTGAACAGACTTATTCCTGAGAAACGGTGACATACATGTGAGGTGAGAGCTACCAGCATGTTTCGTGCAGGACTCCATACACGAAATCAAAGCTAAAATGACCGATAGCCTCCTCCCAAGTTGCTTATTATTCCTTCCACTCCTAGACCTGGTAATTAGGTGTTTACTTGCAGCGTATTACTAAATCATTAGATGTCTTGTGTGTTCCACTATATGGTCCCTGGCAAACAAGAGGAAGTTGACACTCAAGCTGTGTGGCAACTCATTTGTATCTATTAGTGATAATTCTTTTGTTTATTTAATACCTGCTGATTAAAATGGACTAAGATTTCCTCATCACAGCAGCCCTTCGCTGCCTTAAAAGCTGCATAGGTCTGGGGCAATTGCTTGTGTGCCTGCTAAAAAGGAACAATTGAGAGCAGAACAAAGCACACTTGCTCTCCCATTACTGTCATGGGTAGGGATCTTCCATTAGCAGTGCAGAATCTGTGCCACGTGGCTGAACAATCCTCCTGTCCGGACTGGATGCCCATCGTACACACATGCTAAAACCACCTCGTTAATAGGAATTTATTTTAACATGTCCTGTGTAAGGTGGGGTCCCACCGTGGTAGGCACTGCATGTAAATCTTGAGTTAACCCCGCTGAAGCCTTCGGCGTGGCTGTGCTCTTGAGCTCCAGGCTCTCTCTAACGAAACTTTCACCTAAATCTAACAGAAAAATCTCCAGGCTATATGCAACTAAAAACCAATCCTGGAAGAAATGAAATTCTTGCCTCTCTGAAACAATGTCCTCTGGAATGATTTTGCTGTTAATGAACCCCAACTGAGCTGCTGCATTTTGGAGCCACTGGTGTGCATTTTAACAAGGAGCTCTCTGTGTGTGGATGTGCATCAACATAGCCAGCCCCCATAATGGAAATCTGTTCAGCATCCTAAGTCCCGCATTAGGCTGTGCCTGTAGGAGCCCTGGGAAGTTCCACTGAGACTGCCTGAAGGTAATCATCTCTCCCTGCCTCCTGGCTGTCCCTAACCAAGTGCTCCGCTTGCATCTATTCTAGGAAACAGCTCTGGAGATTATAAAGTTTAGACCCTAATGCATTCACTAGCAACAAGGGGAGAGAAATGCTGTTTGATTATAGATGAAAAGGAAAAATGCAAGGGGCTTTGGTATTCAGAAAAATTTCCAGCATGCTGTGATTTGGTTGTTGAACCCCGTAAGGGACTGAAAGCCCTTGAACTTCATTGTTTTCTCTGAGTCAGTGCAGCCAAGCCATAAGCAACACTTGAAAAACATAGTCCATCTAGAATTTATCATAGAATCCTTCATGATTGAAATAATACATCCTTCATGATTAAAATGATGAGTACTTCCCATTACAGAAACTTATTTCAGGCATTACATCCACTTAAATAATTTTTGGTTTGTTTGTTAAACAAAGCCACATCACAGTAAGTAGACCGTGCATTTAGATCGGTACGTGCGATACAGAATGGAGCCCATTCAGTCAAAATTCAGGAAAATTAGTTATGTCAAACCCATTCCCTCTGTGATAGACCAGCAGAAGAATATAATGCCTGTTTTCTAGAAAAGAAAAAATGTATTTTTTAATGTTGTGCATTCATTAATTGTTATCTATTGTTTTGTTCCACCTACCTGTATTGCACTTTATCAGGTTATGTAAAAGCTGCAGATACCTCTCTTGCCAAATACACCTTCGTCAGCAAGTCGTGAGAACTGTGCTAAAATAAAATGTTGGCTGGATTAGGTGGAGTGGATTAGAAAGATGAGAAATATAAGCTAGGAGAAAATAAGACAATAAATAGGTCTGGCAAGGTATACAGATAATCTTCCTCTCAGGCCAAACATGACAAGATAATAACCTTTTTCTGTTCTCTAGTTCCATTTGCTCTCGCATCTCTCAAGCTTTATGAATATCACTTAAATTGGTCTTCTGGTAGGCCTATAAAATGTTCATTTTTACAGGATTAAAAAAAAAAAGGCAATGTACATTATTTAGGAATAGGTTTAAGTTTAAAATTAGCATTGCAAAAATCAGTCAAACTCTGCTCTTTCTTGGTTTGGCTCCTAGCAATCACTGCTTGGGGCCGGGTGGTGCACGGACGACAAGCTGGTAAATCAGAGCGCCACGGCCACGTTTTCACAGCTCCCACACTGGTTGCACAGCCAGACCACAACAGGAGCGGGTCTTGCACTCTCCCCAGCCCTCCCCAGTCCTTCCCAGCGCCTAAACAACCTACATGAGCAGCTGCTAAGCTCCTCAGACATGCATTTCGATGACAGCACCTCCTGACTTCAGAGAAGGCTCCTCTGAACTATCCTGGTCTCTCCTTGCTCAGGAGAAATTCCCACTGCCTCTGACGGGTTCATGCTGCAGCCTGCAAAGCCCTGGGACCTCCTCTGAACCCTTTCCCTTCCAGATGGCAACGTCTTAACTGAGTGGGAGATGCCCTAAGTAAAGTTTTTTATTGTGCTGTGCCAGTGATTTCTCCAGGTACGTTGCACCAACAACTCAAAGCAATGGAGTATTTGACTGGACGGAATGACAAACCACAACTTGAATAATTTTGTGAGTTTTACCAAAAAGATTTGCTGTTTTTTTTTTTTTTCCCATGAACTGTGCAATTTTCTGTGCACAGGAGAAACGCTCCTTTCTACTTCAATGGCAGGGTGCATTGTCACCTTGCAGTAGCAGGAGCTGACTATTGCTTCTGATCTGGGGGGGCTCGAATCCACCCAATTTTCATCTGGGCTGGGTTCTCGTAGGTGGGCTGTTCATCATGGGTCTAGATTTTCAAAAGAAATTAGCAGTTTTGGATCCCTTATATTTGTGTTTGAGACAGTTTGAAAAGGGAACAACTGCCAGAGAGCCAGGTGCTTAAAGTCAGGACTAACTGGGAGATGGCATGCTGGGCACCTGAAAACATTAAATGCTTTTGAAAATCTGGGGGGGAGTTTTGTTTCTGAATGTGACCTGTGAAGACTGTACAGGCTTAAGTTATGCAGAATAAAAAGGAGATATTTGCATACGTTGTAGAAATATCTTTGAATCCTCAGTTCAGCCAAGTGCTTAACTTTAGACATGTATTTGATTCCTGTGGGAGTTAAGTGCTGAGGTTTCTGCATTTGTATGTTCCTGACCTTGTGTAAATTACCGTAGGTTTGTTTTATGAAAATTCCTGAGTCAGTCTCCAAATTAAAATAAAATAAAAGGGAAAATTCTCCCCTTCATCCTGAGGTGTGATGCTGTGGGGGACATACATGGCTTTGCTGGCTTGTTCATCCATTCAGCCACAGACTGTGCCATGAAATGCCTATTCTTTGCAATTCGTTAAAAAACCTGAAGCCTGAGTCACAGACTGTGTTAAGTGCTGAACAAACACGGAACAAAATGTCCATGCCCCAGAGAGATTACGGTCTCATGGAGCCGGGCCGCTCACCGTGGTGATGTATCAGGAGGGCTCGAATTAACACCAGATTCCGCATGGCTGCAAACACGTGCTTGAAAAGCAAACAAATAATCGTGCAAACAAAACCCACCCAACCCTTCCCCTTGTCAATCACCATCCCAATTAACAGCCCCTGCGTGGCAACACTTGTTAGAGCCTCCCCCCCCCGGCAGCTCAGAGGCTGCTGAAGGCAAAATTTTGGTACCGACCCTTCTCTTGGCTGCTACGCACACCCAGCTGTTTGTAAGCAGGGTAAAACTAAAACCTCCACGCTCATCGTACGCCAGGAAGGGGGCCATATCTCACAATCGAAACTCGCAGGAGCCATCTGGTCTCGGCAAATAAGGGCTACTGGAGTCAGGGTGTAAGTGTGCGATGACTAGAGAATGTGAATGGCCCTATTCATGCAAGTAGTACAACAAGCACTAAGCTACCGACATGCTTAAGGCTCTGATGAGTCCAAGAAAAATGTGGCAGGGAGGGAGTTTTTTGGTTTTGTTTTTTCCTTTTTCAGGGCCAAAGCTACAAATACAGGATGGAGCTGCTTCTAAGCCCTTGGCTGGAAGCTCTCTGTTGATGCAGGAGCCAGGATAATGCAGGCTCAGTCCTGGTTTGCCAGCAGTGAGCTACGGCTGGGAGTTGCAGAGTTGTTTGGAGGGTAATTCCTTTGAATCTCAGCAAATGCTGAAGACTCCAGATATCCCAAGCAGCCTTAGGATACTCAAACACAAATATCAATATTGAATACTGCATTAACCAATCCTTAGCATTTTTTTCCTTTCCTTATACCATTTCTAGGCTTGAATGTAGGTAATTTTATAAATTAAAAGTCCCAGCACCTGTCCTACTATGGTCAGGCTTCACAAAGGTATTTCAGTATCTAAAGACAGCTCGTTTTGTTAAAAGTTACCAACGAATTTGGTCCCACTCCGACTTATTTTCAGGTGAGGTGTATGCCTAACTTACTTTACACATCCCAACAGGACCCTAACACCTGTTCTAAACTCATTCAGTTTTAAAGAGGTGCTAAACACTGACTTTGAGGCCCCACAACAACCATAACACTCTTTGAGGGAAGAGCTGCCTTCACAAGATGTGCACACCAATTTTATCACCCACTTCTCAACTCTTCTGTGCTCTAGGCTCTTATATTGACCTTCGGGTAGTTCCACAAGAGGTTTGTTTCTTTTGCTTCCCTAGCAATGGATAGCTTTGGCGGGGTCTGAATTTAGTGTCTTTTAGTCTGAATTTAGTGTCTTTTAGTCTGAATTTAGTATCAGAGAAAACTCCCATTGATTCCAGTGAGCAGAAAAAACAAATTCATTGCTCAGAGTTGTTCCTTAAGGTCTCCTTCCAGTCCCGACCCAGTGACATACTTCAGTCCCGTTGAAGTGTTTGCTGAACTGGGGCGGGTGCAGGTGCTCAAAGCGAAGCGGCTGCTTAAAGGCTTGGTCGAGCCAGGCCCCTGCCTCCTCTCGTCCCCTGGTGAGGAGCGGGGCGGGTAGGACCGCGCGTGTGTCGCAGTGCAGTAGTGGACCATGGCGCACGCTGACACGCGCACCTCGTGCGCATGAATGCAGGTGTTTGAAAGAGCCTGGATGTAAAATTGCGTGTGAGTGCAGGTGTCTGGAGCAGGCACAGTGCCCAGGTCTGCGTGCCAAGTTCAGGTGGCTGGGGCTGAACAAAGCTCTGCCAAAGAGAGAAGATCCTACGCGTGTTTATCCAGGCGCAAAAGCTGTTGCAGATCTCGCGTCTGAAATCCACTCTCTTTTTCCTGCTGAGATTCCCAAGCACCTCCCAGTCTCCCAGCTACTCACAGCCCGAAACCCTACCAGATGCCATGATTGCAGTGGAAAAGCAGCTCATTACTGGAGTGGCAGGCGACGCGCAGACAAATATTTGTGCAAGGCATACAGAGCCCAGGGAGTGGAACACATTGTCTTTTTGATGGAAGGAGGAAAGGGGAAGGAGGCCTTTGCCTGTAGCAAAATTACATAACAAAATGAAACAACAACAAAAAAAACCCACCCTATACAGTGTTTGGTACCAGTGAAACCTAAAATGTTCCCTTCTTAGCAGGCAGCGGTGTAACCTCATGCCGGATTGATTTCCAGTTTCCAAATTTTGCTAAATTCTTTAAGGATTAGGAATTAAGGTCAGATCTTACCCTAAATTCTTTGTTCTTCAAAGATCTCTGTGTGCAAGGATCCCTCAGAAAAGAGACAGGTTTTGATCCTTCTCTGAGATGCGTTTGTTTTGAGATCTACAGAAAACTGTTAGTAAAGAAAGGTTACAAAATACACCCCGAACAAACTGAACTGAAATTGATTAAGCAATACGCTCCACACAACGCAAAATTGAGTTAACTTTGAGGATAACCATCTGTCCTAACCTTTTTATAATAAATATTAGATCCGATTAGGCAATATTTTAGAATACGGAGATAAGCCCCCCAAAGCAGGAAAATGTATCTGGTGCGATATAATTTTCTGGCTTCTCCTCAAGTTCTTTCGCATGCCTGTGTTGAGGCAGGAGATAAAGGACATGATTTCTTATACATTTCTTATACATGATTTCTTTTTTCAGCTAAACTTCAAAGGAACGAGATGTTATATGGATGCTGTAAGACATAGGACACGACAAAAACCAAACCCAAGTATTATGTTGCATCGAAGAAAGATCACAAATTGAGTCACTGCGCGGACACAGCATGGAGAGAAGATGCTAAAAGATTTTCAGACAGATATTTCTCCATTCAAATTCCATAGGCAAGCATTTCCACCATTAGTTTGTTCAAAGTACATCCTGTGTATCTCTGAATGCCGTCTGTATATTCAAGGCCTTAAATGAAATGTCAACTTTTACGTGTTTTTCTTTTTTTTTTTTTTCCCCAAAAAATATTTATTTCAGAAACAGCAAATGGGATTTTCCTTAAAATGGAGAACAGATTCTTTCTCGCCCTCTCCGAGACCAACGTTACTTAAGAAAAATACAGATGTAAAGACGGGAGGTAGGGAAGTCTGAACCTTGGATTATTTTGCCTTATTGACCCTGTTAGGGCAAAATATTTAAACATATGTTGAACAGAGCTGCGCGAGTATTTTCAATGCCTAGGGATTCATTTAGTGAATAGTCTCAGCTTCCAAAAAAGGGAGATCAAATAAACACATCATTTGACAGCAGTGATATGCAATGCTTTGTTTCCAAAGTGCTCGAGCACTCTGCTTCTAACATTTTTGTCTTTTTTGTTTTCTACGTGACACCTGTGGTGTCAGCTAAACAAGAAAAAGCCTGTTTTTTTTTTCAGGTTGTTCAAATTTCTTCGTTGAGTCAGAGTTAAATACTTTAACAATTTAAAATATATATATATATATATATTTTTTCATTTTGTCAAAATTTTAAAAGAAAAGCATCCTTTAATTTGATCCCGCTATTTTTTAGGGGGTGGGGATGTTGAGCACTTTGTGAAAAAAAAAGAAATCCACAATAATATAACCACTGGGCACGGAAATATAACACGAGCTGTCAATGGACCCCAAGCGTATCAAAGTGAGGCACCTTTTGAGCATTCAGCTAGGATAAACAATCGAGGGAAAATATTTTTAAATAACTCCTCGTTGATGAATTTCCTCCCTGCAGCACCCTGGCGAAATATCCTATTTCTCTAACCAACCAGAGGATTCTACGAGCAACTTTACGGGTGAACTACCAGGCAGCCGCATTTTCAAAACAAGCATTTTGAGTTTTTCAACATAAAGATTTGATACTGGGGCAGGGGGGCCGCGTGGATGCCATTTGTCCCCGTGTAGCCATTCGGGGCCTCCTGGATTATTTCAGTCCCTGCTCTACCCCAGCCCCGGGGCTGTGAGCGCCTTACCTGGGGCAGTCGGGGCGACCGGGGGAAATGTAGCTGCGGTTCCTCCAACCCCCTTTATCCCCCTGGATTTTGGTAAGCCCCCAACTTCTCTGGCTGCAGCCTGCCTCCCAAAATGCCCCTTCTCGATTCAGCTTTGGCCTCGCGTGTCTGTCGTGTGTCGTCCCCAAACCCCCGCCCCCAACTGCCACCACTTGCTATTGTCCCCAGCGGGACCAGTCTCAGTCGGTACCATGGCAGGTGCTGGAGCTGGGAGCTGGGAGCTGGAAGCTCAGGGCTGGAATCTGGGAGCTCAGAGCTTGGAGCCTGAAGCTCAAAGCTGGGATTTGGGAGCTCAGAGCTCAGAGCACAAAGCTTGGAGCTGAGAGCTGGGAGCTTGGAGCTGGGATCTGGGAACTCGGAGCACAGATCTTGGATCTTGGAGCTGAGAGCTAGGAGCTGGGAGCTGGGATCTGGGAGCTCAGAGCTCAGAGAGCAGAGCTGGGAGCTGAGAGCTGGGAGCTGAGCGCTGGGAGCTTGAAGCTCAGAGCTGAGATCTGGGAGCCCAGAGCCGGGAGCCCGGAGCCGGGCCCTGTCCGTGGTGCTGATCCGCAGCTCCCCGGCCAGGAGCAGCCCAGCCCCGCTCCCCCCTTTTCCTCTTCCCCGGCAGCCCCCAAGGGCAAGGGCAGGGGGAAGCCGGCCCCGGACAGCCGCTCCCCGCAGCCTGTCCCCCTGCAGCCCCCTTGCAGCCCCCGCAGCCCGGCCCCGTGCCCCCTGCCGAGCCCCCCGCTGGCGGAGCTGTGCAGCCGGCCGGCAGAGGTGGGAGCGGCTCCCCAGGTGGCCGGGGGTCCCCTCGCCTTCCCCCCGGCGCCTGCAGCATCCCCTGCTCTGCCCAGCCCTCTCCGCCCTCGGCCGAGCCTTCCTCCGCACCCCTGCCGGAGCTCACCTGTCCCTGGGTCACCTTTGCAAGCTCAGGGGCTGGGAAAGCTGCCCTGCCTCTGCCTCGGGGCTTTTATGGGCCCCCGGGGGGGCGGCGGGAGGAGCACCCAGGCGGGGACTCTTCGCTTTGGCCAACGGGAGGCTGCTTTTCCTTGCGAGCGCACAGATTGCACGGATTACATCATGGAGAGCTGCCTGCGCTTCAGTGTAAGAGTCTCCTCCTCGCGTCAAGGCGGGTCGGGGGAGCGATGGCAGAGAGCAACAGGTCTGTCCGTCGGGGGAGCAACACCCGGACCCCTTGGAAATAGGGCAGCGGCGGGGAAGGGGGCTGAGAAGCTAGCTCTGTGCGAGGCACATGCTTTGTGTGTGCCCAGGCAGGAGAGCCAAGGAGCGTCCTCCCTTGCTTCATGCCTGGTGGGGACCGACATGTTTTGGTTTGTGGACAAGTTGCTCAGTATCTCCCAGGACCAAACCCACAGCAGCCCTGCTCTTTCCATCTTACCATGGTGGCCCTCCACGTATATTGCACGTACCCTCTGATCTCCCAGCCCAGTGGATTAGCCAAGTTTAATCCCAACTTCTCAGCCTTTATCATCCTGTTTTCAGAGCTGACACAAATAACCAGCCCTCCATTTCCTCCCTGAGATTCTGAGCTGAGCTGCAACGTCAGATCTGAGTATCTAGAATCCATCTGCTTCTTTCAATGTTCCTGGTGCAAGGCCGTCAGACAGTTATTCCCCTGAGCGTGCCAAAGGACAAATCACTCGCCAGTGAGAACAAATTTATTTCCTAACCCTCCTGCCCAAGAGCGCACGCATGTTTCTGACTTTGGCTGGAGGGTGTCAGCTGGCATGGATTTGTGTTGTGCCTCTTCGAGTGCAAACACACAGGTTGCAGGCATTAATTCTTTAAGGTTGCCCTAGATTGCCCTAGATAGTCAGTACATCGAGGTAAAGCTTTGTCTCCTGGTATATCTTCTACGCAGGGTATATTATTACATGATACCAACGGAAAAAATAATAATTGATTGTAGCATTAATTAGCTATAAATCAAAATGGTCCAAAGATAAAGGCTTGGCCTAAGTAATACCTGAGATCCACATTCAGATCTGATTTGGGGAAATTGCTGCCTGCTGTGAATGGATGGAATGAATCTCCTGCTCTTAAGATCTGGATCTAAAAGCAGATGACATGAAGGGAGCCCATTTTTTAAGTGGCATTTGTTGCTATTCAAATTACAGCTTGATTAGAATAAAGCCAAGCTCACTGTTTCCAACTCGTTTTTTTCTTATCTTCAGTAGATCGTGGGCCAACTCCCTTGGCTGGCTTACATCAGCTGAGAATCTGACCAGCCACTGCGACATTTTTGTTGTTGCCTAAGATAAAAGATGGCTTTGAGCAGAATATACCTGTGTTCAACATGAATCAGTGAATACCCTGGCAGGCTCAAACACTGGTCTCTTGAAGGAGGAGATGGAGACTGAGCACTACCCAATGACCTTGCAATGCATTAGTCACAGCATGAAGAATGTAGGCTGGTATTCGGGTAAAAGAAGATGTTGCAGCCTTACTAGTGCCTGGCCTTGAACACTGTGTCTGTGAGAGATTGTTCGTTCAGGAACCAAATCTGGAAGTCTTTGCTCTGGCTTTGTCCAGGCAAAGCAAGCAGGAGTTCAGGGAAAATGCAAAAAGGATGCTAGGTGAAATTGGAAATGGCATCTTATGGGGTGCCTAAGTCACTCCGAAAAAAAAAGGAGTCACAAAAGGGCAGTGAGACTTGGCTACTTAATTTCCATAGAATATCCCACTGGGCAGGCAATCCAGTGCAAGGGACTGGGACCAGTGCTTACAGCTGTTCCCATTCCAGCTGGACCTCCTCATCCTTCTCTGAATTTTCCCTTTTTCCTATTTGCTCACCAGGACTCTCACAATTCTCTTTCACTTCAGTCTGCATGTGGTAACTGCTGTTATCCCCTGGCCCAGAGCTGCAGCTACAAAAACCTCTTCTGCCTTTGGGTCTTCTGCTCCTGAGTGAAATGGAGGAGGGTCCCATGGGGGTAAAGAAAAGAGCCATGAGGAATGATGAAGAATAACCCCCCCCCCAGCTGCCTGTCTGTGAAGAACAGCCATTTTGCAGCTGTGGTGAGCCCACAGAGAACAAGAAGTGTCGAGGTGCTGCCTCTCAGCAAGAGACTCTTCTTTCAGAGGTGTAGGGCAGGACTTTGGACTGAAGGCCAGCAATTTCAGCCTGGCCCAGCTGAGAGCTCAGAAACTTGATTTTCAAAGAGATCTGAGATGTGAACACCAGGTGTTCCTTAACCAGGCCAAACCTATCTCCAGCCTGAGATACTGCTCATTCAAAGCTGTGTTTTAAATGTAGGGCTTATAGCAAGAAGAGACCTGGAAACTCACCACATCCGTGACAGGTTCTTTCTCTCTGGGCTTTTCCACCTCCCGAGGCTCCTCTGGCTCACTCATTTGCATTCTAGGCTCATTCCAGTGGGAGAGGAGTTCGGACAGATTTTTCTCCTGGAGAAAGTCTGGGATGAACCTAGAAGCCACAACAGCAAAGGTCACCGTTTTATTTAATTATTTCGAGTTGTTTTCCACCCCCTACTCGGAGCAGCCCTCGTCGCTCGGTAATTAGCGACGAAGCGAAGGGGGAGCGAGCTGGACTTTGGCCCCAACTGACCTGATTCGTACGAGATGCCTGATTAATGCACCTTGTCACATGGCTGCTGGCAGCGACTTGTTGCTGGGCATCCAGAGGTTTCCAAGGGAACCGCTCCTTCTCCTGCCGGAGCTCCTCGGGAACCGCTCCTGCTCCTGCCGGAGCTCCTCGGCACGCCGCGGTTCGGAGGGCCTGGGCCAGCGGGCTGGAAAACGAAGGTGTGCGGAGAAACACCCAAAATAGACAAGCACCCGCACTGAATTTGGGGATGCTCCAAAGGAGGGCGGCTCCGACAAAGCCCTGCTCAAATCCCCGAGCCCCAGCACCTGCCTGGGCTCAGCCCTCCCCGCTGTCCTCTCCTGCACCCCCTCCTCTGTGCACGCAGCAAGCTGCCGCGCACCTACCCCAGCCCACGCACACATCTCTCGTGCACAGCGCTCCACACGCCCCGTCAAACCGAAGCCGTGCTACAAACAAAACAACTGCTGCGTGCTAACCGAGATGCGTTCTCCGTCCCCATGGATTTTCCTCTTCCTGCAGAGGAGATCCAGCACGCGTTTGACACCCTTTTTTTGAGGTGCATTTAAAGACTCCCCTTCCCATCTCAAAGACCTTCATGGACAGAGATCAAACGCTCAGCTTTCCACCACTGGACACGGAGATGCAAGCTGCCCATGCAGACTGGCACAGAGCTCCCATGTAGCCTGGTCTCGTCTCCTTTCCCCAGCACGCTGCTTCCACACACACAGCCGCTCCTCGCACCTCCCCTCCAGACACACGTCCCCATGCCTGCACCCTGCGCTGGTTGCGGGCGTCTCCGTCTGTGCATGCCCTTCTGCAGACTTGCATTCACTGTTTGTAAACACTCCTGCTTGTTTGCACACAGACAGAGACACCCCCGTACATGTGCACACACGCTCACACTCGTATTTCATGCTACCTGCATGCTCACCCTGAGCACGCAACCACCTCGAGGTCGCTTCCTGTGCGTGCACCTGCAGGGGCACAGGCAGTGCCCACCAGCATGGCCTGACACCTCTGGCAGGGACTTCTGCTGGTGCATCTTCCCCGTCCCTCCTCCCCTTCCTTGGAGCAGCAGTGGTTGTATCTGCGTTGTCTCACACGCCTAGCACGTGCTGCACACACGTACACAGAGCGGCAGCTCTTGGCAGTGGAATTAATGTCTCTGGACTAGCAAACACAGTTGACTTGGCAAATAGCACTTCCCCTACTACCAGCCTTCCAAATACACTGGGCGGCCTTACAGCCGGCTGTCTTTCCTCTTCTCCCTCTCACCTTGATGGCAGAAGACGGGAGGGGTGTGCATTGCTGCACCGTGCGCTCTGACGGGAACTTCCCGAGGCTCTTAACGCTGCTCCAGTTTTGTTAGCCATGGTACCCCGTGGCTAAGCATTAGCAGCAACAAGACTCCAGAGGCTGTTAACGCTGTGCCAGGAGACCTTCCATTCAAATCCTGCCTATACCTGATCCTTGGCAGCAGAAAGCCAGCTTCATTTGATTGATTTTTGTAGAGCAGCGCTGATTTATCCCTGCTGACACAATGGTTTGCGTTGCTGAAGGACATAAGCACTCAGGGAAACATGTCTCAAACACGCAAAATCTGTCTCCGTTTTCCCGGGAAGGCAATGCATCCTCGCTAACTCTCTGGATCAAGCCACTTTCAGGAGATGGCTGCCCAGTATCTTTTATCTCATCTTCCAGACTACAACTTGTGCCTTCAAGAGTATAAGATGCGAATGGCTTCATGTAGCAACCAGTATTTACGTGATGGGAAGAGAAGGATTCAAAAGGTGTGGTTCCTCTGACTCTGAACTCACTTTTAAGCCACAGCACAACCGTTGAGACCAATATTTGATAAAGGAGGTGTATCGGGCAGAATAAATATTATTTGGACAAAACTCAAAGGCTTAAGCAAGAGGAGGCACGTTCAAAACTGCCTATGAGATGGCGGAAGTTAATGACAGAAAGAGGAAAATGGAATTCCAAGTAAAGATGAAAGGCTACGAATGAGCAACTGCTTGAAATAGTCAAGGTCTCCGTGCGAGCGTGTGTAAGGAATCAGACATCCTCGTGTCAGGGTGAGCTGTCCCCCACTGCATTCAAATTACATTTGTGAGCATGCGTGCTCATGAAAGTACAAAGGTATGTTTATGTGAAATGAACACACTTTTAATGAGGTGTCTGCAAAAGGCACAATCAAGCAGCAGCAGAGTACGTTCGTGCCACAGGGGAAGTCTCCATCCCTCTGCCTTTATCTCTGCGTTGTATTAAACCCCATGCGCATGTACTTGAACTCGTGACATGGAGACCATGGCAAATATAATGAGGAGAAAGAGGTCATTCAGGCAAACTTGCCTGTCCTTGGCTGAGTTTGTGTTCACATCTCGAGCAGTGGGCTCTCGGCTGCCGAAGCAGTTAAAAGGATAATATTGTAAAAATAAAGCCCATGCTAACTGAGTAAACAAGAAGCTTGAGAACGGGATCTGTCAGGGGCTAGAACAGCTTGTAAGCAGAGGTTAAAAGAAAAAAAAAAAAAAAGAAGAAAAAAACAGCCTGAAGAGCAAACACGAGCACTAGAGGCAATATTTTCATAAGCATTAAAAGTAGGACCTATGTTCCATTTTCAGAGGTGGTTTTAACAGTTAGAAGTCAAAATCACATGGTCTTTCAATAAAATCTGGGATTCTGTGTCCCTCGGATATTTTAGATGCTGTTTCTCGACATACAAGACACTGGTGCCCCAGTGAAATTACCAGGCAGCAAGTTTAAAACAAACAAAAAGAAGTGCTTTTTCACACAGCACATAATTAAATTTTGAAGCTCATTTGCCACAGGATATTGTGTAGACTGAAAGTATAAATAGGTTCAAAAGGTTTTAGACAAGTTTATGGAGGTTTGGTCTATCAGCGGCGATTAAACTTAATAGTCTGGATGCAACATGCAGGCAGTCCTCGCGGATTGCTGGGAGCTACAAGACTACAGCTAGGAGAAGCCCTTTCCTTCACATGCCCCATCCTCGCGCACGGTGCTGAGCATCGTCCTGCAGCCACTGCTGGAGCTGGTGCCCTGGGACGGGGGTGCCTCTGCAGCCAGATCATGTTCGTCTTGCTAAACGTTCTGAGAAATGTTGTTTGAGGCTTTCAGGGGGATCTTCATAATCAGTCGTTTAGGAACCGGGGTCCTTCGTGGTTCTCCTCGTGTTTATTCTGCTGCGGATTAGGTGCTGCCACTGCATAGACTCTTAGAGAATTACACCTCTGTGAAACCCACCTCCTGTGGTGAATTCCAGCTAATTCAGGGTCATTTGACACTGGATTTGAAGCCAGTGTCCCTTTTGTAGAGAAATTACAGAAGGCGGAGAAAACAAGGCTTTAGCTGGCACAAGAGTACATGTTACTGTGTAACAGGACAGTCTAATTCAGATCCCACTGCACTGGTTAGAAGCAAATTCAGAAAACCTGTGGCCATCGTGCTTTCAACAGATATCTTCAGGCAAGGCTGCTCTACACATCCTTCCCAGGAGAAAAGTAAACTGGATGAGGAAAGGTGTAGAGGTGAATTCTGCTCTCCCATGCCGTGGTGTCAGCGTGGAGCGTCTCCAGCTAGCAGAGAGCCACTTAACCAGCCCAGAACTTGCTGTCCGTTAGTGAGCACCAGGATTTCACAATGCTAATCACAGGGGCCAAGTCCCAAGCAACTCCCCTGGCGTGGGTAGAATTAGTACACGCTGATACTAATTCTGAACTAATTGCCTCTGGTTGTTCCAGAGGCAACACGTGGTCATCGTCTAAGAGAGGGAACAGTGAGCACCGGCCCGTTGATGCCTGCGTGTTTTGGAGCACTTCACTTCTGGCGGTGGACAACGACACTTCCAAAGCTGTGTCTCTTTCAACTCACAAAATCAAATGTCTGATCATTGTTCTTCATGCTTGACTGGATGAGTTCCTCTTACTGCGCTTCCTGGAGGCCATGCTGGTCCCAGCATAACGTGCTTGCTGTGCATTTATTTATGTCCCTTCTTCTCTTTCCCTTCTACTCTCATCCATATTTCTTCTCTTGTGCTCTCCTCTTCCCCTCTGTCTCTGTTCTACCCTCCCTGCGCCCCACTCCAACTCAAACACCCAAGGCTTTTTTTGGATGAAAATGATGAAAAATAAACCCCTTGTGAGGAGCTGCAGTATGTGCTCTGCCAGAGAGCGGTCTTATTCATTAAGGTAATGGTCTTGTATGCATTTGGGCATGTTATCAGTAACACTCCAAAGGGAAATGGACTACTTAAACCTATTATATCACTGCTTTATTCACCATGTGCTGCCATTTACCTCCTACATGACGCTGGGCTCTAATAGCACCAGTTCTGAGAAACCCTGCACATTAGCCACAAGCAGCTCATTAATCCACTGTTTTCATTCTTGCAAAAAAAATGGGCTCCAACCACATGAGAGCTCAGATGCCGAGTGCTCAGCCAAAAGCAAAACAGCTTTGTTGTGCCAGCAGCTCCAAGGTAGCCCCAAACAGAACAGCACTTCCTGACGATGGGGCACACAGGGGGGTCCTCAGGCTCGTGGGACAGGGACACGTACCAGGGAATGGGACAAAGCTGTCAGCCAGCTGCTGCTGCAGGGAGACGTGGAGAATCTCTTTCTTGGAGGCTCCAGGCCAGTGTAGTTTTCCTTGGAAGCAGGTCCTGGCTGCTGCTGCAAGCTCCGGGCTGGCTGCAGTTCCATCCCAGCACATCCACTGTCCCACGCAGAAGAAACGAAGCGTCTCTTGAACACCAGCACGAGGAGCCTGTGATCAGACAGGGGACTGGCAGAATTAATTCCAAGCAGCTACAATGAGATGTTCCTTGAGGGTCTCTGAAGAAAATGAAAGGCTCCCCATCGCATCCCTGAGACGCAGATCTGTGAGCCTTTTCACTTCTTCTCAAGCACACGGTGGCATAAAAGAACAGTCACATCTGCTTCATCAAAAAAAAAAAGGACCCTGCTAAGGGCCCAGGCTTTCTCTCCCTAGTCCCACACTTTCACCTTGCTGGGGAGGCAAGCTGCTCCATCTCCTGGCTGACGGGGCTCCCTGTCCCAGCCCCTCTTTGGCTCAGGGCAGATCTCGCTAAAGGACGGTGCAGGTGTCTCCGAGCGTGATTATCTCTGCTGAATCTCCAAGGCTGGCAAACAAACCCTTCTGGTTATGGGAAGGTGTAAGGCTTGTGGACAGGAGCTCACGTAAAAACAACTGTTCATCCATGTGAGAATAAAACAACATCTGTGTCCACAAAACAGGCACAGACAGAAACAAGAGGCAACACTTTTTAAAGAGTGGGACTTCAGGAATCTAGGATCTGTTCCTCTGGCACCTCTTGGGTCACTTTTTCCTGCTTTGCCTGTCAAAAAAAAAAACCAAAACGCTGCTGTTCCCTGGCTGAATATCCCTGTCTTCCCACAGGACAAAGAAAAATATAGAGGCAAGAGGATCTGGCCTCAAGAACTAGAGATGTAAATTTTAGTCTTGAGGACTCATGGCATCTTGTGAATATCTGAGCTCCCCTTCTCAAGGAGATCCCTTTCCCAGCTGGAAAGAAAGGTAAGGGTGCTGGCCGCCACAGAGGAAGGGGAGCTGGATGCAGGATTCCACCCTGCAGATGTTGTAGGGCAGAAATAACCACAGCAGACAGTCACCAAATTTTGTATTCTCTGATACAAAATCCCAGATGCTGCTGCTGGTCAGTGAGCAACTGACGTGCCTGCTGACGTGACCCCTACGTGCCTGCCAGATGTGCACAACTGTCCCACTGCCCCAGCCACTGGTGTGCACGGGTTGCCTTATTTGAGGTGGCTTAGGGAAAAGAGTAAGGAGGAAAAAGGGCTTAGAAGGTGAGCGGTTTAATTCATTTCTGCTCTTGGGAGAAGACATTAATGAAATGGGAAGCAAGGGGTAGAGGGCTGCGCCTGGTGGAAGAACTCCTGCCTGCCTGGGCTATGAGATCTGCTCAGGAGAGCCAGACAGCCACGCGGTTCAAACTGCCCAGGGAGACCAAGGCTGATAAAATACCTACTGCCAAAAGGAAATGTGATTACCAGCCTGATCCTGTGCCCTGCCTGCTTCAATACGTCTACACAGAACGGCTCACAATGAGTGCAGAACTGAGAGGCACTTACAGAGGCATTTAGTCTAACACAAAATGTTCTCTTGGGGCACAAGGGGGATGGATCAAGGCTGGACAGACTCCTCCCCATTGAGCTTGGCTTCATTGAAATCAATACGTTATTATGGGAGCGACTCCAGCCCTTAATATCCTACCTCTGAACAGTGTCATGTTTGTGTTGAACAAGGAAGGCTTGGGCTGAATATTGGGGAAAAATTCTTTGCAGTGACAGGGATACTTAAGTCCTGGAGCAGAGCACTGGGGAAGGGACACAGTTCCCAGGGCACCAGGTTCTTGAAAAGAAATTGAGACAAAAGTCTTCCGGAGGAGAAGCGGGGCAGGGAGGAAGCCTTAGGGCAGCAGGATGGGATTCCTGCTCAGCCCTATTGCTGGTTTTGTGAAAAAATAAAAATAATAAACAGGTTTTCCAGAGCTGTACAATCTTCTGACAGCTCTGAGTGACGTCAGTGACAGCCCCCAGCTTCAGGCTGCCTCTGCCCCTCTTTCCTACATCTTTTATCCAGTTTTTAGCTGAGGCTTACCTGCTAAGTGACATGTTAAATAGAGCCGCAAATCCCCTCTCCCCAGCCCCTTGCGTGTCTCTGCCTCTCACTGCCCCACCTGAGGCCTGTTTTCTCTTTTGATGCTTCTAATGAAACTAAGTGGCTGCAACCAGAAAGTTTCCACTTCCTGCCTCTGGGCTGATTACTGCAGAGCTGACAAAGGCAGCATCCTGCGCCGGAGCCTCTATGGATGGGAACCCTCAGGGGAGGGGATAAAGTAATGCTCCGTGCCCTCTGCTCGTCAAGCACCATTAGAGGACTGACTGCCTAACCTGGCTACCTAAGAGAGCAGGACCTCACCAGGCTGACTTCTGGGGCCGAGGTCTCTGGAAAACATGCGCTAGCGCACGGCCGCATGATATCCTTTGCAGTCCTCGATGCTGGGCTTCGGTATCAGAACCTGGAAAAGAATAAGTGGAGTTCCTTTATCAGCCGTGCTGCAGCAATTTTGGCTGGGGCTGCTGGAGGAGGAGCTGGTCTCGCTTGCTATTTTTGTGTGTACTTAATACTGTCTAGAGACACTTCTCCACAGCCCTGATGGATGACAATGTTTGTGCCCTGAGCTGGGACGGATGGAAGGAGCAGCTGCAAAGCAACCGTCCATCCTTCCAACCCCCTCCTGCCTACCCAGCCTCGTCTTTGAAAGCTGGTGAGGGCAGAGACCTCAAAGTGAGGGTCATTTCAGGCCCTGACTTCCCTGCTGATGAGAATTTCTACTAGATGTTTCTGAGCATTTAGGCTGAACTTCTCTAGAGCAGCTGTTAGCTTTCTGCCTGCCCAGATACACTGAGGCCGAGCGAGCACCAGCTGAGCTCACAGGGATGCCCAGGTGACCAAGATACCCTGAAAATCACACTCACTTGGGTCTTAGAAGGCAGGCTGCTGCCTTGTTTTTCCCCCTCCTCAATTCAGGAACCATGAACACATGCTCAGAACTTGGCTCCAGGTGTGGTCAGAGGCAAAGAGCTCCAAGAAATGCACCACGTGTCTCCCAACGGTCTGGGCACTAAGAAACTCATCACAGACAAGGCTCACGTGCATGTTGCTCCTAGCAGGATGCCCCTTGTGAAACTTCACTCCGTGTTTCTCCTTTAGTCCACGTGCTTTGATCCTGCGTGTGGATCGATGGCTTCCCAAACAATATCCTGCCCCCTTGCACCTACAGCCCTCTTCTTGGCCGGATTCCGACTTGGATCTGGGCTGTGGATGCCACGTTGCCTGGCCCTCACAAAGGTGTCTCTTGGGTTTTGCTCTTGCACCTCGTGGTTCCTGGCTGCTCCTGGAAATCCGGGCTGGTAACAGCAGGGCTTGGTTTCCCTACACATCACCTTGCTGACACGAGGGGAAAGTAAACAAGATTCTGCTCAGCACTGCAGAGAGCAACTGCTCCAGTGTTGCCTGGCAGATGGGGCCCAAGAGGGAGACCATCTGTTCCTGAGTGAGGCCCTAAATTTCTCCCTGGGAGATCCTGGGCTGAAGACACCCAAATGAGCTCAATGGGAGGAGAGGCCCCGGGGAGCAGCCACGGCCTTGGCTGCTACCTCAGTCCTTGGGGACCGGGCATCCTGCAGGACCGAGCCAGGGCTAGCTCCTCAGTTCCACAGGCTGTTGGATGCCTGCAGCATTCCTGCTCCCTAAATTCATTTCTTCCTCTCTCTCCACATCTCTACGTTCTTTGGTACCTGCAGTCCTTCCCACGTGCACGCCACGCTTTGGCACGGCGTGTGGTCCCTGTTGCAAGACTGGGCTGAGGCCATGTAGTTCCCCTGCAGCCCTCACAGCAGCCACTAACTGTACCCTCCACAAGCCCTGCTCTCCTTGTCCAAAAAAGTGCAACTGCCCTGTGCAAAGGCCGTTTGCCTGCTACCTCGTTGTTGACAGTTCATCTGGCTCCTCCAGCACATTCTGGCAACACCAGGGAGGTTTCAGTAACACCATTAGAGCTCGGGGACGGGGCTGGCATTTCAGAGAGAGAAGGGAATGACATCCAGGGAAGTCTGGAGAAGGAAAGAGCAATCTGCTGCTAGTCAGCATGTCTGAGAAGCTGGGAACATATTGCATTAAACTGATAATAACACCTTGAGCAGCAGGGTGGTAGTTTCCATCTGGCCTCACGCTGAGCTTGGTCTCTCTCGTTTCTTCCCTGCCGCAGCCAGGGAATCTGAGGCATGGAGTTGGCCGCAGGTCACCCGGCAAGGCAGAGAAAGGATGAAAAGAGCCATGTAGTGAGAGCGGGGTGCAGAGAAGCAGCAGCAGCAGCACAGACTCTTGACTCTCCTTTCACCCCAACTAGACCCTCCTTAAGCTTGGGAGGTGGGAAGGCAGTAGGGCTCTTTGCTTAATTAGTAGCAACAGCTGAAGCACTTGAGAAACAAAAGCTCCTCTCTCTCTCTGCCCCACTTTTACTTGGGAGCCAGGGGTGGGGAGCAAATTGCTTGGAAGCCAGAAAGCGCCCTGGATCTTGTCACCATGGCTGCACAGACACAGCCTCCTGTTATCTCCAGAGGAACAAAACCCTCCTCCCACCCTCTTCTGTCTCAGCTGGAGCTGATAAAAGAAGAAATAAACAAAACAAAACAAAAAATACCCCAACCCAAACCAGCAAGTAAATATCCAAGGGATAAACCAACCTTCTGCAAAACATATGTGTTTCTGCAGTAGCTTTTGGGCGGCTGGAGAGCTGAAAGACTCAAATGTGCATTTCAGGCTTCAGAGTCCATCTCAGTAATATCAGGAGTTACAAAATCTCAACTCACAAACATCACAGACCGCGTCATTTGCTTGAGAATAAAGATCTCTAGCTATAGGCAGCTAATCGTGTGGGTCTGATTTATTTATTTCTAATCATTTATTAAAATGATTAGATGTAATTTTTATGTCTTGTTTAAAGCCCATAGGGATCACATCTGTAAGTTTTCTGTAAGAGCTGGAGTCTCGCCTCTTCTGTCTCTGTGTTCCACCGTGTGCACGGAGAGGCACCAGAGGTAGCAGCAAGAAGCAGGGTGAGGCAGCAGAAGTAATCAGCTAATTGAGATTTTTGTGCTACCGCAGTTAAACTGCTTTTGGTAGCTGGGCACCTTCACTCGGTGGGGATAGGAGCTTTAGAAAGTAACACAAAATGCAAAACAAAGTGGGACTTTGATGTGTTCTCGCAACTAAAAGGCTAAAAATATGCCAAATAGCACAGGAGCAAAGCAGTGAAAACTAGCAACCATATATTTATGTATTGAGAGAAATTAGGGCTATTATGGTTGCTCCAGACTGGCTTCCTACATAAGCGGGGTAGATAATTTCACTTGATGCTTCATGCATCAAGCTCTGACCATCTGGCTGAATGCGAACATACCTTTTAGCAACATGGCTCATTTTGGCTTGATGCCTTCGGGGCCACCTCCCTACAACAGGCACTATTTCAGTGCTTAATTACACTCACTGTTGAAAAAGGACAACTTATTTTTAGTCTGTATCTTTCCAGTATCAGCTTCTGGCTACTGAGTATTGGACTGTCTGTGTATGCGTGTGGGGAGCTCTGTGCTTAAATCAGCCTGGGAACTGCACAGGACATTGGGGGGCAGAAGATGGCCCACAGAATGACTGTGAGTTTGGTTTGGTTTGGCTTTTAAAGTCATTAATACATGAACAAACAAATGACGGGGAACAAGAATAACGGCTAATTCAAAGTTTAACCTGGTTTTCTCCACTCGGCGCTGGCTGGCACACACAGTCAGTTCATTGGCTCTCTTTTTGTGATCAGCAGTTAAATTAAAATGCTTGTAATTCTAGCAAGAAAATTGTGACTTTGTAACACAATAAACATTTTGCTAACGTGATAAGTTGTGTCTTTGTTTACAACTTTTATTTGCAAGTGCCAAGGAATATCACGTTGTCCCTCCATTCAAAAAGACCAAAGAACACCATATTAACCATTTGATTATGTCTTTCAACTATTCCCCACCCGTATTTTCTCCCATTAGCAGTTCTTTGACCAACTGTAGCAAAGTGTTACCTGTAGAACTCTAACCTCGGTCACAGAAGACAATTCAGCAAGAGAGGTTTCTGCCTGGGAGACTCACAGGGCTGAACTCTTGCTTTTAAACTTACCTGACCTTCCTTTGCATATGGATATAGCAGGATAAACTCATTTAGATCATGACAGCAGCTTGCTCAGCCTGGCCTGAAAAGATCAGGCTCTTATTGATGGCTCTGAGCACATTGTTATCGCTACAGAAAGCATGCTGCTCTCATGTTCTCCCACTGCCAGATAAACATGAACATCTGCATAACTATTGTAGTAACAGCAACACTAATATTAATGATACTGGGGTGAGAACTGGGTCTAGTCTCCAGTGCTTGTATTTCCCTGGGCAACCACCCCTAGGACTTCTCTCAGATGTCTTTGAGAACCTGGGTTAAGAGATCATTTTGAAGGAGTAGCTGATTTTTCCACAAACACACCAGTTGATAAAAAAAAGGGAGGGTAGGATTTCATAGCACACCAGGTATTCGTGTTGGGTGTGGACTTTCAACGAACTTAGGAGGGAATGAAATTGCAAAACCTAGTCAATGTTGTGGATTGCAGCCCAGGACTCTGGGGCTTCATCATACATACGCCTCTGACTTGCTGCATGCTCCAGAAAAATTACTGTCCCATTACATTTTTTTTTCTTTTTGCCATGGGGAAGAACAGTGTCTCTGGGCCTGAGGTATAAGAAATCTGTCCCTTACAACAAAGGCCCCAGAGGAAGTTTCTGTCCCCCTTGCACCCTGTATGATCGACTGGGGTTGCACTAGTGCTCAGGGAGGATGGGTTCAACATCGTCACCCCTCTGCTCCATAACCAGTTATAATTAAAGACCAGTTTCCACAGGACGCAGATAACTGTGCTCACATGCCCCTTGGTGCGGCAGAACAAACTAATGCTTTGTTTCTGCAGAGCCAGTGTTTGACCTCTCTGTTCCCTGCTGACCATGTACCCCCTTTTATGGCTTAGCATCACGCGCTGGTTGCGGTGTCTGCCCCCCTGCTATCACTCGCACATACAGACATCCCTCGTCTCCCAGCACCCATCAACTCCCAGCATCTGTGCCACTTGCTTGGCCTCTTTTCCTTTATGCTGCTCCCCTCCACAGTCGTGTGACTGCTATTGTGTGGTCCCTGCCACACAAAAGCTAGCCTGACCTAATTTAAATCAGTGCTATTGAAGCTGTTTCTTGTTTTATCTCCCAGCACAAGGGCTGTGCTCCCCATTTCAGAGGTAGCACAAATGAATGCCTAATTGGGGGGGTATTGTGCAGGCAGTGTTGTCTCCCAGCCCTGATTGTCAGCTCTCCTGCTTGATGGTGCTCTGAGCTCCCCTCTCTTCTAACAGCCACGCTGGCTGCTTAGAGAGCAGAGGGAGGAAGAGGGGAGAATGGGGCTCTGCAGGCATTGCAGCATGTCAGACAAACAAAGCAGAGCATGGCCACGTTCAGCGCACTGGTGAAAAGGCTAGCTGGGGGAGGGTTCCCTTGTTCAGAAAGGGCAGATGCTGGTGATAATAGTAGAGAATATCCATCCTTCACCTCCAAATAACCCCCCCTGCTTTCTTTTTTTTTTTTTTTCTGCGTATTTATGTGACAGTCTTTCCTAGAGCTCTGGAGTCTGCCCTTGGGGAGGGGAGGAGAGGCAGAGGGGGCTCTCATACACGAGCTGTGCTACAGGGGTTGTAAGTCTTGGGAACTGAGGAAGTGGGATAGGTCAGGGGCTGCAGGGGAGACTGAAATGCTGCCAGTCTCTTTGTCCTCCTGGGAAAAGTTTGAGCAGTCACCAACAACAGACCTTTGTGAGCAAAGTGAGGAACATCCCCAGGAGCTATTCCAGCAAGTGGAAACCAGCACGAAGAGGGACCTTTGTCTGGACCCTCAAAGCCGCAGTTGCACAGGCAAGGAGGATCCAAAGCCCAGGACCCATCCACACTATTTGTCTCAGGGCTACTAGAGTCTAACACTGCCTTAACGAGGGATGATTACAGTACAGGTTTGGGAGCTAATATGGCAGCACAATGTCTTTTGTCTAATTCCCGCCTCTCACAGGTACCTTCCAAGAGCTTCCTCCCTGGGGCTGTTTGGTCTATTCCTCTCCTTTCTCCACTGATCGCCTGACTGAAAGGGAGATCTGTGGAAGAAAACAAAACCCAAAGCATTTGAATCTTTTCATTGATGTCTTGGTTCACTACAAATTCGCTTGCTTCTGCTCTAGGGAGGACTTTGCCCTCACATATTGATTAGGTTTGCCCCCAGCATGCTCAGGTGACGCGCAGTGCGAAGGTTGCTACCAGAGTCCTCTCCTGCGGGCTCTACCAGCTGCAGGCAAAAAGAGTGCAATACCAGGATATTAAACAGCAATGTGAAGCAAACAAGTTCCAAGGGTTCAGGTTTGTTATAGACTTTAACGTAATGTTCTAATCCTTACTGCCAGTCAAATAAGAATAAAACACCAGTAAGTCCTGGAGTTAAAAGACATGTGACAACCTCCTCTCTATGCCTTTTGGCCCCAAATCAAGAGATTAGCCACAAAATTGTAAAATTAAAAGTAACTATGAGGTTCATTTATTTCTTCCGTATTTATGCTTCATTCCTCTCTACTAAGCTTTTCTCTGCAGCCAGCAGAGCAGAAAACACACTTCAGCACAGAAAACAAAACAGGAAAAATGAATTCTCTGATTACCACCCAATTCCGGGGCTGAGGTTTTATGAAAAAAAAAAAAAAAAACAAAAAAAAACCCACACAATTGCCATAGGAGTGTACGAGTTACTAACATTGCATCAAGATAAAGATGAGGATGAGGAACCGGTATATTCCTAGAACCATGTGGGGCTGGCAACTGGGACTTTACCCAAAGATTCGGTGACAGGGAAGTCGTTATGCTGGTACTGCTGGTGTCACATCACCCTGCTCTGCCCCATCCTCTTGCACAGCTTGGAGAGACACAGGTGATGGGAACAGAGTTTGGCCCACTGTGCGTTACAGAAGCTTCACGTGCAGGGAAGGAAATGTCCCCAGCAGCGGGATGTCCCCAAGGGTCTGTCCTCTTACTCAGAAACCCACCGCCAGCCGTCTTCCAGCTCTCCTCTCCTCCCTGCCTGGCAGGGAGCTCAGCTCCCTGTTGCCACTATTCTACCGACATCTGGTGGCAGCTGCCTCAGGAAAAGGAGCTGCTCCTCCAAAAGCCCAAATCGTGCCCTTCGTGCCCAGAGTGAGGGCTTCACCTCAGCCCTGGGCCTTGGCCGGTGGGCCTCAGCCGTGTCAGGGCCTGGAGGCCGCAGTCTGGGTTTGAGGGACCCACAGGGGGCCTGGGGCACTGGTGGGCTCCCTGTGGTGAGGAGCAGGGCGTGAGGCTTGGTGGTGCTGCTGTGGGGAGAGCCTTTTGGTGCCCCATGGTGGGAGGCAGAGCACTTCTTGTGGGGCTGCCGGCTTTCTTAGGTGAGCAGCACCGAAACGCCACCACACCCAACAGCATGGCCTGCTTTGACGCCTTTTGAGGACAGCGGGCATCTGTAGACACTAAAATTATTAATTAACTCTAATCACACTGAATCCTAAGAGATGTTTCTCTTTGCTTGGGGACGGTTTGACTTTTGGAGGTCGCTGCGAGGTGCAGACATTTGACACTGAAGGGCGGGGGGGCCTCGGGGCTCCCCAAAGGCGCTGACAGGAGGCGAACATGGGCGGCTGCCGGGAAACGGCCACCAGGCGGGTTTCCGTAGTGTAGCGGTTATCACGTTCGCCTCACACGCGAAAGGTCCCCGGTTCGATCCCGGGCGGAAACAGTAGTTTTTCTCTTTTTTTTTTCCTCACTCCATAATATATTTTTTATTTTTATTTTTTATTTTATTTTCCTTTCTCCCCCGGCTTTATTTACCTCCTCACGACATCTCAGGGCCTCACGGTTTCCCTCGCCGCCAGCTGGGGCAGAAATAACAGCTCCCTGTGCTGCAAACCTCAGCAGGGCCCGCATCCCACCGTGCCCCGCCAGGGCACGGATGGCCAAAACACCGCCGAGTGGGGCCGGTTTCCCTTGGAAGACGCGTTCTGAGTCCGTTTTGAAATCTATGGGTAGGGAGAAAAATAATAATAAAGAAAAACTACACAGAAAATGAAAACGAGTTGCGTTGGCCGGGAATCGAACCCGGGTCAACTGCTTGGAAGGCAGCTATGCTAACCACTATACCACCAACGCGCTGCGAAAAACTTTCCCGCCTCTTCCCTCAGCAACCTTGTCCTGCTGGGCCAAACCACCGCCCGACACCGCGGGGGATGAACATATCGGTGGGGGCGGCCAAGCTGCGCGACGCCCGACACCGCGGGGGATGAACATATCGGTGGGGGCGGCCAAGCTGCGCGACGAGGGCATCGAAAAACGCCTTAGGGCCTTGTTTCGGGTGTTACAGGAGGGTGTTACAGCGCTCTCACTGTGTGTTGCTCCCCCCCGTCCCCCTCACTAAACCGAATGGTTCCTCCCTCCCTCCCCCCCCCGCTACCCTCGCAGTGGCCCCTCCCCGGCCCCTCCCTCCCCCCTGCGCGCTCCCGCCGCGCCCCCGCCCCGCGCACGCGCGCGCGCGGGGCTCACTTCCGCCGCCGGGCCAAAGGTCGCGCAGCGGAGGCCGCCGCCCGCCCGCCCTCCCTTCCCCCGGGCCCCCCCCCGGCCCCTTCCCCCTCTCCCCGCCCCGCTTCCGGGGCTGCCCCGCGGCCGGGACATGGACCGGGACTGACGGAGCCGCCGCCGCCTCCCCCTCCCCCCCC